>OY759264.1:39929811-39939811 GCA_963662155.1 Lamellibrachia columna | reverse complement strand
TCCGTAAGGCCGAAACGCCGGGCGCTAGTTATTACCAATCACTGAGGTTAATCAGGCGTACTCAATCGTTCATTCCCCGGCCGCGGGCGATTGACGTTTGTGCACCTCAATAAGTATATCTGATACGTGTCACTCGTGACATCGTGCTATTGGTTTCACGAATCTCTTTAAATTGCTTTCATTGAACGGGCGCTTTCACATTTTGTATGGGCAAAAAAGTTCCACATTCTGTACGCGTTCAAAACAATATTATGATGGTTACTAGTACATTAGGCTGGTTATCACAGTTAGGGCAGCTTTCATTATTTTGTTACAGCAGCTTCCTCAAAAGGTTGCTACCAGCTGTTCTTTTAATAACAAATGTCCAAAAGCCTTGTTTATCCCGTGTTGTTTTATAAAATTTTCCACATTGCTTTGCTTAACTCATGTTTTATCAATGTGTAAGCAGACGTGTTCAGGGTGTGTTTAGTGGACTTTGTACTAAGAAAGGGTGTGTTTAGTGGACTTTGTACTAAGAAATGTGTATTTACTGTTTGCATCACAATGGGTGGGTATGCATACGGCAGAAATATTAGTAAACTATAACTTTTAACTAATAAATATTAGTTAATTCTAAACCTATTTCGTCCAACAGTTTTTCAAATAAGTGAAACATGTTATAGCAATTCAAATAGACAGACAACATCCACGTAGTTCTGTGCCTGCAAGAGATGATTTCCTTCATAAATGTTCACCTTGCAGGTCAATTGCTCCCAAATGAACACGTATCTGATTTAATTTGTACACACACTGACAAATTGCTTGTTATGCTAGCCTCTAGTTCCAAACATTCCATTTTGGTCATTTAGCCGCCCGCACGTGAAAGAACGATGGTTCCACTCGACTGACCTCGAAAAAGGGCACCTTTACCGACACTGGCTGTCTACGAAGTCATTGAAGCAAACCGAGCGCGCCTCAATACCACATTCTGAGCACGCTTCAATGGGAAATATGTGACCGCTTAGCAGTTAATTATAACTGTGATGACTGCGCCCGTGATAAAATATCCGCTGTCTCGACCTGCATCGACTGCGCTAATTATAGGGCGGGATTTGACGGCTGATACACTTGTCGCGCAGTCGTCTCGATGCGACCCAAGTGCCGAATGCTGTCATTTGCTATCGGCGTACAACAACGACAATTTGCTGCAATTTGTATACCGCGAGCAAGCGACTGGATTTAATCTGGACTGTACACGCGTCTAGAACGGCTTGGTTTATTTGCGTTTGTTCTGTACTTAAAATGTTGGCTTTTGACCCAAAAAGTAGTTTCCTCTCATCTGCATGGCTACATATTTTTGCAGCAGTATCCCGATAACAAGGTTAGTTTCCCTTGAGTTCTCACTGGAGCATATTTGATTGGTCCGTGCTACAGTTAAAATGCCGAGTGCCTATATATACTTTGGACAGCAGTCACTAAGACATGGCTTTCACATAAAACGTTTATGCATGCATGGCACAATGGAATGAAGCTAAGAATAACACACATGTTGACTGTAATGGTAAACTTAATCTGCGCGCTGTATGTCTTGACGTGTAAGTGAAGTGGAAAGACAATTTCGAAACTGATCTAGGTGTTATATCTTAGACCTTGTCAGGTTCATGATTTTACACAACAATAATTATTGTTGGCAAATCAAATGGCGGGACGTAACATACACGGTAGCATAAAACGGTCAATTCGTAATTAGGCCTATCACTTGTTTATACAGGCGCATTTTATATAATAGCATGTATTATAAAAATTATACCGTAAGTTATTTTCAACCCCGTAGTATTACTTCGGTGGGTATTACCTGTTATAAACGTATACAATATGCGACGCCATTGGCAGACTATGTCAATATGTCTGTATGCAGTAATGGTTGCATTGTAGACAATCTTGTAATGGTGTTCACATGCAGTTTTGTCTTGCGCGACGCGCAAGTGATTATAGTTTTCATCTCATAAATGAAAACAAATTATGCATGTCAAAACTATTATTTTGTTATTGGTATTAGTTAGAATTTGTGTAAAATAATATTATATAATAACCTTCCGGATTCAACTAGTACTCTAGGACCACCCATGCAGTTTTTCTTCATACACACATTATGCACATGCATTTATAATTATGTTGTATAATTATTTGTGCACTCTATATATGCGCTGTAAAAACTCCGTTGTGAAATTGTAAACGCCAGACGTGTTGCTTAGAATGTCGGGGTATTTAATTGTTAACACCTGATCTAACAGTCGCTTAGGCGTTTATTGTAATCTCGTCGATCGTGTATAAGCGCATAACATTCGCAACCTAATATGAACAATTCATTAGACACAATAACACTTGTTAATGTTGGATAAAATATATATAGGGTTTTTAGTAAGACTATTCCTTTAATATAGGTTGCGTTGTATGTGTATAATTCATCTTGCCAAACTTATGATCGGCAGCAACATATATAGTGAAACATTACTATTTATAATATGAAGGTGGTCACTAAGATATTTTTCCATAATCGGGAGAGTGATATGTCAACGTACGTTCCCAGTATGTCAGGGTAAACGTTTATTCAATTCAAATTATGTATACCTTTTAAAGTCGGTGTTTAATTTGTCTTGGCATCATCTAAACGTCCGCCGTGTGTTCACTCTTACATTGAATGACGTCGTAGAAGTTTGGCGGCTAGAAGGTCGTTCACGAGATGTCGTTCACCCTTACATTGAATGACGTCGTAGAAGTTTGGCGGCTAGAAGGTCGTTCACGAGATGTCGTCATTGCTCGACGCCGCCTCTCAAGGATTTCGTTGCGAGTTGATCGCTCGTTTAAACTAGAATGCTGTGGTTTGGTGAGTATAACTTGTTGTTCTATAACGGTTGTGTATAATACAACTAATAGTTAATATTACTTGTTTTGCTACACCAAGGAATGCGTTATTTTAGGGCATAATAACATATAGCGTAATTGGATTAGGCAATGACATGGAACATCGTTTATGATTAATGTGAATATTGGAAGCCGAGCGTTACTCACGCTAGCATAACGGATATCACGGACGAAGTGTTAGTGATATGCCGCCACAACATTGGTAAGACTCAACCACTTTCTCAATAGAGCCATGCCACATAACGGATATCACGGACGAAGTGTTAGTGATATGCCGCCACAACATTGGTAAGATTCAACCACTTTCTCAATAGAGCCATGCCACATAACGGATATCACGGACGAAGTGTTAGTGATATAACGCCACAACATTGGTAAGATTCAACCACTTTCTCAATAGAGCCATGCCACATAACGGATATCACGGACGAAGTGTTAGTGATATGCCGCCACAACATTGGTAAGATTCAACCACTTTCTCAATAGAGCCATGCCACATAACGGATATCACGGACGAAGTGTTAGTGATATAACGCCACAACATTGGTAAGATTCAACCACTTTCTCAATAGAGCCATGCCACATAACGGATATCACGGACGAAGTGTTAGTGATATGCCGCCACAACATTGGTAAGATTCAACCACTTTCTCAATAGAGCCATGCCACATAACGGATATCACGGACGAAGTGTTAGTGATATAACGCCACAACATTGGTAAGACTCGACCACTTTCTCAATAGAGCCATGCCACATAACGGAGATCATGGACGAAGTGTTAGTGATATGCCGCCACAACATTGGTAAGACTCGACCACTTTCTCAATAGAGCCATGCCACATAACGGATATCACGGACGAAGTGTTAGTGATATAACGCCACAACATTGGTAAGATTCAACAACTTTCTCAATAGAGCCATGCCACATAACGGATATCACGGACGAAGTGTTAGTGATATAACGCCACAACATTGGTAAGATTCAACCACTTTCTCAATAGAGCCATGCCACATAACGGATATCACGGACGAAGTGTTAGTGATATAACGCCACAACATTGGTAAGATTCAATCACTTTCTCAATAGAGCCATGCCACATAACGGATATCACGGACGAAGTGTTAGTGATATAACGCCACAACATTGGTAAGATTCGACCACTTTCTCAATAGAGCCATGCCACATAACGGATATCACGGACGAAGTGTTAGTGATATAATGCCACAACATTGGTAAGATTCGACCACTTTCTCAATAGAGCCATGCCACATAACGGATATCACGGACGAAGTGTTAGTGATATAACGCCACAACATTGGTAAGACTCGACCACTTTCTCAATAGAGCCATGCCACATAACGGATATCACGGACGAAGTGTTAGTGATATAACGCCACAACATTGGTAAGATTCGACCACTTTCTCAATAGAGCCATGCCACATAACGGATATCACGGACGAAGTGTTAGTGATATGCCGCCACAACATTGGTAAGACTCGACCACTTTCTCAATAGAGCCATGCCACATAACGGAGATCACGGACGAAGTGTTAGTGATATGCCGCCACAACATTGGTAAGACTCGACCACTTTCTCAATAGAGCCATGCCACATAACGGAGATCATGGACGAAGTGTTAGTGATATGCCGCCACAACATTGGTAAGACTCGACCACTTTCTCAATAGAGCCATGCCACATAACGGAGATCATGGACGAAGTGTTAGTGATATGCCGCCACAACATTGGTAAGACTCGACCACTTTCTCAATAGAGCCATGCCACATAACGGAGATCATGGACGAAGTGTTAGTGATATGCCGCCACAACATTGGTAAGACTCGACCACTTTCTCAATAGAGCCATGCCACATAACGGAGATCATGGACGAAGTGATAGTGATATAACGCCACAACATTGGTAAGACTCGACCACTTTCTCAATAGAGCCATGCCACATAACGGAGATCATGGACGAAGTGATAGTGATATAACGCCACAACATTGGTAAGACTCGACCACTTTTTCAATAGAGCCATGCCACATAACGGAGATCATGGACGAAGTGATAGTGATATAACGCCACAACATTGGTAAGACTCGACCACTTTCTCAATAGAGCTGTGCCACATATTCCAGACAAATGTACGACCAAATACGATATTTCTCGGCTCAGCTATACCCAAGAGCTTGCTCACATGTTCGTGGGTTCCCCCAGCATTGCGTTTTCGATTAACCATTTCAGGAGCCGAAGTCTCGTAAATGTCTTACATTTGTATATGTTGATTTAGCATTGAGCATTGATACAAATATGCTCCGCTTACGGAAAATATTTTACAATTTAGGCAATTACTATTTTTCAAACTTTGATACATCCCATTGAATTTGATTGCTTTGTGTTTAGCTGCTTGCTACAATACTAACTTTAGTAGTAAACAATGGAGGTACCATTCCCCCAAATGAATGCACTCTGCTCAGGTCGAACGTTCTTATCGCTCATATGTAACAAGTGTATACATGTACTGAAACTGTCATATATATATATATATATATATATATATATATATATATATATATATATATATATATATATATATATATATATATATATATATATATATATATATATATATATATATATATATATATATATAAACAAACGCTTGTGCTGAACTAAACGGCGTTAGGTGTTTCAAAGTTCTGTCGGGGGGGATTAGGATGTTTAGTTTTCAACGTGTTTAATCACATTGTTGTTTAGAATTCAACACCCTAGGCGTTAAAAAACTAAATGTTTATATCTCAACTTCCTGTGTTGAATAAGTAAATGCCTAAATACTTACTCGACGTCGTCGAGTCAGTAATCTCAACTGTCGTGTTTAGAAGAAGAAAAACGTTATTCATATTATATCTTCCAAATTTATGAAATTTTCACGAATTTAACAACTATTTTTACATTGCGTAAATAATATTTTCACATCGGTATTTTAGCTCCGCCTCAAAATGGTAAAATGCATGCGTTATTAAATCATAACAACTAACTGAATATTACTTATTTATACTTTAATTAAACGTTTAACAGCGTATTATGAATAAGCTACTTTATTTTATAGGGCAGTATAATATAATTCGGTTTAGAAATTAGTGGCATTTTTCGCTGGTTGATTGTCATGTTGTAGACGCTTAAAAACCACCAGTTTAACAAACACTTATTGTGCATATATAATGTAATATAATATATTATAATAACTGTATGGCATCAGAAGTTACATACGGCAGAAATATTGCTAAACGGGTCACCCTTTAATCTGCTTTGATACGTTACAATTAAACCATTTAATACATTACAATTAAACTATTAGACCCTCTAGCGGTGAGGCTCATAGTGTTTGATAACTTTGATAAACAGTTATTCCTATGCGGGTTTATATGAGCTCAAATACGTTGTGTTGCATACACGTGTTTCAACAGTCCTCCTAATAAAGGTGGTGGTCTCCATCACACGTTGATGCAAAGCTATTTCACAGCATAGATGGGAAAAATCCTGCTTTCATTTATTTTCCTTTGCATATATGCAAGTACTTAGCAACTAATTAACCTAAATAAAAACGATAGTGATGCAACGACGAATAATGAAAATTGTGAGAACATAGCGCTTCAAAGGAACAAAATAAACATAAAATACACGACTAACCTGAGTTTCTGTGAGACTGAGACTGACGGCGAGATCTTTCCTCTCCTGTCCGACGACGTAGTGGTTCTTCTCGAAGGCGTGCTCGAGTCGGAGCAGTTGAGACGGAGAGAATGCCGTGCGGATTCGCTTCGGTTTCCGGAACGGCTGCAACAGCATGCTGGCGTCTGCACCTGGGAATCCAACAGGAAAATTAAATTTATAGCAAATTCTAATTAATGGTAACCTGGTGAGCTGGTGCCAATGACACTCGGGATTAGTAGAATTTGTATGTATTATCAAAACTTTTTTTACTGGATTGTATAGCTAATATTTCCTGAACTGTCACATTCTTCGTCATTCCAGCATCTGACAGAACTATCTTTTGCAGAAAGGGCATTTATCAGGTACAACGTAAGTCATATTAAATTGCACACTCTTTTTAGATCGAGTGAAACGTGTGATTTTTATTGATTTGGCAGAAAGAACGTGTTGCTTATTTCATACAGAAATGCGTCTAGTCATATTTGTATTGTACACACCATAATTGTAAAATAAATCATCTAACATTCTAACTGGACAGTAAGTGCGCCATCGTATTACCGAGGTCTAAGAAGTAGAGGCCCAATTTTGAGATGATTGGCATAAATAAGTGCGGAGCATCATGAACCAATGCCCGCATCACCGTCACTACCATTGACAACATAAGTCTCTTGACAGCCTCTCAGCATATGGCGCTGTAGGACCAGCGGGAGACTGAGGACGTAATGCCGCCCAACCAACGTTCGCCCTCGCTTGGGCATTGTAACCGCTTGTCGGTGGATGATTTATTCGCCGTCTTTGCAAACGCCGTCAATCTGGAAAGCTCCAGTGGCCAACACATCAATCACAGACCATCCCCATCCATCAGAGACGCGCGGTATCTCGGCAGTGTAAACTGTGAGAATCAGCGCAAACTAAGTGCCACTTGCGCTACTCAAAACGACACTCTTTGACATATGCGTTGGAAAATACATACACGCATACACACCTGCACATTATACAGACTTGAGTGAGGACCACGAACGATCCCAGTCCAACCAAATGTTAGCAGAAATACACGTTTCTTGGTTAAAATGTGTTATTTGTGCATTTGTTTTGCTGCGTTATTTAATCGATCTGTTTTGTGGACAAATGATAAATTTGGTTAACTTACGAAATAGTTTTTGTCATACTGTACAAATGACGCATCGTGGAATATTCCACTGAGCGTCAGATCGTTGTGTTGGGTGTAGCGTATTTTTTGCATAATGTCCTCAACTAGGAGTGCTTGTTTATTTTTTGGCGTTTTATTCAATCTGCATCAATGTATATCTAAGCATCTACTATGAAATCAGGAACATAATATCAGTTACTACCTCAACACATAACGCTACTATCAACAAGAATAAAGACGGTTGCAGTGTATTGTTGTCACGTCTACAAACTACTTTCAAAGGTAATCTACAGAGTTCGTGATTACTGATATGGGTATCCGATATTTTAGTTGAGTATCGTTTACGAGTAATTAGTGCTTCAACAATGATGCCGCAGTAATGAATGAAAGTTCTATGGAAGTTCGCGGCGCCGCATCATCGATTGCGTGCGCCAAATCCGGCCACATCAGCACGGATGTTGGCGTCTGTTGTCTGGCGAGGCTATTGTTCCAGCATTGGCGATATTCTAATGTGATCATGATAACGCTATTGGTTTGTGAGACTCTATTGCTGACGCAGTGATCACTACAGTCTTCAAGCTTTGTCTAGTTGAACCACTAGCAATGTCATTATCACATGTGCGTCGATGGGGTCCGGTACGTCGAAATATGAATGTAATTATCCTAATCAGATAAGCGTGTGACACGCTACTGTGGTTTGAATAAAACAGTATACTGGTAGATAAAAGGAGCACGCAAAACATGAGATAAGCATCCATTTGGAATTCACTAACGAGTCTGACGCTGACTGTCAGATAACAGTCACGTTCACAAAAACATGCAGTCTAACTAGGATGTCACAGTACAATAGAAAACAACATACATCGTTATTTGCAACGATATCGCTGTTACAGATAAAGTCATCATTGAAATAGCATCGTCGGTTAATAATTGTCTGGCTACAGAAACTGTGGCACCACGGGAGTATAATAATAATAACAAAGTACCAAGCAGTAAAAGTAGCATCTACATAACTTTAGCAGTACTCGTGAAAACTAAATCTTTATCAACGTTGTTTTTTCAAAAGTTCTCAAAGCGGCTTCTGTAATTCATGTAGCCCATCTCGAAACAGGTCAGTTGATTATCAAAGGTGTAGTGCGTGAATAGTCTAAACAGTGCGTTCTTTTGCTAAAATCGTCGAACTAATTTACTTTGATCATTACACTGGATAACTTGAAAGTGTGAACATGCCTTAGGCCTTTATGTTATAATGTTTTTATAGTATATCGAGGCAGAGTCACTGTTGCCTTTATTTTGGGTCCAGTCAAACATAATTTAACAACTTGTCCGATAATTTCTTCATAACTAAATAATACTCAAACGAGCTAGCATGTCGTAGTGGATATTTGAAAAGTTTGACAAGACGGGCTATCTGTGTTACGCGAGCTACATCATAGACATTAGAATCAAAGATTTGCAGCTCAACATACAAAGTTGTTTTCCTTGTTGTCGATGTACTACCATTATTGCCCTGTCGTACCAATAAATATTACCACTAACTGTGTTATTCGAATAGATATGACCAAGAGCTTTCCTGCATTGGGTGGTTTTCCAAGAAACGGCACCTGATCTATTTTACAAAGAAGTCTAATAATTAGAAAAAAAATACATTAAAATACTACCTTCCCCAAATGAGCCAATTTTATTATGTTGTATATTGTTTGTGCCGCAGAGTGAGA
Source organism: Lamellibrachia columna (assembly GCA_963662155.1). Taxonomy (NCBI): domain Eukaryota; kingdom Metazoa; phylum Annelida; class Polychaeta; order Sabellida; family Siboglinidae; genus Lamellibrachia; species Lamellibrachia columna. The sequence continues at coordinate 39,930,326 of OY759264.1, read as the reverse complement.
AATACAGCTGTGCGTGTGTGTGTTTGTGTGATCGCACTTTCTCGTCACTGCCCTACTGCGACAGTGGGGACAGTTTCACTTATGCTGCTTTCGAATACAACTGTATCATTATATTTCATTTATTACTTTTAAATGCGTAATTAAGTCTATATAATTTATACAAACCAAACAAATTAAATGTTTTGAAACCATCGAAATCAAACTGAAGAATTTAAAAATAGTAATCTGTTCGCTATTCCAGCCGCAACGCGTATATTTATATTTGTAGTCTTCAGTCTACTGGAAGGCTTTTCCTTGAAACCGGTGGCACTTTATATATGTATGTATTATATGGGAAACGTTATCACGTAATCAAAGAACATTTTACAAATCAATCTGGAAACAAATTGTTTGCTGATATTTCGTGAGAAGCGAATATTATACATTATATGTATATATATATATATATATATATATATATATATATATATATATATATATATATATATATATATATATATATATATATATATATA
>OY759264.1:39882311-39914811 GCA_963662155.1 Lamellibrachia columna | reverse complement strand
ATATATATATATATATATATATATATATATATATATATATATATATATAGTAAATATATATATATATATATATATATATATATATATATATATATATATATATATATTATAGTATATATATATATATATATATATATATATATATATATATATATATATATATATATATATATATATCGTATATATATATATATATATATCGTATATATATATATATATATATATCTCTCTCTCTCTCTCTCTCTCTCCCTCTATCTCTATATGTCTCTCTCCCTCTCCCTCCCCCACCCCTCTCTCTCTCCCTCTCTCTCTCTCCTGTCATGCGTGTCTTAGTGCAAAGTTGCTACATCAGGATTTATTATTTCATGCACCGGTACATACTATAGTATTATGCCACGCCATGCTGCTCAACAAAGAATCACGTACTACCACAATATAATTATTGTCATTACCAATTATCTTATTTATTGCTACTATCCAAGCCGACAAACTATAATACAATGTAAATCGGTATATGAGAGAAACAACGATATCAAATTAGCTTTAATAATAGTTTCATTGCGATTAAATTTGTGATTATATTATATTTTTTTAGTGGACTGCAGTTGTTGTCAATTAGAGATTAGCAAGTCTACAACAAATCTACCAAAGATACTATCTGCCGTCACCGATCAAGACTGCCAACCGACACGACAAAACCAGCAAACGATACGTCTAGTCGACAACCTAGATGTAATCAGCGCCAATTAACACGGCCAGTTGGCGCGTTTTCGCGCGTACGCCTCCACTAGCCAACAAAATGGAGTACGTCAAACGCACTTGATACTGATTGGTATGTCAGCTAGTCGATTTCATTTCGGTGTTAACACCACTAGGTGCGACCGCACAGGGCGGCTGCGATTCCGTTTACTGTCTGACACTATCACATTCCGACATGCGCCGAGTTTATTAGAATTATTGCCCTGCTTTTGCAGGCAATTCGAAGAAGGCGGCATCTTTTGAAATTGTGATAGTAAAACTGTGAGAGATGCGGGGTTAAGTTTCCGGGGTTAGTGCAAAGGATGGTCTAATTATTCATTATATTCCATTTTGCATTACAAAATATAATTCTACGGTTTCGCCTAAATGAAAACGAAGCCACACCCGATGCTAATCAAACATTAAAAGGAATGGACATACGTCATAATTTTTCAACAGATGCTCGTTGGCCAAATGTGTGCATATTATGTTGAACTATGCCCTGGTATACCGTACATATAGCAGCAGCAGCAGCAGCAGCAGCAGCAGCAGCAGCAGCAGCAGCAGCAGCAGCAGCAGCAGCAGCAGCAGCAGCAGCAGCAGCAGCAGCAGCAGCAGCAGCAGCAGCAGCAGCAGCAGCAGCAGCAGCAGCAGCAGCAGCAGCAGCAGCAGCAGCAGCAGCAGCAGCAGCAGCAGCAGCAGCAGCAGCAGCAGCAGCAGCAGCAGCAGCAGCAGCAGCAGCAGCAGCAGCAGCAGCAGCACCAGGATATATATATATAAATATATATAAATATATATATATATATATATATATATATATATATATATATATATATATATATATATATATATATATATATATATATATATATATTATGTTGTCAACAAAATATCAATGCTTATGTTTTGGAACATCATTCTTAATAACGAATTCAACACATTAAACAAATTTATACAAATGACGAATGGCTATAACATCTAATCTATTTATTTGTAATGAGTGTAATTAAAGATAATTATATGACATATGAGTTATGTTCATATGAGTCCTGCTCTATTGACAGTAATTCTTCCATTACTATAAGCATGCAGCTATTCCAGGTAAACCTACATTCATGGGTTGCATTGCTTAAACCAAACAGTGACGTAACGGATTTAACATAACACATTCAAAAGGTTTACAAATGTCTTATCCTGACAACACATAACATTAATGATATCTTCATGTTATGCCGGTCATGGTAGGCAGCGAGTATTAGTCACAAATATGTCGAATACAGACATTTTACTTTTGGGTGTATACGAGCTGTTAAACCACCATAACCAATTCAACATTCCCAGTGGTTGAAAGCAATTTTATGAATTGCAGACAATCACTGCTCGTCCACATTGGTCTGGCTCTTGGTAAGTTAATAAGCAGAAACGTTCAACTTATGAGTGTCATCATTTCTCTCATGCATTGGCTAAAGGCTACATAATGGATTCAACTTAATATTGGACCCGCTTCCAACCAACCTGGCTGCAGGGACGTGGACAATAAATGGAGACTGAATGAACTGTATAATTTTATGATTGTTTACAAGTTAGGGCTACTCAACATATACGCAAGGAAAGACATATGCTGAGTTTTTGTTGTTTTAAAATAAATGCGTGAAATAATTAGGTGAGTTGCTGGCGACATCCCTGATTGAACGTTTGTCCCATTTCGTCGACATTCATCTGTTACTTCAATGCATGAAGTATCATCACCTCAAGCCTCGTATCACTGGAAATTATTTTACATTCAGCTTACTGAATATATCCATATACATCCACGTGTATGTAATGTGTGCGTCCTGCGGCCACACAGAGCTTGGCGATACCAAATGTGCAGGTTAAGAAGGTTTGTGTCATTTTTATGATTAATTAAATTGTGCCCTCACAATACGTGCCATGTTGGTATGCGCTATTTTGGTATGTGCCTTGCTATGGGGAGATCGATTTGTAAAAGTCCTTGTCTGACTTCGTGCCCCAGGTGAAAATTCACACAAGCAAACTGCGCACAATAACACGAGCGTACATGTCTTCCGCTACGATCCAGTCCAGTGCCGATGTTTATGTTCGTGCTCTGTACCGATCCAGTCCGGTGCCGATGTTTATGTTCGTGCTCTGTACCGATTATAACTTAGCTTTTCATTTTTGCAACGCGTAATTATCGACCGTCAGCGCAGTGATAACATCGTTTGTGTTCAACATCTAGAACACAATGATTGTAATAACGCATAGCAAATGTTCTGACCGGCTGTGCAAGCATTTGAAGACCCCGATACTGTATTGCCGAAAAACACAGCAATTTTATCTACATATTGTTTATCACAACTTTCATTGGAATGAAAGCTGCTAGTTAAATATATCGGGTTTACATAAATTTAACTTAATCCCCATATCATTGGAGGTAAGCATTTCGTAGTAAATTTAATTATTTACCATGTGGTAATGGGAGAATAAAATTTGAAAAGCAGTGACCTAGATGAACAACTAAATCATTCGGCCTAAGGCTATGACTGCACACCCAAGTGTCCCGTACTACACAGCGGCATGGCAACCGTATCAAGCGGCCAAATCGTGCCATGGAAAATTACAGAAATAATTAGTTTAACGGAGACAACAAAGCCCCGGTTATTCTGCTCGATATTGCCGCATAACGTGTCAACCCGGGACGCAGCGTGTGGTGACCGATTTGTACGACTCCTTCAACAAGGACTGTTATTAAGACGTTTCCGTCAGTCGAAGCTCAGATGGCTATCTCCCCGACAGAGCTTTGTCCTGCAAGACATGCGTGTGTATGTTGGCATGTCTCCGGCAACAAGTTACAGGTAATAATTTGTAATGATCGTTGCAACAAAGCTTATCAATTATTGCAGTCGGATCCGAAGCGCGCTAAACGGTAATTTTGCGCCGGTTTGTTCCGAGTGAGATGCTATCGTGTCGTCTAATGCCCTCCTGGCGAGATAACACTGTCAAAGACGACGACGTTGCGTCTTTGTCCGCCAAACACCGGACACTGATAGCGCCTGTCGTTTTTGTCGCCGACGCATAATAAGAAGCCATTTGTCGTGCTGCAGATATGTCGTGTCGGATGACGCTGGCAGATAGCGTCGCCTCCGATGACGTCTTTTGTGCGCTGTTAGCGACTGCTGCGCGCCGTCGAAATGGTCGGTCGTCCGACGACAACGTTGACACTACGGGGCAATCTGAACATGCGACGGACAACTGACTGATTGAGGCTAAACAGGCACTCGACAGTCTACATATGGTTGCATGGCGGTTTGTTCAAATATTCTGCTTGAAAACGATTTCGTTACAAATTATTTCTCGTGGAAAAGCAGGGGGGCGTAACTGCGTGGGTTCTACGTGTAATGTCGGTGCGTAGAGTTTTAAACACTGCTATCTGCTACTGGTTCCATTTCTCCAGTCGGTAAAACTTTTCTTGTACTGAACACCATTAATAACATATCGTCATTATGAGTGTGTGTGCGCGCGCGCGCGCGCGCGTGCGTGCGTGCGTGCGTGCGTGCGTGCGTGCGTGCGTGCGTGCGTGCGTGCGTGCGTGCGGGTATGTATGTATGTATGTATGCATGCATGCATGTATGTATGTATGTATGTATGTATGTATGTATGTATGTATGTATGTATGTATGTATGTATGTATGTATGTATGTATGCATGTATATATTAATGCATGCATGCATGCATATGGTTACAAGGCGGTTTGTTCAAATATCCTGCTTGAAAACAATTTCGTTACAAATTATTTCTCGTGGAAAAGCAGGGGCGTATCTGCGTAGGTTCTACGTGTAATGTTGGTGGGATATTATCACATGAGTACGGTTGACCGTTGACATACACATGCGTGCGTAGGGCGTTGGTTGTATACACAAACCAGTCGGTAAAACTTTTCTTGTACTGAACACCATTAATAACATAGCATCATTCTGTTTTGAACTCCTCTAGCTGTGTGTTGCCCTACTTGCACGTCAACCTTGTAATGGACACGGCGTGGCAGAGGTGACCTCTCGTGGCTAAACAAACACTAATTCCGTCCACACTAAAAATGTATAAAATTATAGCTGCATGAAATACGTAGTGTGTGAATAGTTTATATAACATAACATTACATTAAAGTGTTTATGTTTTCGCAATGCTTCTATTCTAGAATTTCTGTCCACCAATTTTGTTAGATAAAAAAATTGGTGGACAGAAATGGTGTATTTTTTAGTTTGTTAAATAGCCAGTATTGAATAAAAGAAAATATATGTTTCATTTACAGCTGCCTAATTGGTTACAAATGAAGTTATGCACCGATTAACTATTGCAGTCTGTGTCTAATGTGTGCATACAGTCTGTGTCTAATGTGTGCATACAGTCTGTGTCTAATGTGTGCATACAGTCTGCCAAGATGGCTTTATGCTCAGTAGTTTATTACAATAAAAACAGTTTGTAATTGTCTATTAAAGTGCTCATTTTGGCGCCATTTGCTCGTAGCAATAAGCCTATAGAACCTGTCCAAGGTACTCTAATGATCAAAACTTCACTATTACAAGATACATTTCCATAATTTAAAAAGTCTGTATCATTTTATTGAATTTTATTACCTTTCATAAAGTAGTCAGGACAATCAGAAGTTAAACCATCTTTAGTTAATAATGTCTTGGCTGACAATAAAAAAATATATTAATAGTGGATAATGGGCATGCACTTATGTACATGATAAACCTAACTTTAAGTAAGATTATTTAAATGACTTGGTAACTTTCTCATACAATAATAATTCTTGCAAACCAATCAAATTGTAATCAGACATCTAAATTATTTCATACCAAATTACCTATATGAATGAGTGAATTTAATTTCTTATGCATAATTCCTTATTCTTGCAGATATTGTGGCAACTTCCATTGTTCCATGTGTTTTTACACAGCAGTTAATTACAAAAACATGTTCTAGCCACTTGGTTCGGTGCCATAGGAATGATCCACATTTCATAGTACACTGCACTTTCTCTGACTGCATGTATAGTGCACGAAGCTGGAATGCATTTAAATGAAATGTCTCACGTAAACATAAATATAATGTCATTGATGCCATAGACTATGTTGCTAACCCTGAGGTATTTGACTCTGGGTCTGATGGGGATGTTGATACAAACCATTCTTCCAAACAGCAATGGTTTACTGCATTATACTTGCTCAAATTGGAGACACAGTATACATTGTCACAGCAAGGAATCAGCGATGTGGTGTCATGCACAGACATAACGCAGTGTATAGGCAATTTCAGAGCGGAATTGAAAAAGCGATTGGACGAAGGACAAGCTGTTACTGATGGTATTGAAGACATTGAATTCACTTCCTTGGACGTCTTTGCCACTTCACACATGTGGGACACATTTTATAAAAATAAATGCAGTTACGTAAAAAAGGCATTAAGTCAGAGAATCAGAGCTCAGCGTTTCACAGCCAGGCAACAGAAGCAGAAGAGCCAGTTTCCATGGTAACTGATGTTACATAAACCCACGTTTGGATGTATCAGTTGTTAATTTTAACTTATTATATTTTGGCCCATGACTACTTGGGTGTAACCCTACTTGATGGCATACTGCTTTGGATGTTGTGTTATCTGTACAGAACCAACAATTAATTGCTGGTAACTCACGTTACATGAAATGGACATAGAGAACAATTATAATAATACTGTAAAACCTGTCCTGACGGTCACCTCTATATAAAAGCCACTTTGGCTGGTCCCGAACATGCTTAATATACATTGATTGTTGCCAGTCTACATATACAGTCACTTATCTATAATAGTCAAATGATGTAGTAACATGCATGACAGTTTTGAATAATTTTTCCGGTAGTAGTATTGATCAAGTTCTCAAACCTGTACTTGAATTGCAAAGTGTTCATAACTTAGATGCCATGTCAAAGTAAAACCATGGAACAATATAATGTTCTTTTGACAGCAACATTGTGTAACAAAAACTTGTTAACTGATGCTACGATAATTGACTTTACATATTGGTAACTGACATTACATAGTAACTGACTTTACATATTTATTTAGTGTTAATTGTTGCAGAATGTAGAAGGATACTTATGATTGGTGGGTATTAACCCCTAGCAATTTCCTGCTATAAAAACAGTTATAAAGCTGTAATAAATGACAATACAAAATAGGTAAGGTAAAGTCATCCCCCAGGCATTACGCCTTAGGAAGCCATGAAGGCTTATATGGCCAGTGCTTAAACTTGGTTTCTGTAGTGCGAAGCAACTTAGAGTGCAGTTATACTGACTCTCCTGGACAGGACACTAGTCCATCGCAGGTACCTTCCAAACAGTGTTTGTACTCATTTGCAGCTGAGTAGACTGAGGCAAAGTAGGGTAAACGAAATTGCCTAAGCTTCGAAAACGAACCGTGCCCAGTGTGGGTCTTGAACTCACAACCCTCGAATTTAGAGTCCAACACCTTAATCACTAGGACACGGCTGCCCCCGTAATACAAAATACACGCAATTAATTTCTAGGTGCGTCTGCTCACCAGAATGCCTTAAAAGTCAGGCTTTAACTTTCCTTGAGAAAGGTTTATTATTTGCTATAAATGATATGAAAATTAAGTGAGTCAAGGACGATTTTATATTGCTGCCTTTTTCAGGCCTTCATAAACTTTTGAATACTAAGTAATAATTACATAAATTTACGTAACAAAATCAATTAATGATAAAATATATATTCTGACATAGTTTATTTATTGATGTCAGTTGTACTTCAGGTTTTTTATGTGGCAAGTTTAGTTATAGTTAATCATTATTTGCATAGTTCGGTTATTCTCTGTGCGTTATAATTGTGTATATTAACATTTCGGTTTATTAGCCAATTTAACCAGTATGAGTATATCATTGATGTCATAGTGCATTGTACATTACAAAGTACATTAAAACAATGAAGTTAGATTGTATGACACATTTCTTTGGACCCGTACGTTTCGATTAAGTGTACCTACCGTTTGACACATATAGGCCCACGACACACAATGGCAGCTGATATGCACAGCAGCCCGTCGTTTCATGCGCCAGCAGATGTAATTAGGATGTAACGAGGAGATGTGACACGCATCTCGGCGCAAACATTTCCCTTGTACATATGTTTGTGCGCCATACAGGTGTCAGCGAGTCACCACCAATTGTCGCCTTTGTACCACAGTTGGTGCGGATGTCAAAATGTCACGTCGAATTAAATCTCATTTGGCGTAATGCGAGTAGCCATTATGATCGGCTGTGGAAAAATTCGTCCAGCAGTCGCCTCGGCACAGTTTAATTTACAACATAAATACAGCGGTCGAATCTAATTTGGCTGTCCATTCTGTCGAATGGCTCACGGTGACAGCGCCTTGTGTTCGCGGCTCTATTGCGGCAGATGACATTATGCTGTGGCGGGGCAAGGCGTCAGCGCAGAAAGTTTGTCTTTCTGAGCGCTGGTGTCAGTTCGAGAAAGAGAGATAAGACAAGATAAAAGATGGGTAGAAGAATGGGTGTTTGTGTGCGTGTGTGCATGTGCGTGTGTGTGTGTGTGTGTGTGTGTGTGTGTGTGTGTGTGTGTGTGTGTGTGTGTGTGTGTGTGTGTGTGTGCGTGCGTGCGTGCGTGCGTGCGTGCGTGCGTGCGTGCGTGCGTGCGTGCGTGCGTGCGTGCGTGCGTGCGTGCGTGCGTGCGTGCGTGCGTGCGTGCGTGCGGGTGTGCGTGTGTGTGTGTCGACTGTAGCAGCAATGAACATCCATGAATGTTCTAAATATGTTTGCCATGTTATGAAACTAAAGTTATAGAATGTCCTAAACAGGTATTTCTCCAACGCGATATAAATGATGTGCGATACCTTTTTTATTACATACTGATAAAATGTTGCTGATGCTGAACCAGAGAAATCTACTCATGCAAACACACCTAGTAGCATTTGATTGGAACACGTTTTCTACATCGGCCTTACGCCTTACGGTGATTGATGTTCCAGTTGCATTTATTGTCCACTCATACGTTAAACATCGTTCAAACACAACAGAATAATGACTACTAATTTACACGTTTTTTGAGCTAAGTACACAGAAGATCGCCGCAAAATGGATCGTAATTTCAGACGAACAAAATGTACCGCTATGCCTTAGCTGCTTAATATTACACCAGTGCCTTAAGGGCCTTTTATTGTTCCGTCGAACGTGATTCGTGTACAAAATAAGTTGGCGGCACTTAAACGCGTAAGAACATTGATAATACATCGCGTAAAGGGGATGTTTAAGCGGTAACTGAACCGTCAACATATTACAAGCCCTATTACTCTGTCAAATTGTTCAGTAAGACGTGCTTGTATTGCCCCTTTATCCAGCCCTCACCGAATATCATAATTAGACGATGGTTTTGTGGACTAAAACCGGATGAGTTATTTTACTTTGACGGGTGTTATAACTAGTTTCGATTACACTTTCAAAAACATGAGGACAACCATAGAATTAGGGGACAGCTGTGTTAGTCAAGGTAAGTTGATCAGGCGGTCATTTGCTCGCTGTGGTGCATGAACTAAGATAATATATTAACGACAAAGAACTGCGACTTCAAAGGGAAATCGAATTTTCAGAATAATTAGGAGAAATATAACCTATGATAATAAGATCGTTATACCTCGGTATAAAACAATATTTAGGCAGTATTGTATATGCATAGGTGAGACCATGGGAGGTGATACCATGTCAGGTAGGACTTTGGTAGATGGAACCTTAGGAGGTACGACCATGAGAGGTGAAACCATGGGATGTGAGACCGTGGGAGGTAAGACCATGGGAAGTAGGACCGTGGGAGGTCCTACCTCCCACTGATGCGAGACCGTGGTAGGTGAGACCATGGGAGGTGAGACCATGGGAAGTAAGACCGATGGATTTGAGACAATGGCAGAGGAAACCATGCAAGGAGGGTCCGTGGGAGATAAGACCGTGGGAGGTGAGACCGTGGGAGATGAGACCGTAGGAGATGAGACCTTGGGATACGAGACTGTGGGATTTGAGACAATGGCAGAGGAGATCGTGCAAAGAGGGACCGTGGGAGGTGAGCCAATGGCAGAGGAGATCGTGCAAAGAGGGACCGTGGGAGGTGAGCCAATGGTAGAGGAAATCCTGCAATGAGGGACCGTAGGAGACAATACAAGTGAATAAACCATGTCTGATGTATAGGTCACAGTGAAAATGTTATAAAAATCGATTAAGTATTTTTCTAAATATTGCATTATGTATACATATTGATATTTCGGGGTTAAATTTGTACATATATAATGGTATTCTTTGTGTTATTTGAAACCGTGGTAGGTGAGACCATGGGAGACCTTTGTGTTATGTGAGCAGTCGCTTACTCTCAACTGGTTGCTGTGAAATTGTAACAGGTACCTAAGGATATGTTTTCTTATCAAACCTCACATTTTATCCCATATGCATGGTTGTTTGAAGGAAATATTTTAGCAACACTAATATATATATATATATATATATATATATGTATATATAATTTTATATATATATATATATATATATATATATATATATATATATATATATATATTATATATATATATATATATATATATATATATATATATATATATATTATATAATATATATATATATATATTATATATATATATGTGAAAACCTTGTATATATGTATGTATATATATATATATATATATATATACAAATATATATAATATTATATATATATATATATATATATATATACTGATCAAAACCACAACAGAGGGCTGTGATCAGGTCGTACGTATGCGTCTTGATTAGGACTTTTTTGAGGAACCCTACTTTTATATAGTATGTACCATGAAAACGCTGAGTATACTGTATCCAAAAAATGGGTAATTTTTGCTCCTTTTTGTGCAATATTTACACGATGACGCCTTTAAACAGTTAATAGTTAGCTATAATGGCATATATTTCGGGAATTACTAACAACAATATTAACATTTCTGGTCAAATCCCTGAATTTTCCTGATTATTTTATATTTGGGAAGTTTTTGTGAAACCATACGTCGCACTACTTCATACACGCAAATGCAGTACAAAATGTCACGAAATAACTTGGATTTCTCATAGAACATCATGCTTCAGCTGGATACGCTGTGTTTTAAATTAAAATCGATGGATAATTACTTGTGGGAGGTCCCAAAGCCGATTTGGGGAAGGTTTTTTATGCAACCGTACGTCGCACATTTGCAGATACGTCGTGGGAAAGTTCAATACATTAGTATGAAATTTTTCGTTTTATGACTTTTTACGGGTTGTTACAACCAGAAATGTAACAATCGACCGGTAATGTAATAATCGACCGGTAATGTAATAATCGACCGGTAATGTAATAAATCGACCAGTAATGTAATAATCGACCAGTAATTTAATAAAAATTATGATGATAATCAATATGATGATGATGATGATGATGATGATGATGATGATGATGATAGATAGATGAGTGTAGAAAGTGATGACAATTAATGAGGTCATCTTAGTGACGATGATAATGATGATAATGATAATGATAATAATAATGAGAACGACGGTGATGATGAGGGAGACAAATGTTTATGATGATGATGAAGAAGAAGATGAAAACAATTAAGCGGTCTTAGTGATTATTATGATGATGGACGAAGATGACGACAATGAGGATGATCGTTATTACGATTATGAGGACGAAGACAATGACATCCTCAGCCTCATCATCCTGCTCCTCCTCCTCCTCATCGAATGAAAATCTATCCCCCTTATCTCTCTCTCTCTCTCTCTCTCTCTCTCTCTCTCTCTCTCTCTCTATCGCGCGCGGACTTCTGATTACAACGGTATTAAGCGCGGACGTCTGAGTACAACGACAGTAAGCGCGGACGTCTTACTAGAACATAACCGCAAAATGGTCTTCTCTTCTCCACCTGCACGCTGCCAGTGCTCGGTTGCGTAACTCCGCAACATATACATATCATAATTATATTTTATTATTATGTAATCAAAAAACATAAATACAAGAAGGCCGTCTCATGTGTTTGCCCACGAATTATGCAAGACAAATAGTTTAGACATTTAGTCTGAATCAACAGCCCACACACGTACTAATTATATGTAGTAAATATCAATGGATTTTAGTTGCTATTAAAGGGGTTTGTCTAAACAATTTAACTCAACACAACTCAACCCAACACAAATTTAGGGGTACATTTAAAACTCACGACTTTAAGAGGTAATCCCCAAAACTAAAGGGTATTTTTAAATTAAAAAGCGATCACCTCAAAACGTAAAAAATAAGAGGCTGATTTTTTAGATGACCCTCTTACCATTTTTAGATTATTCCTTAATGTTTTGATGGCCCCTTAAGTTTGTCTTTTGATATGACTCCTTACATTTTTATTTTGAGATAAACCATTAATTCTATGAGATGACCCCTTAACTTTTCAGATGATGAGCTAGTTACTTTGCTAAATGACCTTTACATAAAAAAAAATATTCCTTAATTTATAAAAAAATTCGTTTAAATTATGTTCGATATGACCCCATAATTTGTTTGATGACTCCTTACGTTTGTGCTTTGTTATGAATCCTTACATGTTTAGATTTCCATTAATTATATGAAGTGACCGCTTCATTTCATAACGATCAGCTAGATAAGTTTTTAAATGATCCCTAATTTTTTAAATCATCCTTTACCTGGTTTGGGAAGACCCCATTATTTTATGAAATGATCCCTTAATTTATTGAGACGATCAGCTGGTTCATTTGTAATGACTAGTTACACTTATTAATATGATCCTTGAACTTTTTTGAGAAGACACATTTAATTTTTGAGATGATCCCTTAATTTGTTGAGATAATCAGCTAGTTAACTTGTTAATTACGTCTTACATATTTTGTGACGATCATTTAACTTTTTTTAGAAGACCCATTCGTTTTATGAGATGACCCCTTAATTTATTTTTTACTTTTTCGAGACGACCACTTGATTTTATGAGATGACCCCATAATGTTTTGAGATGATCAGCTAGTTCATTATTAAATCATGACCCCTTAATGACTCCTTTTCATATTATCCTTTAACTTGTTTTTTTTATTAAAAAAACTTTTTAGTCATATTTTAAAATACTTTAGGTGCCGTTTAATCGCCTAGATGCTGTTTGATATGACCCCTTAATTTGATCAAATGATGATCAGGTATTTCTTTTTTAAGCATTTTTAATGATCCCTTAAATAATTGTTTTCGATGATCCCTTCATTGAGTGTAGATTACCTCTTTCATTTGTTGAGGTGACCCCTTTTAAGGACCCCCCTCTCTTCCTTACCACTCTGTCTGACTCGGTCCTACTGTTTGCCAACATGTAGTTATTGCCGTGCGTTACCTGGAAGGTTATATGAACGGCATTCCATATGTCCTCCCAGAAAATATGCGACTCACTCGTTCTGAGATTCCTATGTTAATCATACGTTTGTGAACGTCGAGTGGATGTCAGCATGGCCAGCCGTTATAAGGATGAACATGAGGATGATGATGACAATGAGGAGGAGGAGGAGCAGGTGATGAGGCTGATAATGTCATTGTCTTCGTCCTCATAATCGTAATAATGATCACCCTCATTGTCATCATCTTCGTCATCATCATTATCATCATCGTCGTCGTCGTCGTCGTCGTCACGAAGACCGCTTAATTGTCTTCATGTTCTTCCTCATCATCATCATAACCATTTATCACCCTCATCATCACCGTCGTTATCATCATTATTATCACCATCATCATCATTATCATCATCATCATCATAATCATCATTATCATCGTCGCTAAGATAACCCCTTAATTGTCATCGTTTATCACCCTCATCCTCACATTCTACATCATCATTATTAACATCATCATCATCATCATCATAATGATTTCATCATAATTTTTATTACATTACTGGTCGATTTATTACATTACCGGTCGATTATTACATTACTTGTCGATTTATTACATTACCGGTCGATTATTACATTACTGGTCGATTTATTACATTACCGGTCGATTATTACATTACCGGTCGATTGTTACATTTCCGGTTGATTATTGCATTACTGGTTGTAACAACGGGCCTTGTAACCGTACGTCGCCCGACACCGCCTGAAACCGTCCGTCGGCAAGAACTGCTACGTGGCGATTTACCCGGAGCTACTTCCTAGTAATCTTCTTGGGAATTAAAGCGACGCCAAAATAATAGAAAGGATTCCAGTTTTGCCAAAGACCCAAAGAACACATTTGGTAAGTGCTTTTTAATTTACATTTCTACACGTTTCTATGAATGTCTTATAAATGTTATTAATGTCTAGTAGTGAGTAAAATTGTGATTTTCATCGAGTTAGTATGTGCACTCCGTCGTCAGGAGCAATAATGCGTGGCTTACAGTGTTATTGGCGCGAACAGACGGGAACAGACGGGAACAGACGTGCTCCAACTTGGAGACGACGGACGGTTTCAAGCGTCTTACGATTGCAGCATTATCGAGATATATTGACTGGAGCCGTGTGATAGCCATATTATATTTCTAAATAATAATTTTATTTGTATAATGGATATTCTAAATATACAACGTGTCATTAGAATAAAATAACAACCGTTTTCATATAAAATGTCATATAAATAAAACAAACATTTGATGAAAATTTGAAGCAAATGTTGCAAAGCATCATATACTTGTATAAAGTTGTATTCGTCTACGTTTACTATATTAGTGGCCTAAGCCACTATTATATGTCTTAGTCGTTGGCAAACTTTATTTCTACAGAATATATAACATTTTAACCAGAGTAAACTGGTGTGCGACGTACGGTTTCGTGCGACGAACGGTTTCACTATTTTATTGTTATACTGAACACAGATGTTAAACGTGTTTGTCAGATATCAGAATAGGTGCCAATCTCCAGGTAATTCCCGAAGATACACAGAAAGGACCTCAAGTGGAAGAGCAGATATGACTATCGTTATGTGCATGTACATATATATATATATATATATATATATATATATATATATATACATACATACATACATACATACATACATACATACATACATACATACATACATACATACATACATACATTCCGACATACATACATATATATATATATATATATATATACATATATATATATATATATATATATATATATATATATATATACATACATACATACATACATACATACATACATACATAGATACATACATACATACATACATACATACATACATACATACATTCCTACATACATACATACATACATACATACATATATATATATATATATACATATATATATATATATATATATATATATATATATATATATATATATATATATATATATATATGTATGTATGTATGTATGTATGTATGTAGGAATGTATGTATGTATGTATGTATGTATGTATGTATGTATGTATGTATGTATCTATGTATGTATGTATGTATGTATGTATGTATGTATGTATGTATGTATGTATGTATGTATGTATGTATGTATGTATATATATATATATATATATGTATGTATGTCGGAATGTATGTATGTATGTATGTATGTATGTATGTATGTATGTATGTATGTATGTATGTATGTATGTATGTATATATATATATATATATATATATATATATATATATATATATATATATGTACATGCACATAACGATAGTCATATATATATGTGTGTGTGTGTGTGTGTGTGTGTGTGTGTGTGTGTGTGTGTGTGTGTGTGTGTGTGTGTGTGTGTGTGTGTGTGTGTGTGTGTGTGTGTGTGTGTGTGTGTGTGTGTGTGTGTGTGTGTGTGTGTGTGTGTGTGTGTGTGTGTGTGTGTGTGTGTGTGTGTGTGTGTGTGTTACGGCAGAAAATTCCGCTTTTGCGTGTGCACATGTTTTCCCGTGGTTGACACTCTCTGTTTTAATTCATTGTTATTACATACAGTAGGCCTTCCTATTATTGTAGCCATAATACATTCAGGTTATTAATAAATTGATGTAACCTACCGGCTCGCGCATGCGCAGAAACACCAAACGGATAATATTTGACGGCTGACAAATTTTAGTACGAAACCGTCGCTGAATGGGTCTATCGTATCACGTGTTCACCGCGCCTAACCGGGTATCCCGTAGCGTTTTGAAATAGCGCGGTAATTTCACACCATTTTTAGCCATCTAGAAGAGTACTTTATTAATAATTTTAAGTCGACTATGCCTCACTCAAAGTGTAAGATTAAGTCAAAGAAGCCATCTGGTTAAGGGAAGCAACGATGTGTACAGCAGCTGAAACTATCGCGCCAGTCGAGGAAACGGCCAGCTGAAAATAACCACTACGACGTACGCGATCTGCAGAATTTCGCCAGAGTCAGAGGCATTGTTTGCATTTGTTATCTCTAAGTGTAAATGGTGTCAGAGTCCATATCGTGACCCAGATTCCACCGTTTATGTGTGCGACTGCACGCGTATGAATACACGTGCGACTGAGTATGACGAACTTCCGTGCCATATACTGGTTGGACGCTGGTAGGGTTCGAATTTAGCGGGGGTCCGTGGGTTCGTAGACCCATAGATTCACTGCCGGACCCCAATAGTTCCAAATCTGGGGTTCCGGCCGGCCCCTGAAATTTAGCATTTAGAAATGTCTCGAAGGCACAAACACATTTGCATTACTTTATTATACGAAACCCACTATAGACGAGACATTACCGGTGATGTCTTCATTTTATGAGACTCACAAGTTTGTCGTACTTCTTAAGATAAACAAACCAATTTGTGAGCCGCTATTGAAACTGACACGACAGCTGAGAAAAATTAAGCTTGATTAGTCAACAGTTAACTGAATTCGGTCGTCCAATGTTTCTTGGCAATAAAAAAGATACACGTATATGATGTAAAACGCATTTTTATTGGTTGACTGACGACTGAGCAACCAATCAGTGGCCGCGATATATTTTGAGCGACTAGCCAAGCACGTCGCGATTTTCTGAACATTTGTGGTATTGATTTTATTGTGTTATTGCATTTCGACGATCAAACTATACCTTGGCTTGGCTTGGGATCGGCATTCAGAATTCATACAGCTACTCAGTCCTCTGCCAGATTAATATATATATATATATATATATATATATATATATATATATATATATATATATATATATATATATATATATATATATATATATATATATATATATATATATATGCTTGCTGTGATGATATATGTTGTTTTGATGGTGAATATTGGTACGCTGTCAAAGTTGGTACATTGTTAAAAGTGGCCTACATTTAGCAGTAAAAAAATGCTATGTGGCCATGGACCTAAAATTCTAATTAATTTGTTTATATGAAAGGCAGGTACAATGCCTGTTTAATGCACCATATTTGGATTCACTATTCAAATGGCTTTATGTAAAAAAAAATATTTTGATGGAAACATTTTGTGTTTTTATCTAACAATTGCTGAGAGGCCTTTGAAAATTCAATATGGCTTCCGTTTCCATGGCAACAACATGTTTTAAAAATCTAAAAAGATCACAGTTTCTACTTTTCCATTCTTCAAATAGCCAGATATTTTAAGAAATTGCCACCTGGTAGCTATCTATTTCTCACACTCAAAAATATGTTTTATATTGTGATGAAATTATGATTTTAAATTATTGTTCGGGTTCACTTTGGTTTGGATCGTATAGAACACCATGAATTGAAGTAACTCCACATGATCGAAACCATTTATCATCAAATTAATGTTTTTATTACGAGATTCAATGACCCATTCCCACTAGGTGCACTTTGTGTCATTTATACCCAGAGCAAACACAGTGAAGTATCAATTATAATTTGTCTTCTACTGTGTATTTAAATTAAATGTTGGAAATGTTACATACATACTTGAGACACAACAACACTGTCTCATTGAACAACATATAACTTTGTTATGATTCTGCAACTTGCAACAGTTCAGCAATGTTCAGCATAAGAAATTACAAGTAAAAATTGGTACTTGTTGACTGTGTAGTATCCATGGCGTGACTTCGAAGATTCATCAGTTGCCGCAAGCTTGAGTTGTTCTATAGTATTGAAATATTCCACTTTGGGAATTATAAGTTTTTGACATATTTGAAACCTTCTGTAGAGTTCTTCTTTGAATTGTACTTCGTAATTATCCTGTGCCATTGTGATAGCTGTACCAAGAGGCAAGTGATTAACACCTACTGATGGTGTTCTTTTTATAGCACAATATCCTATTAAGACAGTCACCATTGTTAGGCAATTAGCAATTCCCAGTTGGAGAATTGTTGGGTCATCCAATATCTGTCCTTCAAATCAGAGAACACTAGTGAGATAGCTGACAATCAAACTGTCAGGGGGAGGGTTAGAGTCTTATGCCCAGATGTTGCCATTTGCAAATATATAGCAAGTATTTATTTACTGTGTT
Source organism: Lamellibrachia columna (assembly GCA_963662155.1). Lineage (NCBI taxonomy): Eukaryota > Metazoa > Annelida > Polychaeta > Sabellida > Siboglinidae > Lamellibrachia > Lamellibrachia columna. The sequence goes on along the minus strand of OY759264.1, from coordinate 39,896,519 downwards.
TATTAACTTGAGTAATGTGAATGTCTGAAGAATTATGAAAGCTGACATTAATGCACAATTAACATTGGAACAATATATAATGACAAAAGTACACATATTGTTATTACACAGTATGACTGAAATGGTCACCAGTCAAACTGTGTAACAACAGTGCCTTATTTCTAGTCAATTCGCGTAATGACTGAAATTTTCAGTCATTTCGCGAAATGCCTTAGTGAAACAGTCATTTCGCGTAATGTATGATTACGCAGATTGACTGTAACACTCACTCACTCGCTCGCTCGCTCGCGCGCGCGCGCGCACGCACGCACGCACGCACGCACGCACGCACGCACGCACGCACGCACGCACGCACACACACACACACACACACACACGTGCAGATCTGTGGATTTATGCAAACCTAACTGTAGTCGTCCGTAGTAAGAGCTGCTAACCGGACATTAAGGCCATTGTATTTGCCTGACACTCGTGGATTTTCCCCATTCAATAAGTGACAGCATCGCTGACGCGACATGAACGGCATGTGACTAACGAGTCCACAAAAGACAAATTATACGTCCCGACAACACTAGCTATAGTTGCCACACATTTGTCTAATGATTGTTTGATGCTAAATTAGTTTTTAACAACCTGCTCTTGTGAATTAATCATTAATCACACAAACACCCTGCGGTGTGGTCTCTTGAAAAAGAGTCAAAAGATTCGTCTCTTTGGATGCATGCAACGCATCTGAAGTTAACTTCCCAAAATTAAACAATCTGTCAGTTGTCGAATGTAAATGTGTGCCTTCTTTCATGGCGTAACACTTCCACACTAGGATGAACCTTGAGAAATGCCAAACTCGTTTTGAAACAGGCTTGTATGTATTAAACATGTTGACAATGTAGCTAAATGGTTCCGTCGTAGTAGTTACTAAATAGTAATCTCCCAAGGTCAGATTCACGGGCAGAGGGGGATGTGTTATCACTTACCAGCCTTATAAAAATTAAGCGTATAAACCATTACATATCTCCGCCCTATCTGCTCATACTGTGCCTGCCGGCCTGCCTGCTTGCCAGCCTGTCTGCCTGCCTGCTTGCCAGCCTGCCTCATTCCTTCCCCCTCGTGATACATGATCAACCACGCCTTAACCATTTAGCTTTATAAACACATTCACAGACTATCTATGACATTTTTTCTCTCGACTAATTCTTCATCTTTTTCATGCCGTTAACCATCGATGTGTAACTGGCTCTGTCTTTTTTGTCGCTGAATAGCTCATATTTTACTACATAATTACTCTTTCTTGGGTTTACATCTTTTAGTAACTTCATTTATCTTCGCTTGTCGTTGATCTTAATCATTGAAATTCGCCTCTTTGAGCCGCAATAATGTTGTAATTAATGCGTATACTGAGTAAACAGAAACATGCGACTGCCACCCACGAACACACGGCTAGCAGAGGAACGTCAATGAAGTCGTCATTAGTCATTCAAGATGGATGTTGCCCACGTAATGCCGCTTCACAATGTGTATGTTCAGACCGCTAGCGCCGGTGTCACTATTGGTAGCAGCCGTATCCGAGGAATGCACCAGTGGACCGCATAGTTAGTTCAAGCTGAATTCAAGGTCTTATAAATACAGTTTATTCATCCTTTTTCTTGGCTCTCTTTCGTTTTATTTTGAACGATCGCTCAGCGAAACACCATTCGGGCACATACCTCTTTTGTTTGGATATATATATATATATATATATATATATATATATATATATATATATATATATATATATATTGTTCCTCTGATATATATATATATATATATATATATATATATATATATATATATATATATATATATATATATATATATATATATATATATATATCAGAGGAACAATATGGATTTGGACAACAACATAATAGTTATAAGAGAGAAGATGAGTCAAGTCAATACATTACTTGGGCAGCATTGTAACATTGTAACATTGTAACATCAGACAGCAGATGTGATCAAGTGATTAAGAAAAAGGTTGCAATAGCAAAGAAAATATTCCTTGACATGTCAAGCATTCTGAAGAAAAGAAATACAAAACTGTAGAACAGGATATAAAAGTCCTCATGAACTATGTGTGATCTGCATTGTTATATTACAATAAATAAGGGTATGGAAGATCGATTAGCAGCAAAAGAAGTATGGTTTCTCGTGAGAACACACTGCAAATGATGAAGTTGTACAAAGCGCAAGACAGCAAAGACAATTAATGAAAACGATAAGAAGAAGACAGTTTTCTAGAACATAATGTATTGAGAAACAATTACATTGCAAAAAAAGTTATTGAAGGAAACATCGAATGGCATAAAACTCGATGCAGGCAAATAATTGAATACATTAAGAGTATATACATATGGCTTGAAAGACCAGTCAGTGACATCAAGCGGCTGATAACTGCAAATTACATAATTGCTTGGAGGGCTATCACCGTCAGCGTCACCATGTAAAGAGAAAGGCCGTCGACTGTAGTTCGGATTGCTTCTGTACAGTTTTAAATACTTTCGGATACGTTCTAATACATTTCTAAAATTCTATATAAACTTTCTGATGGTTGGTTGTACCATGATTGATGAGGTAAGTCAACCCAGCTGTCTGAAGAACAAAGCCCAGTCATGGCACGATCGTGTGTCCCCGATGTCTTCGGAAGGATTTTCGTCCAACCGTGGTAAGATTAGGGGATTAGCACATAGAAGGAAACTTACTTCTATTGAACATTAATCTACATGTCTATTATGATTACTATACATGTACTTAGAGTCTTGCACGGGCCTATAATTTTAACCCAATACCGGCCCGCAATTAGCAGGTAGAATCCAGGCCCGCAAAAATTCGTCAAGCCCAGCCCAGCCCAGGCCCGCAAACTAGAATATAGGCCCAGGCCCGGCCCAGACCATTATTATTTGGCCCAGACCCGGCCCGGCCCGCACATTTCAGGCCCAGGCCGGGTCCATACCCGTGGGCAAAATACGGGTAAGCCCGCGGCTCGCAAGCCGTACAATTATCTTATATTTAAAAACGAAACACAAATAAACTGTAATACATACGTATTGTTTTATTAAATAACATAATAAAAAGTAAAACATGAACATTGTATAATGTCTACTAGTCTGGTGTCTACTCTCCATAGTGTGCTGGACGAGTTCTAGAAATCCAACACAATCAAACGGACGAATATCCTGAAGAAAAATAATAAACTTTTTATTGTCATTACTATTAAGTGTCATATTTTTATGTATGGCCTTAATTTATTGGTTTATGGTTAGGGTAGGACATTTTATTTACCTAACCCTAACTTAACCCTAATGCAAACCAGAACCCTAATGTAAATTGTTAATTGAATTAGCTCAACTAAGTTAACTTAATTTAATTAATTAATGTTGTCAGTAAGGGCAGTTAATTTTATATTAATTGATATTTCACTTAAATGGCACCCACTGGCATTGACACCAAGTGGCATTTCCAGCAGGCCTGCAGTCATTAGCCTGAAACACATCAGGTTCGGACATGCGTGAATTAGTACAAGTGTTAATGAATCAGTACCGGGGAAATTGTAGACACTAAACAGTAGATACTAGTTCACACAATTGAAAAGTACCAACTACCAACTGGGGTAGGCACTGGGCAGTGGCCAGTGGGCAGGTCATTCAGGCTGTTAAGATTTGGAGGGAAGACCTAGACAATAGAATGTCCCAGGCCTGGCTCAGGGACGCAAAATGTAGGTCCAGGCCCGGCCCGGCCCGCGAAATTTACATGAGGCCGGCTGCGGGCCGGGCCGGGCTTTGGGCACTAAGTCATGTACATTCAAACATATTACGAATTAGTTGGCAGAATATGGAATGCAGACATGTATGTACTTCATGAATAATATTAACATATCAGCATCTTGAATCAACACCTGCTTGTCTGTGTAGGTAGAATCAATAACTGCTGAATTTGCAGATTATAACGTATGTTAATGTATATAAAACGTTTGCTATAAAAGCAACTGATAAAACCTTGTAAGAGGAGACCTGTAGAAGAAATGTAGTAGAGTAGTTGTGGTACAGATGTTGTAATGTGTATGGACTTCGACTAATAAAGCCACATTGAGGTCAAACCTGAGATCTTCTGGTAAAACAATGTGAGTTATTAAAAAATCTTCAATCTTGGCGGTCACTCTAAATATATATATGTGGAATTATAACAAATATGTTGATCGAGTTTAAAATCGTTTAAAGTTTCAACAATAGGACATTTCCGGGGCCACGTAAGTATGCATATGAAACAATGTAGGCCACATATTTAATAAATAATATTTACATGTTGAAATAAATAATATTTAAATAATTGAAATAAATAATACTTAAATGTTGTACTGGGAAATAATATCCAATAATTGAATGAGAACAATTGCATTACGTGTCGTAACAATAAACTAGCCTTATTGACACCGTATATATTTAATTGGTGCTATCATATTATTTTCAGCTGATCACATAAAAATTAGAAAATTAAAAAAAATTAATTCGTCTACAAATCAAGACAAAGTGTAGTTAAACAGGAGATTACGTAGGGCATGTCGTGATGAAGGCGTTGGTGGCTAAGAGAGTCATGGTTCAACCATGAAAGGGTGTGTGCTTTTGCATGCAGGTACCGGGTAAACTGATGTTGGTATTCATATTGTTAAGATTAAATTAAATAGTTTAGTTAATATACCCATAGTTATGAATTGCTCAGCTATCATATGGTATAAATGTTGACATATTAATTGCGACGTCGTACGTCAAACGGAGAAGGTGATCGGTATAAATATAACTTTATTTTCACATAACCCTCCACCCGTGCGCGTGATCATGGGTAATCCTAGTTTGTTTGCATCGTAGTCTTTATTCTGTAGCATGTAACATCTATTTACAGTCGTGCCGAATGTTCACCTAATGCACGTCGACACATGACATGACGAACAAACAAGACACAAACTTAAACTGCTTTGGCTGGTACGAAGTCAGTATAAAGGTTTCTGGTTTCACTCCACAAAATAGCCGAACACGTGGTCTTTACTAACTCGCTGCGGCAGATACGAAGTGCGACTAAAAAACTCAGTATCAACTGTAATTTGCACAGTATAAAGAAGGCACTTATCAATATGGACCCCATGAAGCGATTCCATTTTTGGGTCGACCAGATTACAACTTCTCCGTGTAGATGTGACGGTCGATGCAACCGTTCTATGAGTTGTCCCAAAGAGATACACATACACTGCTGCTTCTTCCTATTGGGCTGGCCGGGGAGTCACTAGTCGTCATATTAATGAGTTCATGCCAAGGAAAGACCGTCGCTTTTAAAACTATATATATATATATATATATATATATATATATATATATATATATATATATATATATATATATATATATATATATATATATATATATATATATATATATATATATATATATATAGATATATACATATACACACACACACACACACACACACACACACACACACACACACACACACACACACACACACACACACACACACACACACACACACACACACACACACACACACACACACACACACACACACACACACACACACACACACACACACACACACACACACACACACACACACACACACACACACACACACACACACACACACACACACACACACACACACACACACACACACACTCGTTCGTTCGTTGTATGACATTAAGGCCAGAGATCAGCCCGTTTTGCTTCTTTACCTACCTATGTCCTCGCATAGGCAAACCGGAATAACCGATATTTCATTACGTCGCAAGTGAAGAGTCAACTTAATATCGTAAGGCAGTAGAACGACTTCTCACGTGACCCGTCCTTCCAACACGACTTGCTCAATGTTCGGACGTGGACTGTCTACATCAATGTACTCGCTCTCTGAACACGAGTCGCGTTCGTGTCGCGATTGCTTGTCTCTGCTAATGTCAGATGTCTCCACCAGTAACGTGTTTCCGTCTTCGGTTTCGTTGTCTGAACTTCTCTGTTCGGCTGACGAGTCATCGTCCTCCGTCTGAATGCGTTTGTATTTCGTTCTTCGGTTTTGGAACCATACCTTCACCTGCAATATACGAAACAAAACACATTAATATTAATACTTAGCGCATGCTCAGTTCTATGAAAATCGGGTAGCCTACACTACGCGTGACGTATTAAACGTTAAACATTTAATTCTGCAACGACAACAATAAGAACACACATTCCAAAAATGCAAAAGCACACCGATATCTGTTATCAAATCACAGAAACGATTGCTGTTATGACAGCAACTGGAGGTGGTAATAACCGGAAAGTGGCTCGTTGAGACATGACGAATGACTGTTGTAACATCTGGCCCGTATCAGTCGACAGTCCTGCAGTCGAGATGTCTGTCAGATACCGTTCGTTGATAAATCTGAACGTACTAATCACAAAGGTTAGCAACATCGCCTGGCAATCTGGCCGGCAATTAATCTACACACTGCATGATTTAAAAGTATACTTAAGTGCTTGGTATAGAGAGAGCACCGTGTGACTAAGAAACCCTGATGAAACATGTAGTCAATATTGGATTACAAGTCACAACAGAAACCGGAAGGTGTTGCTGCTTACAACGTGTAATTTTGCGATATGTTTTGTTTATCTCCACAGTAGCAGTACCATCGCTGTAGGAACTGCTGTGGCGATAAATCGGTTATCCATGTGTGATAAATATGCCTGCATAACTATCACGTGTCTTATAAGAACGTCACGTGTCTTAGAGAACGTCATATACATTATAAGAACATTATGTATCTAATAAGAACACCATGTGTTTTACAATAATACACATGGTGTTCTTGTAAGATACATGGTGTTCTTATAAGATACTGCTATAAGAATACCACGTGTCTTATAAGAACATCATGTGCCTTTATATCACACCCTGTCTGTCGTTCAAGTTTGTCTAATGCGTGATGTTTGTTTCTCAAATATATGCCGACTGTGATGCTGCATCCATTAATACTGTATAATAGTATATGTTAATTGTTATTTCCTTATGAAACTTTGTTTCTATGTACACTCCCGGTTTCATTGATAATTGTCCTTAGTAATCTAATATTCGGCCTCTCGTCAACCGTTTACTGGCGATGTACCTCGACACATTTTATTGATCCCATAGTGCATTCTGCTTACAAAGAAGTTGTTCAATGAGAGTCTTCTTGGTACAACATTGCAGCATCTTAGCTTTCGCAGTAGTACATTTTTATCACGGCAGGAAAACTATTTTGGCCACGTTGCGGTCCACCAGGCTCCAGTACAACGATACCCTGCATCTAAAGTATCAGCAATGTCCTCTCTATTTTATATACTGATATATCCAAACATATCCCGTGGTGTGTTACTGGACACACGTTGTTTTATACATGCTTTGTATTTTGATACAATCGCCACTTCAACCAACGTGTATACCATAAAAGTAGGTACATGTTAAAAACACTGTAATATGCATTGTAGACTCTGTGCACGAAGTCCTGCAACTGTGCTTCCTAGAATCATTGTAGACACTGTGCACGAAGTCCTGCAACTGTGCTTCCTAGAATCATTGTAGACTCTGTGCACGAAGTCCTGCAACTGTGCTTCCTAGAATCATTGTAGACACTGTGCACGAAGTCCTGCAACTGTGCTTCCTAGAATCATTGTAGACTCTGTGCACGAAGTCCTGCAACTGTGCTTCCTAGAATCATTGTAGACACTGTGCACGAAGTCCTGCAACTGTGCTTCCTAGAATCATTGTAGACTCTGTGCACGAAGTCCTGCAACTGTGCTTCCTAGAATCATTGTAGACACTGTGCACGAAGTCCTGCAACTGTGCTTCCTAGAATCATTGTAGACTCTGTGCACGAAGTCCTGCAACTGTGCTTCCTAGAATCATTGTAGACACTGTGCACGAAGTCCTGCAACTGTGCTTCCTAGAATCATTGTAGACACTGTGCACGAAGTCCTGCAACTGTGCTTCCTAGAATCATTGTAGACACTGTGCACGAAGTCCTGCAACTGTGCTTCCTAGAATCATTGTAGACACTGTGCACGAAGTCCTGCAACTGTGCTTCCTAGAATCATTGTAGACACTGTGCACGAAGTCCTGCAACTGTGCTTCCTAGAATCATTGTAGACACTGTGCACGAAGTCCTGCAACTGTGCTTCCTAGAATCATTGTAGACACTGTGCACGAAGTCCTGCAACTGTGCTTCCTAGAATCATTGTAGACACTGTGCACGAAGTCCTGCAACTGTGCTTCCTAGAATCATTGTAGACTCTGTGCACGAAGTCCTGCAACTGTGCTTCCTAGAATCATTGTAGACTCTGTGCACGAAGTCCTGCAACTGTGCTTCCTAGAATCATTGTAGACACTGTGCACGAAGTCCTGCAACTGTGCTTCCTAGAATCATTGTAGACTCTGTGCACGAAGTCCTGCAACTGTGCTTCCTAGAATCATTGTAGACACTGTGCACGAAGTCCTGCAACTGTGCTTCCTAGAATCATTGTAGACACTGTGCACGAAGTCCTGCAACTGTGCTTCCTAGAATCATTGTAGACTCTGTGCACGAAGTCCTGCAACTGTGCTTCCTAGAATCATTGTAGACTCTGTGCACGAAGTCCTGCAACTGTGCTTCCTAGAATCATTGTAGACACTGTGCACGAAGTCCTGCAACTGTGCTTCCTAGAATCATTGTAGACACTGTGCACGAAGTCCTGCAACTGTGCTTCCTAGAATCATTGTAGACACTGTGCACGAAGTCCTGCAACTGTGCTTCCTAGAATCATTGTAGACACTGTGCACGAAGTCCTGCAACTGTGCTTCCTAGAATCATTGTAGACTCTGTGCACGAAGTCCTGCAACTGTGCTTCCTAGAATCATTGTAGACTCTGTGCACGAAGTCCTGCAACTGTGCTTCCTAGAATCATTGTAGACACTGTGCACGAAGTCCTGCAACTGTGCTTCCTAGAGTCACGCACTGGTGTATCGGCCGTCCGCTCACAGGTGCACCCAGACTAAAGGTAAACACATCACTGCCAATAGCTGACAATAGCCAGCAAATGATGTAATATCATCTAGAACGTCGTAACGTCATCCACTGACGACAGTCTCATCTAGGAGGCTTAAAACAGTGAACTGTGAAGACGTGAAGGATATTCTTGTAGACCCAGTTGGCTGATTATTCTGTGTAGACCCAGTTGGCTGATTATCTGGGCGGAGTCGTCCTCTTGGTGACTTTATCACGTCACGGCTCGCTCCATCCATCTCGTCAGTTGCCCGGGGTGGCCACGAGACAGTGACCAACTATGTTATCGTCATCGTGGCCGCGGCCCATTGTCACACTTGATTAAGCTGTGGCGCTTGACAGAGCAGGTGCCGTCCGGCGACACCCAGCATTATCATTTGGCGCCGTGCTCCGCCCTTGTCGCCTTGTCACCGCGTCGAGTTATCCCGTCAAAGACGCTGATATATGCGTACAAAAACTGTCGTACCTCCGTCCTCGAGTGGCGTCGTTAATCAGTGACAAGTGTGGTACATTCGTCATTGTTTCCGTGTCTTCTTTTTGTTGTTACACAAACTGTCAGCATGACAATGTCATATGTATTTCTGAAGCTTTGTCCCCTGTATATAATGGTAATGTTAATCATATCGCTACAACTACTGCCGCCGCCGCCGCCGCCGCCGCCGCCGCCGCCGCCGCCGCCGCCGCCGCCGCCGCCGCCGCCGCCGCCGCCGCCGCCGCCGCCGCCGCCGCCGCCGCCGCCGCCGCCGCCGCCGCCGCCGCCGCCGCCGCTGCCACTACTGCCGTCGTCGCTACCGCCGCCACGCACGCACACACGCATAATATATATTATATAGGGGCTTATATACACAGCTGTATGTATAATAATAATTATATATATATATATATATATATATATATATATATATATATATATAATATGCGTTCTAATAAACGCGATCCTCGTTAGAATAATGTTGTTTTAAAACCCCAGCCCGATCTTTGAACAATATTTGCGCACCAAGATTTTTTTTACTGGTAATTGATGTTTTGCATTGCCAGTTTCTCCAGTTTTATAAATGTATATTAGGCTGTTGTCTATAATATTGAATGTTTGGTCAAAGAATACACCAGTGGAAACACACTAGGTATTGTTCCTGCAAATCTGCACCCTCCAATAATCGTTCGCCAAGCTATCATTATCTCGACGTTTCTTGTCGGCCATCAATCATGTCTGTCTCAGTTTCTCACGTTCCCTTTCAGGTGCCCTTAGGAAATCGCCAGCTGCGTGCGTTTCACCTGTCAGTATTCGCACCGTGTGCGTTTCAATTTCCTCAGTTTCGTACAAATGCCTGTCTCGTGAAAGTAAATTTGAGAGAAACTGGCCTAGTTTGTGCTGGCGTTGTTTAAGTAACACACTTTTGATTGATTATGGGCGTACCATTCAGCGATTTATAATGACTATAAAAGTAATTGCTTAGATTTGGTCCATTGTGTATATTACTGTTGTATTTTGAGAATTTATAGTGGCGTCATTGCGAAATCATCAGGACCTTTTGATTGATCAATGTATAAATATTTATGCGTCAAGTTGACAGCTCGTAAATTGTGTATGTAGAACTGCTCGATGTGTTTATGGGCTGGACATATGGAAGGCTTTGGAATTGTTTGCAACAGTGTCCTACTTCAACAATGGATCTTTACCTTAGACAGTACTTTTTATTGTTGAAAATGTTTGCAACGATATTATTGTAGCATTTACGTTAAGTGACTTGCCAAAATAGGATCGCTTCTTGTGGTAGTATCGTCAAAATAACTTAACTTTAATCAATAAATTAATCAATCATATATTTATGCAGTAGCTATATACAGTACGTGTTATACTGCGAGTATACATGGTAGGCACGTACAGAAGATATACAAACATACAGACATATATACACGCACACAGACAGGCAGGCAGGCAGGCAGGCAGGCAGGCAGGCAGGCAGGCAGGCAGGCAGGCAGGCAGGCAGGTTGATTGAGCTAATTGAGATTGTTCAGGGAATAAACCTTTTTTTATGAAAATCGGATCAGTAATTTTCAAGATATTGCGTTATATATAGATATTGAAATGTCGGGGTTAAATTTGTATATGTTTATAATGGTAAATTTTGTGTCGTCACTTCTGCTCTGAAATTTTAACACAGTTGTCATCTCGTCAATATATATATATATATATATATATATATATATATATATATATATATATATATATATATATATATATATATATATATATATATATATATATATATATATATATATATCTGCCATCTGGTGTGTATTGTATCTATATCTCTATTGTAAATAATAGCGAAGAAAAATAGTATTCTTGAATTATTCTTGCTATTTGTTACGTGTACACATGCTTAGTATTGGTGACCTGGCGTTGTTGAAGCACTTGCCTTCTTTGTTATGCTACAATAATTAAAGGTACGTTCATGCATAGCGCAATGTCTAGTCCTTGGGACTGTTCACAGCGCTTTACCCTTCAACACCTGGCAGACCTGTTCATTTCAACGCCATTTCGACCTCTATGGGAAGCATTAAGCTACTTTGCAATTACTGCGCGAAGACTATTCGTTAAGATATCCATCTTTGTATGTAGCCAGGTATTCATTTATACAGCTGAGTGAACTGTGGCAACGTGGGATGGACGAAATTGCCAAAGCTTCGAGACGGCAGCAAGATGATTCGAACCCGGGTTCTCTAGATTGAGAGCCCGATATTCTAATCGCTACGCTACCGCGCTCCATTAACGAAACCGAAAAAAAAAAAAACATATGCCATAGAACAATGGGGAACCAGAATCGACTCAATTGTCCTACTGTCATTGGTCAATGATTTATCGCGTGCAGCTTTTGTAATCATAAATTAGACGACACGAACAGTGAGAACCCGTTTCGCATGAAAACACTTAGATACAGGGCGTTTATAAATGAACACACTTAGATACAGGGCGTTTATAAATGAACACACTTAGATACAGGGCGTTTATAAATGAACACACTTAGATACAGGGCGTTTATAAATGAACACACTTAGATACAGGGCGTTTATAAATGAACACACTTAGATACATGGCGTTTATAAATGAACACACTTAGATACAGGGCGTTTATAAATGAACACACATAGATACAGGGCGTTTATAAATGAGTAGCAATTTCGCGTCAAACCTATTTATTTCTGACAAGTAAATGGCCCCACCCAGCGTGCGAAATAATGCCCTCACAGTAATGAGGTCGTCATAAAACTCATGGCGTTGTTTTTTGCCACAAGTAGACTTTTGTTGTGTTTTTTACAAAGTTGTTTCGATTTCACCGCACAATTGGTCTATGATTGACCAATTGTTTAAATCTTGTTACACTCTCGACTGTTATGATGTATAGCAGATATAAAGTGATTCCGAATCGTGATGTTGTCAGAAAAAACATTGTGCTGACAACCAAAATGTTATTAAATTAACTAGCCCCTTTAACATCATGTCAGTGCACCTTACACAGACCAAGTAAGATGTGCGTTGGCGCCTTATAATAAATACCAGGTAAGATGTGCGTTTGGCGCAGGAGGCAGTTGATCCTAGTTGCGAGAACACATCGAAGAACATACATAGTGTTTAGAGGCTTTCGAGTGAGGTGTAGACGAGAGAACACAGCGAAGAACATACATAGTGTTTAGAGACTTTCGAGTGAGGTGTAGAAGAGAGAACACATCGAAGAACATACATAGTGTTTAGAGGCTTTCGAGTGAGGTGTAGACGAGAGAACGCATCGAAGAACATACATAGTGTTTAGAGGCTTTCGAGTGAGATGTAGACGAGAGAACGCATCGAAGAACATACATAGTGTTTAGAGGCTTTCGAGTGAGGTGTAGACGAGAGAACGCATCGAAGAACATACACAGTGTTTAGAGGCTTTCGAGTGAGGTGTAGACGAGAGAACACACCGAAGAACATACATAGTGTTTAAAGGCTTTCGAGTGAGGTGTAGACGAGAGAACGCATCGAAGAACATACACAGTGTTTAGAGGCTTTCGAGTGAGGTGTAGACGAGAGAACGCATCGAAGAACATACATAGCGTTTAGAGGCTTTCGAGTGAGGTGTAGACGAGAGAACGCATCGAAGAACATACATAGTGTTTAGAGGCTTTCGAGTGAGGTGTAGACGAGAGAACGCATCGAAGAACATACACAGTGTTTAGAGGCTTTCGAGTGAGGTGTAGACGAGAGAACACACCGAAGAACATACATAGTGTTTAAAGGCTTTCGAGTGAGGTGTAGACGAGAGAACGCATCGAAGAACATACACAGTGTTTAGAGGCTTTCGAGTGAGGTGTAGACGAGAGAACACATCGAAGAACATACATAGTGTTTAGAGGCTTTCGAGTGAGGTGTAGACGAGAGAACACATCGAAGAACATACATAGTGTTTAGAGGCTTTCGAGTGAGATGTAGACGAGAGAACACACCGAAGAACATACATAGTGTTTAGAGGCTTTCGGGTGAGGTGTAGACGAGAGAACACACCGAAGGTGTCTTCGTTTACTTGATTCACTCAGTTGCTATTTTGGACGCAAGTATCGTCGTTGAGTGGGCTGAATTCTAACGATGCAAAGGTGGATGACATTCACTCTAATTTATGGACACATGGACAGCATCTTAACAGTTGCTTCGACAGCTGTGGAGAGAACATCAACAGTATAATGGCAATGATAGACACATATAAAGTGTTGTCGTATATTACGTTACTCATCCGAATGGTATATATCATATATGTAGGTGATCCCGAGGATGTGTTATATGTCAAGGTTATTAATTATGCGTTACATGTCTAGGTTATTAATTATTATTGCACTGCGTTGCGACAACATTTGAATGGAATATACGAAATATACAATCTTGCATACAAAATATAGTATGTCACGTACTTATTTATGTGTCATTTGCAAACTAGTACATTACCCCGGATGTGGCGTAACCACAGGACCAGGGCACAGTGAGCCAAAAATCGCGGGATATTTTCCCAGTTACAAACACGTTGATGAGACTTTAGGAAATTGCATTACAAACTGCCCCGGGCTTCACTGTCAGTGTT
>OY759264.1:39674811-39874811 GCA_963662155.1 Lamellibrachia columna | reverse complement strand
ATGATCGACTTCTTTGTTTCGCTCTGTCTAACTAGGATGTTTATCTTTCAAATGCTGCAGCTGCAAAGCGGAGATTTGAGGATGCACGCGTGAGAAACCTGTTAGAAGGGCGCTTAGGGGTAAGCGAAGACTCTGTAAATATAGGCCCTATTCCTCTATTCTGTGGTCGCTGTACTAAAGCTACATGGCAGTGATACACGCTCTATTCTGGTATATGTGGTCGTTGTACACTGCAGTGATACGCACTCTATTATGGTCTGTGGTCGGATGTACTAAATCTACCCGGCAATAATTCATGCTCTATTCAGGTCTGTGGTAGTTGTCGTTGTACTAACGCTACACGGCAGCGATACACGCTCTATTCTGGAATGTGGTCGTTGTACTAACGCTATTTGGCAGTGATACACGCTCTATTCTGGTACGTAGTCGTTGTACTAACGTTATACGGCAGTGATACACACTCTATTCTGGTATGTGGTCGTTGTACTAACGCTACACGGCAGTGATACACCACTTGTTCCAGCAAACAGCGAATTACTACTACATGACATTATGATACGTTCTGCTTGAGGCAGCGACGCATCTCCTTCCTCAGTATTGTTAGTGTGACTCTGAATGGACTTTTATTCTTGCCATTAGTATGTCGTTATGTGTCGTTTATGATAGAGGTTCACACAATGTCTTAGTTTGCGGGACCGCATATAAGAAAGACACTAAATAATGAAACTTGCAACTGTCGTGTTTCCATCACACTCTGTTCAAATGTGTATGTTCCAGAAGTAGGTTATTGCGAACTTAATTACGTGTATTTGGTTTTATTATCTGTTATATTGTTTGTACAAATGATATATAGCCTAAAATCAACATGTGTGCATTATCACAACGACTGTATAAAGAGGCAGAATTCCCACGGATACAAATAAATATATAATACTAACCTGATTAAAACAGTTGGGAAGTCGTAGGTTAACGAGGCAGTTGCGTGTTGTGTGTGGCTAAAGACACGGCGGCACGCGCTGCACCCCGGCGAGAAAGCGTGGTGTCACGACCGCCGAGCCACGGCGCAACACACTGCCTTGGGCTATATACTGTCTACTCATAAATTTACACGAGAATGTCCTGTTTTGTGCCAGTTTTCTTCACTATCCTTTCTAACAAGAGTGTACGCGTGATAAAACAGTATTGCTGTTTTCGACTGTTTGACAAGTGTATTTAAACATTCAACTGTAAAACATTCGACCTCTTAGTGCAATGCCACAACACCGTTCTCGCGGTACAATGCCACAACACCGTTCTCGCGGTACAATGCCACAACACCGATCTGCTGGTACAATGCCACAACACCGATCTGCTGGTGCAATGCCATAACACCGATCTGCTGGTACAATGCCACAACACCGATCTGCTGGTACAATGCCACAACATCGATCTGCTGGTACAATGCCACAACACCGATCTGCTGGTGCAATGCCACAACACCGATCTCGTGGTACGATGCCACAACACCGATCTGCTGGTGCAATGCCACAACACCGATATCGTGGTACGATGCCACAACACCGATCTGCTGGTGCAATGCCACAAAACCGATCTCGTGGTACGATGCCACAACACCGATCTGCTGGTGCAATGCCACAACACCGATATCGTGGTACGATGCCACAACACCGACCTCGTGGTTTAGTACTACAACACCGACCTCGTGGTTCAGTACTACAACACCGACCTCGTGGTTCAGTACTACAACACCGACCTCGTGGTTCAGTACTACAACACCGACCTCGTGGTTCAGTACTACAACACCGACCTCGTGGTTCAGTACTACAACACCGACCTCGTGGTTCAGTACTACAACACCGACCTCGTGGTTCAGTACTACAACACCGACCTCGTGGTTCAGTACTACAACACCGACCTCGTGGTTCAGTACTACAACACCGACCTCGTGGTTCAGTACTACAACACCGACCTCGTGGTTCAGTACTACAACACCGACCTCGTGGTTCAGTATTACAACACCGACCTCGTGGTTCAGTATTACAACACCGACCTCGTGGTTCAGTACTACAACACCGACCTCGTGGTTCAGTACTACAACACCGACCTCGTGGTTCAGTACTACAACACCGACCTCGTGGTTCAGTACTACAACACCGACCTCGTGGTTCAGTATTACAACACCGACCTCGTGGTTCAGTATTACAATACCGACCTCGTGGTTCAGTACTACAACACCGACCTCGTGGTTCAGTACTACAACACCGACCTCGTGGTTCAGTACTACAACACCGACCTCGTGGTTCAGTACTACAACACCGACCTCGTGGTTCAGTATTACAACACCGACCTCGTGGTTCAGTACTACAACACCGACCTCGTGGTTCAGTACTACAACACCGACCTCGTGGTTCAGTACTACAACACCGACCTCGTGGTTCAGTACTACAACACCGACCTCGTGGTTCAGTACTACAACACCGACCTCGTGGTGCAATGCAGCAACACCGAAATAGAAAGCACCACCATTTTTTTTATATAAGAATTGATGTTGAGAAGTGAGACATGCAGCAGTTAAAATGCAAATGAGTCACATGCTTATCTGAACAGTTGTCTCTTGACAAAACAATGTAAAATGTCAGAATGCTTATCTGAAACCAAATATATTAAAATATGTTTAAGTCGCAAAGCTACCTTTTTCTACAGACAATCCTGGCTGTATGATATGATATGCTTCACCGTAAGCTGTTCGCAGTTCAACACTTCTCAGTAATGTTGACGGATACACACGGACTATACGACGACGACAAAGTCGACCAATGCCGCGTCACACGATCCCCGTTGCCTTGACGCTGATGAACTGCCCGGGTCTGTCAAACCCGATACGCCCGATCGTGGCGCCTTGCTTTTCATCGTCATCATCATCATCATCGTATTCATAAAGAGACTTAGATTTATTCGCACCTTTTGTTGTTGTTAATGTTCGCAATTTGCCCGGTGGTTAATGAGCGAGCGACAAACGAAGCGTACGCCGCCCTTTTCTCGGCTGTAATTGATCGAGATTTACACGTCATAGAACCGGAACGCTTCACAACAGTCTCGACACTGCTAACTGCGCCCACTCAACCGTGCTGATTGATGTCGAAGGCCGACGTAATTGGACTGTTTTTGTTCGCGCCGGTGTAGTTGACTAATTATCGACTTGGTCAATTCTATGTTGTCATTGTGACGTTACACTATTACTAATATGTTACATTACTGTTACACTAGAATATATCGTAAACAATGATATTATATATAATAAAACGTTGATTTTGAGAACACATTGTGTTGCATTAACAGTACACGTGTAGGCGATGAGCTAACTACTGATTAAACGCAGGAGCGCCATACATGTCCCTCCTCAGGAGCGCCATACAGGTCCCTCCTCAGGAGCGCCATACAGGTCCCTCCTCAGGAGCGCCATACAGGTCCCTCCTCAAGACTGCCTTACAGGTCCTTCCTCAGGAGCGCCTTACAGGTCCCTCCTCAGGAGCGCCATACAGGTCCCTCCTCAGGAGCGCCATACAGGTCCCTCCTCAAGACCGCCTTACAGGTCCCTCCTCAAGACCGCCTTACAGGTCCCTCCTCAGGAGCGCCTTACAGGTCCCTCCTCAGGAGCGCCCTACAGGTCCCTCCTCAGTAGCGCCATGCAGGTCCCTCCTCAAGAGCGCCTTACAGGTCCCTCCTCAAGAGCGCCTTACAGGTCCCTCCTCAGGAGCGCCATACAGGTCCCTCCTCAAGAGCGCCTTACAGGTCCCCCCCTCAGGAGCGCCATACAGGTCCCTCCTCAGGAGCGCCTACAGGTCCCTCCTCAGGAGCGCCATACAGGTCCCTCCTCAGGAGCGCCATACAGGTCCCTCCTCAAGACCGCCTTACAGGTCCCTCCTCAGGAGCGCCTTACAGGTCCCTCCTCAGGAGCGCCTTACAGGTCCCTCCTCAGGCTCGTTTGTGCCACTTTTGTATATAGTTTTGGTGACATCTTCAGACAAACTATTAGATTACTTAATGTTTGGTCAAACATTAATTGAAGTGAACATAAACACTGAAAACCCTTGGTGAAATTTCGCAACTTTGTCATATGATCGGCGACAGGATGCAAGTCACGCCCATGATTGGCATTGACATGCACAGTGTTTTGCTATTTTGTATATCAACTATTCTGAGCCTTACCAGATCTAAAGACTAAAGTAAATTCTTTAGATGATTTATAAAAAAAAGTATTTTTTATAAAATCGACTATCCATTCTACATATTTGGACATCAACGAACCG
This sequence comes from Lamellibrachia columna, assembly GCA_963662155.1. Lineage (NCBI taxonomy): Eukaryota > Metazoa > Annelida > Polychaeta > Sabellida > Siboglinidae > Lamellibrachia > Lamellibrachia columna. The sequence continues at coordinate 39,870,501 of OY759264.1, read as the reverse complement.
GATTTGCATTAGGCTAAATCACTTGAGGATGGAATTTTAAGAAAGCGATTAGACCGCACTTTCAAAGTTGGTGGAATAAAGCCGCATTCCAGCAGACACCGTGAGCACTGACGAACGTCTACTCTGCAAGCTATCGAGACTAGGGCTGTTTTTTCGCATGAGCACTGTCTCTAGATGACGTTACTGCGGCGCGGCTCAAGTTCATCTAATTTGCTTGAACAAAATCCACGTTCATTATAGTGTTACAATAGACGTAAATGTTGAATGTGTAATAATAACGATAATGACAATAACAATAACAACAACAGCAACAACAACGGCAAAAACAACAATAACAACAATAATAATATTAGTGAACGTGTATTGAGCGTAGTTTGTGTGCGTACTGGACGTTATGTGGACTACAACCTCCAAAGAAACTTACCTGCGACGAATTCGAGCGTCATTCTTACCATGTCTCTATCTGAGTGAGCGCTATACTCGCTGCCAGCTGTCCATGTGTCAGTGCCCCGTGCGCTATTCGAGCATCGCTTTTCAATCAAATACGGATATAATCAGGCCATAACCATAACCGTTAAACATAAACGTCACACAAAAGTATATTTTAATATCATTTTGCCGAAGACATGTTCTTCTGGTGCACGTGACAGCGAGGCGCCGGCGGCAGCTACAGTCATTACTGTCACCGTCGACTGTCACCAGTGAGGCCATTACTTCTGCATGTCTTCACACAAATCAGCTTTCGTTGGTTGACCGACGCACGGGGCCAATTACCCACGACCGAGTCTTCTCCAAACACCGTCCTCTCGCCTGTCTCTCGTCCCTCTCGTTGGCGTCGGAGCGTTCATTATCATTAATCATGCCGCTCAATGTGAGCGCCGACGTTATGGCCGCGGGGCGGGTGCGGACCCTCCCCCACCTTCGGTATGTCTTACCCGAATAGCGACACTGTTCTAATGTACGTTTTACACGTCTGTCTTTCGCCGGTCGTGTCCCCTCGTGTCCCCTCGACCACACCGAGCGTCGTCTTGGTTCGCGTGCACCTTGGCTGTCAGTACAAGTCCCACTATTTCACATCCGCCGTGTTCGTTGTTCGAGTCGTGGTCAGACATTGGAGTGACCATATCGCACCAGGCAATATACAGCATATATATGCATATAAATGAGTTCCGTAGTAGTCAGTATTTGTTAGAGTAACCCCAATGTATATACAGTGCTGACACGAGTACTGCAATATAGTAACGAAGTAACTCACTATTAAGGTCACCCATGGGACTGGGCCAAAGTGATCTGAATAGAGAGGTGACCGTATCAGCGGGACTAAATGTCCTATACTATCCTGTTATGGAAATAATTTGGGACTGAGCCAGGGTGAGACGTAATGGCAAGGTGACCATACCAGTGAGGTGACCGTAAACCGAGGTTCCGCTATCCCCTAAAATATACTTAGGTAAAAGTAAATGGTACTTTCTATAACATTCAAAAAAGTATCGGGTAACCAGCTACGACAGATATGCATTAGACGTTTCACAATCAAATCACAAATCACATAATCTCGCAAAAGTGCAAAGTAGCTCAACATTTTAGTAATGGCAAATGTTTTATTTAACTGTAGGTAGAAGTAGAAAAGTACACACAAATGTACTTCGCTACAAGTAAAAGTAATCCATGAAAATTGTACTTCGTTACAAATACATTTCATAATAATCCACTTATAATATCGTAACGTAAGGTAAATGTACTTCGCTACACACCACCACTGTTTATACAGTCCAGTAAGCGGGGCAAGTGGTTACAGCAAATAACGTGTGGAACACAAGGCAAATGTCACTCGTACATGTTACTATTATTACATTAATGTTATTGTAAACACTTATACATCTTATACACAGTGTGCACAACAATGTAGATGTTTACAGCTTCGTGTATCAAGCTTTTCATTTGTAGTTACCAAAAGGGACACATTCCCCGGATTCTTATAAATCAAACAACTATGAATACAATATACATTATTGAATGGAATATAAAATAGCGAATGGCAATATATATGTAACGCGAATTCTACTTGATTGAAAGAGAAACAGACGTACGCACTCACGCACACACGCACGAACATACACATGTCATTTAATCGAGCCCGGGTGGGCTACATCGTGCAGAGGGTCAGACTGCATTTCTAATCGTCATGATATCGTTCGAAACTGGGGGAGTTTTCTTTACTATACATCGACCCATTATAATAAAATATCTAAGTGCGTTTCTGGCGGTGAAATATTGTGAACCAACAACTGTCGCGCATTGATTACAACGTGGTTGAATGCTTCCAAGAACAATTGAACTAGTGCTTAAATGAGCCATTCCGCGTTGACGTAAAGTGTATAAAGAGGTTAGGTGTGTCTGTATATGTATGAAACATACCGTTATTTTAATCGACTGAACTTGGTATGTATCATAAAACTTGTAGTGTAGTGATTCCGCGTTTTCTATGAAATGCATATATGAAAACCCACCATTGCTGTGTGGACCTATGATTTCAGTGGTCTTAATAGCCATCAATGATATATTACACGATATAAACATACATTGTTCTTATAATGAGACAATAATAATGAGACACACATTTTAAGTTGGCAAAGTTAACTCAGAAAAAAACAATGTTTTCACAAGTTCTCATAGTTTTCCTAGACCATGTGGTTAGCAAGTGATCACTCGCAGGGAGTGCCCGTTGGTCGCCAAGCAGTGGGCGGGGCGCGAGGCCATCTGTCAGCCGGGCAATCTTCGTCGTTTTGTGCTATGCTTGAATTATCCTCCTATATATTTCCGTACGCCTAATTAAGTTTCATCTCATTAAGTGATCACCGTCGATAGACAACGAAAACCGAGTCGTAGCCTCGAGGATGGGACAATTACGGTAAATTACAACGCTGTAAATAAGCGTCGCCCCACCATCGCTCATCGTAATGGTGCGAGCGAATGGCGCGTAAACAACGTTCTTCGGGAACGCGATACGAACGACAACGGAAACACGAGGCTGCAGTCAATGGAGTGCATCGACCTCAGCTGCCGTAACGTTTTTATTAGTTTAGTGTACTTCGTTGTTGTTAAACTATTTGGAATAATGTATTCTTTGGAATTGTTTATTATATTTTTCTTCGTCTTTTAATGTCTCCATTAGGCCATTACAAACGTCGTTCAGGTGCTAATTATTATGTCGTTGTCACGTATGGCATGCCGAACCTCTATGCGGTCATTCTTTTCCTCACTGACGATGTTAACTGAACGATGCAATATGTGGAAGCAACCGAGCACACAACGTCTCAACGTCGTCTGGAAATGTCGTCAGTTGGTGGAGTCACCAATAACAATAACAACAACAACAACAACAACAACAACAACAACAACAACATACAAGTTTGATATACATTTGGCTCGTGTGATATGTGGGTGAAACAGCCGGTTCCCTGTTATATCTAATGTATCTCACAGTTGGTACCAAATTCTCCAGTTTTTATTATGGGAAGCAACACTGAAACAGTATTAATCGCAAAATTGTAAACTAAAATACCCATATTTCAACTAATTTGAGCATTTGCTGAGATAAACCAGTAAGAAGTGGTTTTACATATGTTATTTTATATTGTAATTTAATACTACTATATTACGTTTTTATACAAATTCACCATTCCATGTAAATTCAACACATGTTGTTGCACTAATCTCTTAATTGTTATAATGAATTAGTAATCCAATGAAAGCCCTTGGTACGATAAGCAAGTACCCAACAACATTTAAAGCGAAACAAAAGTCATGGTTTTGGGCCTATGAAGTATTCACCTATAAGAGTTTCTAAAACATAACCATCTGCACCTACAATTAAGAAAATCCCGCCAGTGGTTTACCAAGAAAACCTTGTAGAATACCCAACATCTTAATGTCATGGGTTGCGCCATATTGTTAGATAACCCTACGTCACGAGTGTCACAGTCTGGCAATATTCGCTCGCCAAATGAAAGTATATTTGTATACACATATTCCTATGCTTGCCAACAGGATACGGCCATGCTATTTGCGTCCAAATTATGCAACATATTTCGGTCTTTGTTTACTAAACAACCCAGGGTAGACCACTTATGAAAAGAAAACGTGTTTGAGACTGCTTTGGTTTTGTGCATGCCGGCCTCACTTAATACGTCACGTGTAGTCTAGGTTATCCCGATTTCATAACATTTCATCATCGGTAGCGATGGTTAACATGTTAGCCCTCGGTCAATCGGAGTAAGTACTGGAATCTCCGACCTTTAGAACACATTCTGAGTAAACCACTGGCACGTTATTCTTGATTTTTAGGTGCACACGGTAAGTTTTCTTATATATTTTAGGTGCATAGCCCCAAAACCATGAGTTTTGTTTCGCTTTAACGTGCTTGCTGCAGTAGTTTTCGACCTACGGCTGTTTGAAAATTATGGCAAGGACAATAACAATAATTAGTAATATCAGTAAATTTATTCATGTTTCTCATGTTAATATATAATTATATAATCAACCTATTGTCATAAGACCTCGTGGAAATTATTCACTGCAATGCATAGATCACCTAGTCATAATTGAAACATACATACATTTGATGGTAAGCGTTAAGCTGACAAAATTCAGCTGTCACTGTCACACACTGCTAGACACACTGCTAGACACATTGCTAGACACACTGTTAGACACACTGCTAGACACACTGCTAGACACACTGCTAAACACACTGCTAGACACACTGCTAAACACACTGTAAGACACACTGCTAGACACACTGTTAGACACACTGCTAGACACACTGTTAGACACACTGTTATTCACATTGCTAGACACACTGTTAGACACACTGCTAGACACACTGTTAGACACACTGCTAGACACACTGCTAGACACACTGTTAGTCACACTGTTAATCACACTGCTAGACACACTGTTAGACACACTGTTAGACACACTGTTATTCACATTGCTAGACACACTGTTAGACACACTGCTAGACACACTGCTAGACACACTGTTAGTCACACTGTTAATCACACTGCTAGACACACTGTTAGACACACTGTTATTCACATTGCTAGACACACTGTTAGACACACTGCTAGACACATTGTTAGACACACTGTTATTCACACTGCTAGACACACTGTTAGACACACTGTTAGACACACTGCTAGACACACTGCTAGACACACTGCTAGACACACTGTTAGTCACACTGTTAATCACACTGCTAGACACACTGTTAGACACACTGCTAGACACACTGTTAGACACACTGTTAGACACACTGTTAGTCACACTGCTAGACACACTGCTAGACACACTGTTAGACACACTGTTAGTCACACTGTTAATCACACTGTTAGACACACTGCTAGACACACTGCTAGACACACTGCTAGACACACTGCTAAACACACTGCTAGACACACTGTTAGACACACTGTTAGTCACACTGCTAGACACACTGTTAGACACACTGCTAGACACACTGCTAAACACACTGCTAGACACACTGCTAGACACACTGTTAGACACACTGCTAGACACACTGCTAGACACACTGTTAGACACACTGTTAGTCACACTGCTAGACACACTGCTAGACACACTGTTAGACACACTGCTAGACACACTGCTAAACACACTGCTAAACACACTGCTAGACACACTGCTAGACACACTGTTAGACACACTGCTAGACACACTGCTAGACACACTGTTAGTCACACTGCTAGACACACTGTTAGACACACTGCTAGACACACTGCTAAACACACTGCTAAACACACTGCTAGACACACTGCTAGACACACTGTTAGACACACTGCTAGACACACTGCTAGACACACTGTTAGACACACTGTTAGTCACACTGCTAGACACACTGCTAGACACACTATTAGTCACACTGCTAGACACACTGTTAGACACACTGCTAGACACACTGTTAGTTACACTGCTAGACACACTGCTAGACACACTGTTAGACACACTGCTAGACACACTGTTAGACACACTGCTAGACACACTGCTAGGCACACTGCTAGACACACTGTTAGTTACACTGCTAGACACACTGCTAGACACACTGTTAGACACACTGTTAGACACACTGCTAGACACACTGTTAAACACTCTGCTAGACACACTGTTAGACACACTGTTAGTTACACTGCTAGACACACTGCTAGACACACTGTTAGACACACTGTTAGTCACACTGCTAGACACACTGCTAGACACACTGCTAGACACACTGTTAGACACACTACTAGACACTTTGCTAGACACACTGTTAGTCACACTGCTAGACACACTGCTAGACACACTGCTAGACACACTGCTAGACACACTGTTAGACACACTGTTAGTCACACTGCTAGACACACTGCTAGACACACTGTTAGACACACTGCTAGACACACTGTTAAACACTCTGCTAGACATACTGCTAGACACACTTCTAGATACTGTCACGCACACTTCCGTTTTGTTAGTTTAAATTGCAACAACAAAAACAAGACAAGGGCACACACTACCACTCACACTGCCACTCACACTGCCACTCACACTGCCACTCACACTGCCACTCACACTGCCACACACACTGCCACGCACACTGCCACTCACACTGCCACTCACACTGCCACTCACACTGCCACTCACACTGCCACTCACACTGCCACTCACACTGCCACTCACACTGCCACACACACTGCCACTCACACTGCCACTCACACTGCCACACACACTGCCACTCACACTGCCACTCACACTGCCACTCACACTGCCACTCACACTGCCACACACACTGCCACTCACACCACCCCTAGACACACTGTCGCGCACACTGCCAGACACACGGTCACACTGCTTACACGCTGCTAGACACACTGTCGCACCCACTGCTAGACACACTGCTAGACACGCTGCTAGACACACTGCTAGACACACTGTCGCACCCACTGCTAGACACACTGCTAGACACACTGCCACGCACACCACTAGATACACTACTAGACACAATGTAAAGGTACGTTCTTATACAGCGCGGCATCCAGTGCTTGGGACAGTTCAAAGCGCTTTAGACTTCACCCACTGGCAGACGTGTTCATTCCAACGTCATTTTGACTTCTCTTGGAAGCATTCAGCCATGCTGAAATTACTGCGCGAAAACCATTCGTTCAGATATTTATCTATGTCTGTAGCCAGGTACTCATTTATACAGTTGAGTGAACTGTGGCAACGTGGGATGAACGAAATTGCCAAAGCTTCGAAACGGCAGCAAGAAGATTCGAACCCGATTTCTCTCGATTGAGAGAATCGCACTGCCACGCACACTGCTAAACACATTCCTAGAAACACTGCTAGACACGTTGCTAGACACACTGCTAGAGACATTGCTAGACACATTGGTAGACACACTACTTCACACGCACACGCGCACTACCACACTCACGCGCACGCGCACATACCGACTTTTAGTCGCCAACACTTTGTCTGCCGACAAATATTTGGCAACTACTCATCGGCCGACCGTCGGGCACGCGTCCAGTAAACATGTGCGAGGTATTCCCGCCACTGGCTGAACCGCGCCGTGTAGTCAAGTGATATTCTTCGCTCCCAGTACAGCCATAATTCCTTCTAATTTATCAATCAGGCTCGCTGACACCTTGGCAGACAAATGTGCCGCGCGATCCGCCCAGAGGCAGAACGCATTAAACATACCCGGCGAGCAGGTAATTCAACTCCTAATGAGTTAAATTAAGCAAACAGGCGACGGCGACGCGGGAATCGGCCGCAGCGGGGCGCCCCTGTCGGGGCATGCAGCGGGAACTTAGGCGGACCGAACGAAGCGTTGTTGTTGTTTGAGAATGAGCGCTGGGGGTGTGTGGGATACCGGGAGACGGGTGTCTCTCGCGGGTGATTAGCGTCATCCAACCTCGCTAGTGAATTGTCTGCTCGTATCAATGTGACTCGAGTACATTCAGTCGACCTAAAGAGCCTTGGCGTGATGTCGGTGTAATGCTCGACCCCTAAAGAGCATTGCCTTGATGTCGGTGCAATGCTCGATGTAAAGAGCCTTGCAGTGATGTCGGTGCATGCTTTGACCCAGGCAGGGTAAATTACATTACAATGTAATATATTGCTATTACTTTGTTTCCTTCTATTACTATAACTATTACACACTGAAAGCAAATTAATTTATTACTGTTACTATTGCATATAAATATATTACTGATTACTGTTACATTTTCCCATTGCAGCTATTTGCTTTCGATAAACATTTTGAAGTGCATAAAGGTGTATTATGCTACATATTTTAATTTTCCATTCAGTAGTACAGTAGTTCTCACAACAACAACAACAACAACAACAACAACAACAAACAACAACAACATTCATTATCATCATTATTCAAGCAATCATCAATATTCCACAATGACAGTAGAATTTCATATGAACATACACCACAACATGTCAGCCAGTATTATAGGGACACAAGACTCTCTCAGAATTGCTCAACCAGATAATAACAGTACTTGTTGAAGTGTATCCTTTCATCATGTGATGCCAATATATGCCCTTTGCTGTTGCTCACATACATTCTTGCTTTGTTTGATTTATATTTAAATGCAGTTGTGCTGTGTGAGCGTCACACTATTGTCATAATTTTTCCTTTGAACTGCTTCTGATGACCAAATTATACAAAGAACCAAAATAGTTATTTGTGTAAACTATACCTGGCTTCATAGCCTTGGTTGTCTCACCTATTGTCTTTGGAGGCTTTTGAGCTCACACAAACATAAGCCAGCAATAATCAACATTGTAATAGAAATGTAATAGCTCAAATACTATTACACTGTACATTGCCTTATACTACTATTACATTGTGTTATTTCTATCTATTACTATTACTTGACAAATATAATCATTACTATTACTATTGCAATTACAATGTAATTGACCCAGGCATGGCTTGACCTAAGGAGCCTTGCCGTGATATCGAAGCAATGCTCGACCTAAAGAGCCTTGTAGTGATGTCGGTGCAGTGCTCGACTTAAAGAACCTTACGATGATGTCGGTGCAATGCTCGATCTAAGGAGCCTTGCTTGATATCAGTGCAATGCTCGATCTAAAGAGCCTTGCGATGATTTCGGTGCAGTGCTCGACCTAAAGAGTCTTGGCATGATGTCGGTGCAGTGCTCGACCTAAAGAGCTTGGCATGATGTCGGTGCAGTGCTCGACCTAAAGAGCTTGGCATGATGTCGGTGCAGTGCTCGACCTAAAGAGCCTTGGCATGATGTCGGTGCAGTGCTCGACCTAAAGAGCCTTGGCATGATGTCGGTGCAGTGCTCGATCTAAAGAGCCTTGGCATGATGTCGGTGCAGTGCTCGATCTAAAGAGCCTTGGCATGATGTTGGTGCAGTGCTCGACCAGCCTTGGCATGATGTCGGTGCAGTGCTCGACCTAAAGAGCCTTGGCATGATGTCGGTGCAGTGCTCGATCTAAAGAACCTTGGCATGATGTCGGTGCAGTGCTCGACCTAAAGAGCCTTGGCATGATGTCGGTGCAGTGCTCGATCTAAAGAGCCTTGGCATGATGTCGGTGCAGTGCTCGATCTAAAGAGCCTTGGCATGATGTCGGTGCAGTGCTCGACCTGAAGAGCCTTGTCATGATGTCGGTGCAGTGCTCGACCTAAAGAGCCTTGGCATGATGTCGGTGCAGTGCTCGACCTAAAGAGCCTTGGCATGATGTCGGTGCAGTGCTCGACCTAAAGAGCCTTGGCATGATGTCGGTGCACTGCTCGACCTAAAGAGCCTTGGCATGATGTCGGTGCAGTGCTCGACCTAAAGAGCCTTGGCATGATGTCGGTGCAGTGCTCGACCTAAAGAGCCTTGGCATGATGTCGGTGCAGTGCTCGACCTAAAGAGCCTTGGCATGGTGTCGGTGCATTGCTCGACCTAAAGAGCCTTGGCATGATGTCGGTGCAGTGCTCGACCTAAAGAGCCTTGGCATGATGTCGGTGCAGTGCTCGACCTAAAGAGCCTTGGCATGATGTCGGTGCAGTGCTCGACCTAAAGAGCCTTGGCATGATGTCGGTGCAGTGCTCGATCTAAAGAGCCTTGTCATGATGTCGGTGCAGTGCTCGACTTAAAGAGCCTTGTCATGATGTCGGTGCAGTGCTCGGCAACATCCCGAAAAGTGGCGCATCTAATTGCGATACCACTAAATAAAGATGACCGACCCTGCCAATCTGGTATTCAGAAATTGGATTGGAAGCTTGTTTACAATGCGTAACAATGTCAAAGTATAGTAAGTGTCTATTCATCCGTGTCTTTCATTTCTTCTGTTATTCAAATGTGGCATGGATACCAGACCAAACGTTGATTCAAACGAGAGACAACGCATTTAGGTGCAAATGCAAATGTTTTAGATGATCCAAATGCAAACAAATGCAAATGTACTCATACATGATTGCATTCCAATGCAAACCGTCTAACACTGATTCACATGCAAATATACATTTACAAAATTAATGCATTTGAATAATTCTCTTTTTCACTATTGTTATTGTTGTTGTTGTTGTTGTGTTGCGTGAGAATACATGCTTAACATATTTGCACAATAATTGTATCATAGAAGTTTACTCTTTGTTGATTCAGGTTTACTAATTTATAGCACTTTATTATTATTATTACTGACGTTTATAAACGCCATGTATCTGGTACCAGCCCGTTCATATGCGCGTACACACATGGAATCATAAAATAATAAATATAATACTATATAGTAAACAATATCATGTATGTAATGTATATAATAATATTATATACACTTGACGGAACCGAGCAATGGGCGAACAGAGCTGTTGGACATCGAACGATATCCTGAAATTATATTTTAATGCAATTTACTGTTTGTAGCTGCCATATTTTGTTTAATTGTTATGTTTAATTGTTATGTTTAATTGTTATGCTGTAACTTAAAATGGAGTCATGCAGTTACCCAAAACGTCTAATTTCAAAAAGACTCCTAGTGTCTGGCCTGGTTACAACTTACTAGGGCTACTGATGCTGAGCTGGGTGTTGCTTGCACGCTGTCCTGGTGGAGTTCACTGACCAAGTCATAATGGCACTCTTCCTGTCTATTGTTAGCAACAACAACGACAACAACAACAACAACAACAACAATCTTGTGACAGAACTAACGTATCTATTTCACTGGATTTTCGGATGCAGTTTATGAAAATATTATATGACAGCATTGACGGCAGTGGTGCGGCGGCAGTTTAAACGGCTGGTGTTACACGACACCTCGTAGTGTTGTCTAGACAGCTCTGTAAATAGGCATATGACGCCCACCATTGCGAGCTAATTAGCCAATCAGCGGTTTTGAATTTCCCGGCAGTACCAGAGATTAAGCTATACAGCCAGGGTATATAATATAGACACAATTAATTGCAAGCATGTTCGTCTATGTTTCTGTGTGGCTGGTTGACCGGCTGGTCAGGCTAGCTTGCATCGGGCCTGTGTATTGGCGTGCGTGCATTACTCTAGGAGTTTTAGGCACAATTACACTGAAACCTAAACGTTCGGTACAACATTTCACAGTCAGTTTACCTTTTTCTTCCCGTGACGTTTCGACTGCTATCAGCAATCTTCTTCAGACAACTACCGCTAGAAGAAGATTGCTATAGCAGTCGAAACGTCACGATGGACGATAACAAATCCTGTTTTTTTTTCAATTTGACTTCTACTCGGCATAACGCCTTATACTATATAGAAGACATGTGTCTGGTTGGGAATTCTAAATAGCCCTAAGCTATTCGAAACACCACAGTGGTGGACTGAAGTGCTAGTTGATTACTACCGCTAGGTGTTGTCGTCGATGGAGAGCCAATAACCAAGGTCGAATACCAAAATATTTTTTCACATATGCAGGGCCATATTTGGTTTAAAATAACATGATTTGGAGAGGATTACCCATATGAAAATATGCCATGGTATATCATGGTAAACCATGGTGTACCGTACGTGTGCCGTACTTTGTCATATTATAAATTATTGTGTATCATTCGTGAAAATGTTCATAAATATATATATATATATATATATATATATATATATATATATATATATATATATATATATATATATATATATATATATATATATATATATATATATATATATATATATCAACGTTTCGACTGCCATCGGCAGTCTTCGGCAAGAATTCTGGGACGGCAAGTTCTTCGTCTGCCCGCCAGTTGTCTTGGTAAGCAGGCCGTGTGTATGATATATTTACCATCGTATACCATGGTTCGAAACACCATGGCATACCATGGTATGGTTATATGGTTATACCATGGTATAATTTCATAAGGAGAAAAGCAAACTGGAACTCGAGGAAAGGTTGGGGACATGAAGTTTCACATTACTGTATAATGGCACATATAAAAAAAAGCCCACCACACTGATGCCTCTCAGTCACGGCTGTTTAAAAATTAACCTCCTTAACGGAAGCGGTGACTGACATTTTGGGGTTTTCAAGAGGATCATATGATGCAAAAAGAAAAAAGTTAATCTTCCATGCGATCTTCGAATATGGATTCACACCCGCGCATTGTATGCTCCAAAGTCTGAGTCGTAACCCAAAATAGACCGTGAGCCTGTGGCAAACATTTCTTTCTTTATACATTGACTCTTGGATGTCATCATTTTGACTTGCACATTAAGTAAAAAAAAAAAAAATTTAACCAAATAAAACTGTTCTTTTGCTAACTCGCATCCATTGATATTACTCCTGTTGATATGCGTGTGTGAGTTGTTATAATTGTTCCTGCCTGCCCGCTGCCTGCTCCCTGCCTGCTCCCTGCCTGCCCGCTGCCTGCTCCCTGCCTGCCAGCTGCCTGCTCCCTGCCTGCTCCCTGCCTGCCCGCTGCCTGCTCCCTGCCTGCCCGCTCCCTGCCTGCTCCCTGCCTGCCCGCTGCCTGCTCCCTGCCTGCTCCCTGCCTGCCCGCTGCCTGCTCCCTGCCTGCTCCCTGCCTGCCCGCTGCCTGCTCCCTGCCTGCTCCCTGCCTGCCCGCTGCCTGCTCCCTGCCTGCCCGCTGCCTGCTCCCTGCCTGCTCCCTGCCTGCCCGCTGCCTGCTCCCTGCCTGCCCGCTGCCTGCCTGCTCCCTGCCTGCTCCCTGCCTGCTCCCTGCCTGCTCCCTGCCTGCCAGTATTGTAATCAAGTCATCATTGGATACTGGTGGCGGCAAACGTTTTGTACTGCAGTTGATCCCATAATGCTTCTAATCTAGTCCATCTGGTGAAACATCTCCCACAAATGACAATAGAAACGAAACTAATTATATCTGATCCGAAATTTAATGTAGAATAGGTATTGTGAGTGAAAGAGATATTTTATATATACAACGAGAACGAATATGATCATGATGGCAGTTGACGGTATGACCACCGGTGAGCCGCTCTTGACGGCATGACCACCGGTGAGCCGCTCTTGACGGTATGACCACCGGTGAGCCGCTCTTGACTGTATGGCCACCGGTGAGCCGCTCCTGACATCATGACCACCGGGGAGCCGCTCTCTACGGCATGACCACTGGGGAGCCGCACTCAACATTATTTATTCCATTTCCAACCGCACCAGTTCATTGTGCAATATCATATCTAATCTAGATAATGAAATATGGATATATTACTTGGTTTTAGTCGTAACATAAAATAGACCATGAGCCAGTGGCAAAAAATTTAACCAAATAAAACTGTTCTTTTGCTAACTCGCATCCATTGATAAACATTTATCTTTCTTTATGATACCTTGACTCTTGACTGTTATCGTCACTTTGACAAAACATTAAGTTACAATTTTCTCTGTCATTTGGTTGGTCTACCCATCTACAACTTCAGTTTTCATAGTACTGCACATTTGAACAGACGTTGCAATACAACTTTTACATTCGGTCAGTAGTGACAAAAAAGGTTAAAATGCGTTCTCATTCGCCGCTAAATGGATTCACTTTGTAAATTCTACAAGCATGACTCGATCGGTGCACAGCGATTACTGTCTACATCCTCCATTCATCCAATCCGTCCATTACTACTCGCTATTACGTGGCTTCAATTATTTTATTAGCACTTAAGTAGTTTACTAAAAACTGTAGAACAAACAATGATTACGATCAGACGGGTATCACGCTGTGATTATGAGATTATATAGCAACAAAGCAATCATGTTTGCCACGCGAGTTGTTTTAGAAATCTGACATTTGCGGGACTGTATCGATCACTGTCGGGGCTCTGTGAACATCTACGCGCTATATTAAGTTTCTGTGCAAACACAATTTATCTGAAATAAACCAGGGTCGCCAGTAAATATTAAGCCAATCAAGGTGTCATTATTGTCGTAATGCGTACATTTAACTGAATGTTGTTATACTAATGCGGGTTAAGCAACATTCTATATGGATAGCAATACGCTCGGCAGTGGATACCAGACCGTGAATACGCACATGCACGCACGCCCGCACGCCCCACGGCAGCATACGCACTCATACACACATAGATACCCACACCCACACCCAACCGCAACAAATCAGCGGCCAGTCATGTCGTCAAATGGCTGCTGGAGGAATCCCATAAACCTCCAGAAATAGATTTAGACGCCAGCACTCCAGTTCCGCCAATGATGGTCGAACTACCGTCCAAAGGTGCCTCAACTACCACCAACGATGGTCGAACTACCGTCCAAAGGTGCCTCAACTACCGCCAATGATGGTCGAACTACCGTCCAAAGGTGCCTCAACTACCACCAACGATGGTCGAACTACCGTCCAAAGGTGCCTCAACTACCGCCAATGATGGTCGAACTACCGTCCAAAGGTGCCTCAACTACCACCAATGCAATATAATATGTGCGACGGCGAGTGCGCAATGCTGGAATGAAGTGACAGCGCCGTCAACGAGAGGCACACTTGCTTCTTGTTGCTCGAAGTGGTGCCGCCAATTTAAGAACTGGACGACAGATCAGTGGAGAAGATGTTCTCCAATGGAGTGTTCAAGCGACGAGGAGATGGTCCTTCTGATATCTGCGGAACGCTACAAGCCCGAAAGTCTGCAGGCAATGCTGAAACTTCCCGAATCTGTTATGATCTGGATCTGAATATCCCATCGCAGTGCAGTTTCTTTCTTGAGAAGAACTCGATGTTAAATGCTCAATTGTACCGTCGAATTTTGGACATCAGAATGAGTCCACACTGGTTTCGGAGATTTCAATTTTAAGCCGATAGTGCCCCCGTCATAAAACCATAGGTCTACTTGTCCAGACGTTTGTTGAGGACAAGAGGATTACCCCATTTGTGACGAGCCCAATCTCAATACTTCAATGCTACACCAAAAGGATATATTAATATTACTGTTTGGTATCACATCTTCGCATCTACAGCAGCTTCTTGACTGTCATCGAAGCGAAAGATTTTCCAATGAAATATTGACTTGTGCCTAGCACATACCTACCGACTAGTTGGCGTTATCACAGACTGCCGACAACCATTCCGCCAAAATCGGTGTTCGTCGTCTAGTGTATCCTAAGCGCCGACCCGACCGTCGGCTGGTGTGCCCTGCCTTCCTGACCCAATTCGACCGATGGCGGAAGCTGGTCACTCATAGCGCATCATTTGATCACATGATATCATTTCTGAGCCACTTGCATCCGTATTCTCGAAAAAATTGCTGTGTATATCTGAATTCACGTAAACAGCGGTAAAACGTCTCAACTTCGACATTTCGTAAATTCATATTGTCGAAGCCGAAGGACTTTTTTCTTAGCCAAGTCTAAGATACTTCGTCTTCGTGCATTATTAGCCATTGCTTATGACGATTTCGAGCTGATTAAAAGAGTCAAATAATATCTATGCTTATAATATTTAGGCATTTTAAGACTCTCGAGTGTTGAAATGAAAAAGTAAAGCATGTGCAATTGTGGATCGAATACGAACGATATGGGCTAAAGGGAATAGAAAATAATAACTTGGAGATGAGCAGCTGAACAAGTTGATTAAACATTAAAAATTACAATAAGTACAATTAGTAATTGTGTTGCTTAGTCTTTCAACCAATCTCGAAGCATCCATCCAGGAACGCGCCAATGGATATTGTGATTTTTACCGTTTAATATGCCGGCGACCAATTCAATGTTTTTGTGCACCGGTACGGTTTACGTTTTACCTTTTGGCATGGCGATAACACAACGTTTGTGCGTGCGTGCGTGCGTGCGTGCGTGCGTGCGTGCGTGCGTGCGTGCGTGCGTGCGTGCGTGCGTGCGTGCGTGCGTGCGTGCGTGCGTGCGTGCGTGCGTGCGTGCAATTGTGTTGCTTAGTCTTTCAACCAATCTCGAAGCATCCATCCAGGAACGCGCCAATGGATATTGTGATTTTTACCGTTTAATATGCCGGCGACCAATTCAATGTTTTTGTGCACCGGTACGGTTTACGTTTTACCTTTTGGCATGGCGATAACACAACGTTTGTGCGTGCGTGCGTGCGTGCGTGCGTGCGTGCGTGCGTGCGTGCGAACGCACGTATGTAAGCATAAACAGCCCTCCCGCCTGCACGTGCATATCGCACGAACAAATGAGTCGCCGACGCTGGAATATATTTCCCGCCGAGCATGCGCTTCTCTGTCATCGATCAACGTCGAGTTACCGGGCCGTCCCGCCGCTGATGAGCTTCGACACAATGCGAACGGCGATACAAATTGGTGCAGCACACGATACGTGGCCCCGCTCGATCTGAATAACAAACACTACAGCGATTTCCGATGCGCCGTCCGACACTAAATGCTGCCTCGTCTGCCAACGGACAAAGCCAACATCGTGAGCCGCGAAGAAATATTGCTGCATGTCATCTCGTCGAACGGGCGCAATCTGGCGAGTCACAGGCGTCGTTAATCACTTTTAGAATTCCGGAGTTGCGAACGAGCTGTAGTCCTGTACCATCAGCACCATGACTGGTATAGATAAATCGTCTACTAGAGTCCGGCGAGGAGGCGTGTGTTACAACCAGTAATGTAATAATCGACCGGTAATGTAATAATCGACAGATATTGTAATAAATCGACCGGTAATGTAATAATTGACAGGTATTGTAATAAATCGACCGGTAATGTAATAATTGACAGGTATTGTAATAAATCGACCGGTAATGTAATAAATCGACCAGTAATGTAATAAAAATTATGATGATAATCATTATGATGATGATGTTAATAATATAATGATGATGTTGAAGGAAATGATGAGGGCGATAAACGATTATGATGATGATGACAAGTAAGAGTAATCTTAGTGACGATGATAAGGATGATGATTATGACGATGATGATGTTGAAAATGATTATGATGATAATGATGATGATAATAACAATGATGATAACGACAGTGATGATGAGGGTGATAAATGGTTATGATGATGATGAGGAAGAAGTTGAAGACAATTAAGCGGTCTTAGTGATGATGATGATGATGACGAATATGATGACAATGAGGGTGATAACTTTTTACGATTATGAGGACGAAGACAATGACAGACTCATACTCATCCTGCTCCTCCTCCTCATCGCCATCATCATCCTCATGTTCACCCTTATAACGGGTAGCCATGCTGACACCCACTCGACGTTAACAAACGTATGATTAACATAGGAATCTCAGAACGAGTGAGCCGCATGTTTTCTGGGAGGACATATGGGATGCCGTTCATATAACCTCCCAGGTAACGCACGGCAGTAACTACATGTAGGCAAACAATAGGACCGAGTCAGACAGAGTGGTAAGGAAGAAGGGGGGGGTCATTAAAAGGGGTCACCTCAACAAATGAAAGAGGTAATCGACACTCAATTAAGGGATCATCTCAAACAATTATTTAAGGGATCATTAAAAATGTCTAAAAAAGAAATACCTGATCATCATTTGATCAAATTAAGGGGTCATATTAAACAACTTAGGGGAAATCTCAAAATGCAATGTGATATTACATTAGAAACTTAAGTTTAATCGCAAAAATAATAAAGTAAGGAATCAACTGAAACAATTAAGGGGTTATCTCAGAAATTAAGTTAAGGGTACGTTCAGTCAACTAAAATGTTCATCTAGTCGATTAAAGGGCAACTAACGTATTTAAAAATATGCCTAAAATTAAAGGATTTTATCAAAAACAATTTAAAGGATACTTTAAAAAGGAGTCATTAAGGAGTCATTTATTAATGAATTAGCTGATCATCTCAAAACATTATGGGGTCATCTCATAAAATCAAGTGGTTGTCTCGATAAAAGTTAAAGAAATTAATGGGTCATCTCATAAAATTAATGGGTCTTCTCAAAAAAGTTAAAGGATCGTCAGAAAATATGTAAGAACAAGTTAACTAGCTAACTTGACCATCTCAACAAATTAAGGGATCATCTAAAAAATTAAGGGTGTCTTCTCAAAAAAGTTAAGGGATCATATTAAAAAATGTAACTAGTCATTTCAAATAAACCAGTTGATCGTCTCAATAAATTAAGGGATCATTTCATAAAATAATGGGATCTTCCCAAGCGGTCAATTCATAAAATTAAGTGAAATCTAAAATGTAAGGATTCATAACAAAACACAAACTTAAGGGGTCATACAAAATTATGGGAACACATCAGAAATATAATGGGTTATCTCAAATAAATGAAATGGATTTTAAAAATAAATTAAGGAATAATTTTGAAAAATGTAAGGGTCATTTAACAAAGTAACTAGCTCATCATCTGAAAAAGTTAAGTGGGCTATAAAAACATTAAGGAGTCATCTAAAAATGTAATAAGAGGGTCATCTAAAAAATCAGCCTCTTATTTTGTTTTGAGGTGATCGCTTTTTAATTTAAAGATACCCTTTAGTTTTGGGGATTACCTCTTAATTTTAAATGTACCTCTTAATTTTATATTTTGCTTGATTATCCCTTAAATGGAAACAAAAGGCAATTGTTTGGGGCTATCCACCTAAAAGGATGAATACAAACTAACCGTTTGCAACTATAATCAACAATGTCATGCCAGCTGTTTATTAGGAAAAGCTTGTTGAACACACAGCAACCATATTTCATGGGCCATGCCATTGCTGTCGATAAACCTACGTAGCAAATTCCTGCTTATTTCTACAACTTGTTTTCCACACTTCCGACACATGGCGATTGTTCGTTTTAATGAATATTTACCTTTGTGAAATGACCCCTTACCTTTTTTGAGAAAAACCTTTTATTTTATGAGATGACCACTGAATGTTTTGAGATGACCACTTAATGTGTTGAGACAGACAGCCAGTTCTTTTTAATTAACACATATTTTTGAAAAGATTAATTAACCTTTTTGAGTAGATCCCTTTTTATGAGATGACCCTATAATGTTATAAGATGATATTTTAATTTATTGAGACGACCAGTTTACATTTAGTGTGAAATGACACCTTAACCATAATGACACCTTTTTTGAGAAGACCCTTTTATTTTATGGGAAGACCCCTTAATGTTTTGAGATGATCCCTGAATGCGTTGAGATGATCAGCCAGTTTTTTAATCTACATTTCGATTTTTTATTATTATTTAACTTGTTTGAGAAGACCCCTTTATTTTATTCGATGACCCTTTACTATTTTAAGATGATCTTTTAATTTATTGAGACAATCAGCTAGTTCTTTTGTTAGTGAATATCTACGTTTTTTAATTGATCATTTAACTTTTTTAGAAGACCCCTTTGTTATATGTATACCTTTTAATGTATTAAGATGATCCCTTAGTTTATTGAGACGATCAGCTAGTTTATTATTAATGACTGCTTGCATGTTTTGTGATCACATCTTTTTCGAGAAGCATCGTCACTAAGATAAACCCTTAATCTTCATCTTTCTCCTCCTATTCAACACCGTCATTACTATTTATCATCTTCATCATCATCGTCATCATAATCATCTTCATCGTTTTTATTACATTACCGGTCGAATTATTACATTACCGGTCGAAGATTACATTACCAGTCAATTGTTGCAACCAGTAATGTAATAATCGACCGGTAATGTAATAATCAACCGGTAATGTAATAAATCGACCGGTAACGTAATAAAAACGATGAAGATGATTATGATGATGACAATGATGAAGATGATAAATGGCAATGATGATGATGAATAAGAGGAGAAAGATGAAGACAATTAAGGGTTTATCTTAGTGATGATGATTATGAGAATGATAATTATTATGATGATGAAGACAACTACGTCATCCTCATTAGCCTCGTTGTCCTGCTCCTCCACCTCCTCATCAACATCCTCATGTTCATCCTTACCATGGCTAGCCATGCTGTTTTTAGCATTGGCGTCATTCCCTTAATGAGACGGCCTTCTTATGTTCTTTGATTGCATAATAATAAAATATAATTATGATATGTATATGTTGTGGAGTTATGCAACCGAACACTGGCAGCGCGCAGGTGGAGAAGAGAAGACTCGCCACGCCATTGTGCGGTTATGCTATAATAAGACGATGGCCGCGCTTAATGCCGTTATACTCAGACGTCCGCGCTTAGGCGTGGGAATGCATGAGCACATGGAAACACCGAAACGGACTGTGGGAACGGGTATAATTTTATAAAGATGGATGTCGAGAATATATGATCAGCATTGTGAACTGTACAATGCTGATCATATTATATTCTCGACATCGATGTAGGAAATAGAGAAAGTGAGATGGGAAGAGAGAGAGAGAGAGAGAGAGAGAGAGAGAGAGAAAAGGAGAGAAATTTTCATTCGAACGTAAGTAAGATGGAGCAACGTGTCTTGTTAATTGTTATTATTTTGTTCACATTGTTAAGATAAATTATATTTTTATTTGCACGTTATTAAGCGATATATAGGCAAACCACTATTTCATCCGTCAATAACGTGGTATATAAACACGTCTTACCACAATACTCTTTTTTAAATAGCTGTAGGATATATGATTTTCAATTTCACTTGAGTAAGATAGCGCAACGTGTCAAGCTAATTGACGGATCCATCACAATATTTGTTTGCATAGTGGCGCTTCTAGCTTTTTAGTTTGCCTGGTAACATGTATTTTGTTAAAAAATGAGTTGCTGCCGGGTCTGGGGTGTGGATTGCCCCCGAAATCACCCCTTGAAAAAAGTACATTAATATAAGAAGGCCGTCTCATGTGTCTGACTTGGTCCTATTGTTTGCCAACATGTAGTTACTGTCATGCGTTACCTTTCAGGTTATGAACGGCATTCCATATGTCCTCCCAGAAAACATGCGACTCAGTCGTTCTGAGATTCCTATGTTAATCATACGTTTGTGAATGTCGAGTGGGTGTCAGGTGTGAACATGAGGATGATGATGACGATGAGGAGGAGGAGCAGGATGATGAAGCTGAGGATGTCATTGTCTTCATCCTCATAATAATGATCACCCTCATTTTCATCATCTTCGTCGTCATCATCATCATCATTATCATCATCATCACTAAGACCGCTTAATTTTCTTCATCTTCTTCCTCATCATCATAATAACCATTTATCACCTTCATCATCACCGTTGTTATCAGCATTATTATTATCATCATCATCGTCATAATCATCATCATCGTCACTAAGATGACCCCTTAATTGTCATCATAATTGTTTATCACCCTCATCATCACCTTCTACATCATCATTATTAACATCATCATCATCATCATCATAATGATTATCATCATCATTTTTATTACATTACCGGTCGATTATTATATTACCGGTTGATTTATTACATTACCGGTCGATTATTACATTACCGATCGATTATTACATTACCGATCGATTATTACATTACCGATCGAGTTATTACATTACCAGTCGATTATTACATTACTGGTTGTAACAGCGTGGCCTCCCACCGTGAGAGGGGTTGCATTTGAAAGAGAAATCTGATGTGTATTACAGTGTAACATGTAACACCATATTTTTGGCAAAATATAGTTTCATCAAAGCCCGCTTGTCCATTGTTGCTGGCCCGTCGTCTTGTCAAAATTCAATTTCCACTTTGATGTCCTCGTCGACGACCACCTGGGGGCCCGGTTGCATTGTGGTTATAGTCATCTTACTGTGGTTTTGAAAATTGGGCAATTTCGGTCACTCCATATTGCTGTTTAAATGAGTGCATGGCTATAGAAACTGATGGATATCAATTAATGAGTAATCTTTGCGCAGTAATTGCAGCTTTGCTGAACGGGGTGAAGTGTAAAGCACTTTGAGGGCCAAAGTTGAAGTGGTGTTCACAATATTTTAAGCATATATGATAAACTGCTGAAAAAAATAATATAAAAGGAACTTGGAAAGTTTTAAATTAAATTATTAAAAAAGACAACAACATTCAAGTTACCCAAACTCATTTATTAATAATGGTGCATTAATTACAAATAAGTCAGATATTGCTGATGGATTCAGTAATTTCTTTGTAAATGTAGGACCTAATCTGGCAAAAGACATTAGTTTACCAAATGAGAATATAAGTGTACATGTACTTAACTATTTACAAAACACCAATCAAAACACTTGGAGGGGGTAGAAGAAAGTGAGATAATAAATATTGTAAGAAATTTTAAAAACAAAAGATTTTACAGGATATGACAATATAGATATGGTCATTTTTAAGAAAGTAATTTCCACCATTGTGACTCCACTTACACATTTCTGTAATAGGTCCTTCAATAATGGTGCATTTCCCAGTAAAATGAAAATTGCTAAAGTGATCCCTATATTTAAAACTGGTGAGAAGAATGTATTTACTAACTAGAGACCTGTATCTCTGCTTCCGCAATTCTACTAAAAAATCTTAGAAAAATTATTTAATAGTAGACTAGATAAATTTATTGATAAATATGATATTTTAACTAGCAGTCAGTATGGGTTTAGGACCAATATGTCTATATCAATGGCTCTTCTAGAATTAACTGAAGAAATCACATCTGCTTTAGACGAGAATAAGTGTATTATTGGAGTCTTTATTGATCTGAAAAAAGCTTTGACTCAACCTGCTACTAAAAAAAATTTGAAGTTTATGGCATTAGAAGTGTTGCCAATCACAGGCTAAACAGTTACTTAATTGATAGAATACAATATGTTAGTATTGATGACTGTCACTCTGAGTTACTAAAAGTAACATGTGGGGTACCCCAGGGCTCCATACTGGGTCCAAAACTGTTTTTAATGTATATAAATGATATTGGTAATATTTCATCAATACTAAAATGTATACTGTTTGCTGACGATACCAATATGTTTTGTTCTCGAAAGCAGCAGCTGAGCAAGGATATAACCATTGAGTTACAAAAACTACATGTGTGGTTTTCATTAAAAGTTGTCTTTGAATGTTGCTAAGACAAACTATATGCTGTTCACAAACTGTCGCATTAACTCAAATATCGATATAAAAATTTACAATAAGAGTATTGATAGAGTATAATTATAGCAGTAAGTTTTTAGGAGTTTTGATCGACCACAAGCTTAATTGGAAGGAACACGTTAGCTTGATAAAAGCCAAAGTGTCAAAATCTGTTGCCGTTATGTACAGAGCAAGATATGTACTTGACAAAAAATCTTTGTTTATATCATACTGTTCACTAGTTCTCCCCTTATATATCACACTGCTGTGAAGTGTGGGGCAGCACATATAAAACAATTGTTAACAGTGTTTTTGTATTACAGAAGAAAGTAATCACGCTCATTTACAATGAAACTTTTTTATGTTATACTAATAGATTATTTTGTTATTTAGGAATACCTAAACTTCCAGACATAATAAAATTGAGAATTTCTATTGTAATGTTTAAGGCTACAAATAAGTTGTTGCCACATAACCTTCAACAATTCTTTGCTACTAAATATGATTCAATGCATGTGACACGTCAAAGTAAACAAATGAAATACGAATATGCTAGAACAACATTAAAATCTATATGTATATCTGTATATGGGGTTAAATTGTGAAACATCTACGACGAAAATATAACAAGTGCAGCTACAGTTCAAATACTCAAAAAAGACTTAAGCACTTATTTCTTCATGGTTACCGTGGAAACACGTCACTCGGAAAGGGTGTATATAGTTGTGTATACATATAATGGAAAATATGAATGAAATTTAACTTTATTTTCTAAAGATTTATTTCCATATTGCTAGCAATGTTTATTATACTTGTACAAGTTGTGATTGTGTTGGGGGAAGTGATTAATAAGTATTGTACTTAAATTTTCCCCTATTTCCATTTGTAAATGTTTTATGTTATTGTATATTGATTTGTAGTTTCTTTGTTTGCATTTTTTCACTTGGAAATAAATAATTGAATTGAATGTGCTAAACCATGTTACCTAACTACAACCTGTAAACTAATAAAAATATTGGAGTTTGACAAACTATTTTATTTTCAGTATGATCTCATCTAATTTACTAAAACCAAAGACTGACTTGAAGGTCCATGGACCACAGGCAGCGCTGTATGAAAACTTATATTTACTAAAACCAAAGACTAACTTGAAGGTCCATGGACCACAGCAGCGCTGTATGAGAACTTTACCTTTCTTACCCTTAAGCCTCATGGAGAAAACAAGTATGCATATGCAACAATCGATTGGTAATCATCGGGCTCACAAGAGAGACCACATTTTCACACTGTAAACATTTTATAAGTATTTCACAATAATTAACAATTAAAACTTTATTAATATAATAAATAATAATAACAAATTATACATTGTACAAATAACCATTGCTAACACATGAATCAACACAGTCACCTACCACAGCCACAGTGCAAACACATGAATCACCACTGTTACCTACCAAAGCCACACTACTAACACATCAATCACCAGTCACCTACCACTGCCACACTGCAAACACATGATTCACCAGTCACCTTCCACAGACACACAGTTAACACATGAATCAATAGTCATCTACCACAGCCTTTCTGCTAACACAGGAATCATCACAATAACCTACCACTGTTAACGCAAGAATCACCACAGTCAACTACACACAGGCATACTGTTAACACAGGAATCACCATAGTCACCACAGCCCATAGAGTTACATCATTAATCATCCCCCTATAAACAAGAGGATAAGCCAGCTCACTGCAGAGGGCGTGGACCACTGGCCGGCATTTCATTGCAAGGCAGAAACAGTTGCATCCACTGCATGACACATAGGTTAGTACTGTTTATAGTGTGAACATAGCATGTTACAAATAGTTGTCTAACATATGTAAGTAAGTAAGTAAGTAAGTGAGTAAGTAAGTTTTATTAACGGGTGTTTTATTTGTCTATGCCACAGCCACATTGCTAACACAGGAATAAAAAGAGCCACCTACCACAGCCCCCCCAATACAGGAACCACAACATACACCTACCACAGCCCCCCAATACAGGAACCACAACATACACCTACCACAGCCCCCACAATACAGGAACCACAACATACACCTACCACATCCCCCCAAAGCAGGAACCACAACATACACCTACCACAGCCACAATTGTAATACAGGAATCAATTCAGCCACATTCCAAAGCCACACTACTAATTAAAAAGTCACACAACTGTCTCCTACCACAGCCAAACTGATAACACATGAATCAACACAGTCACCTACCACAGTCACACTGATCACACATGAATAACCAGTCATAAACCACAGCCACACTGCTAACATATGAATCACCACAGTCAGCACAGTGACCTACCACAGCCACACTACTAACATGTAAATCACCATAGTCACTCACCATCATAGAGTTACATCGTTAATCATCCCCCTATAAACTAACAGGTGTTCTATTTATGTCTATGCTCACCATAGACACACTACCAACACATGAATCATCAGTCTCCTGCTACAGCCAAACTGTTAACACATAAATCACCAGTCATCTACCACAGCTACACTGCTAACACAGGAGTCATTGCAGTCATCTACCACAGCCACACTGCTAACACAGGAGTCATTGCAGTCATCTACCACAGCCACACTGCTAACACAGGAGTCATTGCAGTCATCAACCACTACCACATTGGTAACAAACGAATCACCACAGTGACCTACCACAGCCACACTACAACACAGGAATAATATGAGCCAACTGCTAACACATGAATCATCACACCCTACCACAACCGCACTGATAACACAAGAATCAAAACAGTCACATACCACCGCCACATTTGTTAAACAGGAATCACCACAGCCAAATTCCAAAGCCACACTGCTAGTTCAAAAACCACCTCTGTCACCTACCACAGACAAACTGCTAACACAGGAATCATCACAATCATCTACCACAACCACACTGCTAATGCATCAATCACCATAGCTCCTACTACAGCCAAACACATGAATCAACACAGTCACCACAGTCACATTGATCATACATGAGTAACCAGTCATCAACCACAGCCACACTGATCACACATGAGTAACCAGTCAACAACCACAGTCACACCGATCACACATGAGTAACCAGTCAACAACCACAGTCACACTGATCACACATGAGTAACCAATCAGCAACCACAGTCACACCGATCACACATGAGTAACCAGTCATCAACCACAGTCACACCGATCACACATGAGTAACCAGTCATCAACCACAGTCACACCGATCACACATGAGTAACAAGTCAACAACCACAGTCACACTGATCACACATGAGTAACCAGTCAACAACCACAGTCACACTGATCACACATGAGTAACCAGTCATCAACCACAGTCACACCAATCACACATGAGTAACCAGTCATCAACCACAGTCACACCGATCACACATGAGTAACCAGTCAACAACCACAGTCACACTGATCACACATGAGTAACCAGTCAACAACCACAGTCACACTGATCACACATGAGTAACCAGTCAACAACCACAGCCACACTGATCACACATGAGTAACCAGTCATCAACCACAGTCACACCGATCACACATGAGTAACCAGTCAACAACCACAGTCACACTGATCACACATGAGTAACCAGTCAACAACCACAGTCACACTGATCACACATGAGTAACCAGTCATCAACCACAGTCACACCGATCACACATGAGTAACCAGTCATCAACCACAGTCACACTGATCACACATGAGTAACCAGTCATCAACCACAGCCACACAGCTAACAGCACTTGAATTGTCAGTTTCCTACCATAGCCAAACTGCTAACACACGGATCACCAGTCATCTACCACAGCCTTACTGCTAACAGAGGAATCGCAGCAGTCACATACAACAGCCGCACTACCTACACATGAATCACCACAGTCATGTACCACAGACACACTGCTAACACAAGAATCACCACAGTCATCTACCACAACCGCACTGCTAACACAGGAATCACCATAGGTACCTACCTCACCACAGCCAAACCTCTACCTCACCACAGCCAAATTCCTAATACAGGAATCACCACAGCCACATTCCAAAGCCACACTGCTAAACCAGAAATCATCACTGTCACATACCACAGCCAACACTGCTAAAACTTGAATCATCAACCACATCTTCCACAAACACTGCTAACATATGAATCACCACAGTCACTTACCATATCCACACTGCTAACACACAAATCATCAGTCACCTATCACAACCACACTGCAAACACAGGAATCGACACAGTCACCTACCACAGCCACACTGCTAACACACGAATAACCACAGGCACCTACCAAAGCCACACTGCTAAAACATGAATCAACACAGTCTCTGCCACAGCTACACTGCTAACATACGTATCACCACATTACCAGTACGACAGTACCACAATGCTTACACAGGAATTACCACATTTAGCTGCCACAGCCACATGTCTAATACAAGAATCATGACAAAGCCACACTGCTAACACATGAATCACCACAGGTATCTAAAACAGCCACACAACTAACACATGGCTAACCAGTCACCTACCACTGCCACACAGCTAATGCACAGTCATCTTCAAAGACAAACTGCTAACTCAGGAATCACCACAGTTACCAACCATTGCTAATGCATGAATCACCACAGTCACACACCACAGCCACACTGTTAACACTGTTAATCACCAGTCACCTACCACCACCACACTGGTAACAAATGAATCACCACAGTCACCTACCAAAACCACACTGCTAACACACAGATCACTAGTCACCTACCTCTACTACACTGGCAACACATGAATCACCACAGTCAAGATTTAACAAGATTTAACAAGATTGCCATCCCAAACAACAAGTTCCAGATGGCAAAGTGGACAAGGAAGCCATTGGCTTATCGAGAGTCCAACAATTTTCTCATCTATGTGTAGTCCACCCTTATCAAATATCTGTCAATTCTATTTTTAAACATATTCACACTACTAGCATTAACACAATCATTTGGCAGTTTGTTCCATTCATTTATCACCCTCTGTGAGAAAGAGTACTTTCTCATGTCCAACCTACACTGCTCCTTAACTAATGCTGCTTTGTGTCCTCTGGTTCTACTGCCTTCTTTAAGTTTGAAGAACATATTCCTATCAACATCCTCATAACCGTTCACTATTTTAAATACTTCTATTTGGTCTCCTCTTAGTCTCCTGTTCTCTAGTGTTGTCAAACCACATTGTAATAAGCGACTTTCATAACTAAGGTCTCTCAATTCTGGAATCATTTTAGTTGCTCTTCGTTGTATTCTTTCTAGCTTGTCTATGTCCTTTTTACGATATGGCCTCCATGCTTGAATACAATATTCCAAATGTGGTCTAACTATTGCTTTGTACTGGGGTACAATTAGCTGTTTATCCTTATACATGATAGTTCTCCTAATTAACCCTAGAATTTGATTTCCTTTTGAAGCAGCAATCCCACATTGCTCTGAAACTTTCATGTCAGCACTAAATGTTACTCCTAAGTCCTTTTCTTGTGTGGTTCTACCTAGTACAGCATCCCCCATTTTATATTCTTCGTCCATGTTTCCGTGCCCTATGTGTATACATTTGCACTTCCCAAAATTGAATAACATTTGCCATTTTTCTGACCATTTAACTAATTTATCTAGATCATCCTGTAAACTTTGTTTATCTGTATCATTTGTAACCTTTCTGAATACTTTTGTGTCATCTGCAAATTTGAGTACTTTGCTAGATATGTCATCTTCTAGATCATTTATATATATTTTGTAACTCAATGGTCACCTACCATAACCACACTGCTAACATACGGATCACCAAAGTTTCCTATCACAGCCACACTATTAACACATGAATCAAAACAGTCACTTTCCACAACCATGATGCTAACACAGGACTGACCACAGTCACCTACCACAGCCACACTGCTAACACAGGAATTATCATTGTCACATACCACAGCAGCACTGCTAATACATGTATCACCAGTCACCTACCACAATCACACTGCTAATACAGAAATCAACACACTCACCTACCACATCCACATTCCTAATATAGGAATCACCACAGCCATATTCCACAATCCTTAGATATTTGTATATGACTGTATATGTATATGAGAATGTTAACCTCGGCTATATTAGCCAGTCTGCTAATTCAGAAACTCCAGTGTCAACAGTAGAATAATCTTCAGCAGACACACTGCTAACACATGAATCACTCAGGAATCACCAACTGCTGTTAACAGAGGATTCGCTGCAGTCACACACCGCTAAACTAGAACACGGAAATCATCAAAGTGACATACCACAACCACACTGCTAAAAGAGGAATCAAAACAGCCACCTACCACAACCACACTGTTAATACAGGAAACACCACAGTCACCTTCCACAGACATAGCACTAACACATTAATAACAAGTCTGCTACCACAGCCATCACCACAGTCAACTACTACTGGTACTACAGAAACCACCACAGTTACACACCACAGCCACACTAATCTATCACAGCCACACTGCTTATGTACAAATCACCACAGTTACCTACCACAGCCACACTATTAATACATGAATCACCACAGTCACCTACCACAGCCACACTGCTAACAGAGGAATAACCACATACATCTACCACAGCCACACTGCTAATACACAAATCACCACATCCACCTACCACAGCCACAGTGCTAACACACTTGACACCAGTCACACAAAACTCTGCTAATACAGGAACCACCACAATCATCACAACCACACTACTGACACATGAATCACCAGTCACATACCACAGCCACATTCCTAATGCAGGAATCACCACAGCTACATTCCAAAGCCACACTGCCAATTCAGTGGAGCTGTGGTAGTTGGTTCTTGTGTTTTTGTGGTGTAGGTGACTTGTTATTCCTGAATTAGCAGTGTGGCTTTGGAATGTGGCTGTGGTGATTCCTTTATTATGAATGTAGTTGTGGTAGGTGAATGTGGTGATTCCTGTATATGCAATGGGGCTGTATATGATTTTGTATATGACTGTATATGTATATGACTTTGGTGATTCCTTTGTTATCAGTGTGGTTACTGTTTTAGCAGTGTGACTCTGGTGTGTGCCTGCAGTGATTCATGTGTGAGCAGTGTGGCTATGTTAGGTGACTGTTGTGATTGATGTGTTTGTAGTTTGGCTGTGGTATGTGGCTCTTGTGATTAGTGTGGCTGTGGTAGGTAACTGTGGTCAGCCCGGTGTTAGCATCATGGTTGTGGTAAGTGACTGTGTTAATGCCCGTATTGGCAGTGTGGCTGTGGTCAGTGACTGGGGTGATTTATGTGTTAGCAGTTTGTCTGTCAAAATGTTTTAGCAGTGACTAATGTTTTAGCAGTGTGGCTGTGGTAGGTAACTGTAGTGATTACTGTGTTAGCAGTGTGGCTGTGGTATGAGACAATGGTGATTTCTGTGTTAGCAGTGTGGCTGTGGAAGGTGACTGTGGTTATTCATGTAATGGCACTATGGCTGAGGTAGGTGACTGTGGTGATTGATGTGTTAACATTCTATATGTGGTAGGTAATTCTGGTGATTGATGTGTTAGCAGTGTGGCTGTGTTGAATGTCTGTGGTAAACGAGTGTGGTGATTCCTTTATTAGCAATATGACTGCAGCAATTAAATGTGGTTATTCCCATGTTAGAAGTGTGGCTGAAGTAGGCTACTGTGATGATTCCTGTGTTAGCAGTGTGGCTGTGTTAGGTGAATGTGATAATTAATTTGTTAGTATTCCCGCTGTGGTAGGTGACTGTGGTGATTCCTGTATTAGGAATGTTACTATGGTAGATGACTTTGGTGATTGATGTGTTAACATTTTGTATGTGGTAGGTGATTGTGGTGATTGATGTATTAGCAATATGGCTGCGGTAGTTAACTGTGGTTATTCCTGTGTTAGAAGTGTGGCTGAAGAAGGTTACTGTGATGATTCGTGTGTTAGCAATGTGGCTGTGGTAGGTTGTCATGGCGCTAGCAGTGTTGCTGTGGTGTATGACTGTGGTGTTTCCTCTTTGAGCAGTGGTTGATGACTGTGGTGTTTCCGAGTTAGCACTTTGTCTTTGGTAGGTGACTGTGGTGATTTCTGTATTAACAGTGTTGTGGTAGTTTACTCTGGTGATTCATGTGTTACCAATGTGGCTGTGGTAGGTGGTTCTTGTGATTCGTGTGTTACCAGTGTGGCTGTCTGAAAGCCAGCATAACAAAGACCAAGCACATGAGGATGAATAGCAGGACAAATGAACCAATAAAACTACAAGGAGAAAACATTGAAGAGGTGGCGGAGTTCACGTACTTGGGATCCAAGATGACTGCTGATGGAAGTTCCGAAAGAGAAATACGTGCAAGACAGTTCACTCAGAAACATCTGGAAATCTTGGACCATTTGTCAGAAAACAAAAATACACCTTTTCAAGACCAATGTCCTTACTATCCTCTTTTATGGATCAGAATCCTGGAAAATTACAAAGACTCGACCACAGGCTTGAAGTCTTTCAGAACAGATGCCTTTGCAAAATACTCAAGATATTCTAGCCATCTCCAATGCAGAGCTCCACAGAAGAGCATCAACCCACCCATCACATTGGAAATAAAATGACGCAGATGGACACCAGATGGAAAATGGTGAGAGGAAGATCAAAAGAAACTTGGAGAAGAATGGTGGAGCAAGAAATGAAAGAACATAACCTGACTTGGGGGAAGCTCGAGAAAACATCAAGAGATAGACTACAGTGGAGTGCTCTGGTGTTGGCCTTATGTGCACTTCCATATGAAGAGGATTAATAAAGTAAGTAAAATGTGGTTGTGGAAAGTGACTGTGTTGATTCATGTGTTAATAGTGTGGCTGTGATAGGTAACTGTGGTGATCCGTATGTTAGCAGTGTGGCTATGGTAGGTGACTGTGGTGATTCATGTGTTGCCAGTGTGGTAGAGGTAGGTGACTAGTGATTTGTGTGTTAGCAGTAAGGCTTTGGTAGGTGACTGTGGTGATTTGTTTGCTACCAGTGAGTAGTGGTAGGTGACTGGTGATTTGTGTGTTAACAGTGTGGGTGTGGTGTGTGACTGTGGTGTTTCATGCATTGGCAATGGTTGGTGACTGTGGTGATTCATGTGTTAGTTGCATGGCTATGGTAGATAACTGTGGTGAATCATGTGTTAGCAGTGTGTCTGTGGAAGGTGACTGTGGTGATTTCTGAATAACCAGTGTGGCTGTGGAATGTCTGTGATGATTCCTGTATTGTGGCTGTGGTAGGTGACTTTGGTGGTTCCTGTATTAGCAGTGTGGTTGTGGTAGGTGACTGGTGATTCATGTGTTAGCAGTGCAACTGTGGTAGGTGGTTCTCTTGTGATTCCCATGTTATCAGTGTGGCCATGGTATGTGACTATGGTGATTCCTGTGTTGGTAGTGTGGTTTTGGTGAATGTAACACATGAATCACCAAACATGATTATTGACATCAATCACCACAATCACCTACCACAGCCACACTGCAAACACATCAATCACCACAATCACCTATCACAGCCACACTGCTAACATATCAATCACCACAGTCATCTTCCAGACACACTGCTAATGTAGGAATCACATGTGCCACCTACCACAGCCGTACAACTAACACAGGAATCAACACAGTCATCTACCACAGCCGTACAACTAACACAGGAATCAACACAGTCATCTACCACAGCCGTACAACTAACACAGGAATCAACACAGTCATCTACCACAGCCGTACAACTAACACAGGAATCAACACAGTCATCTACCACAGCCGTACAACTAACACAGGAATCAACACAGTCATCTACCACAGCCGTACAACTAACACAGGAATCAACACAGTCATCTACCACAGCCGTACAACTAACACAGGAATCAACACAGTCATCTATCACAGCCGTACAACTAACACAGGAATCAACACAGTCATCTACCACAGCACAGCCGTACAACTAATACAGGAATCAACACAGTCATCTACCACAGCCGTACAACTAACACAGGAATCAACACAGTCATCTACCACAGCCGTACAACTAACACAGGAATCAACACAGTCATCTACCACAGCCGTACAACTAACACAGGAATCAACACAGTCATCTACCACAGCCGTACAACTAACACAGGAATCAACACAGTCATCTACCACAGCCACAATGTGTAGTATTTCTGCTATTTTTGTTATCGGAATACTATTTCCAGTTTCTTTATCAATTTAAACCTTTCAAGTATGAATGAATGCATCGACCTTTGTTGGAGCCAACCAATGTTATGCAATTTGTTTGCTCAATCATACCTGTGTCCATATGCACGGCTTGGATGGCGTGGGTTTGTTTATCTTAGAGAATTATGAATATTAAGTAGGCAAGCACCGGAGTATTACCCGATGTATGGTGTTTTAGGTTATTTACACTAATAGTTAAGGAGTGGTTTCTTTGTGGACTAGATCAGGATACGGTGATTGGTGAACTAGTGTCATGTGTTATCTCAGAGAATAAAAAGAGATTGGATACGAGCAGATCATGGTGGAAGTAGAGTGGACACAGGAGGGTCGTATCGTCCAGTGAGGAGGTAGAAGTGTCTATGCTCCCCAAAAGTTAATGATGCCAAAACACCATTAGCGAGATGTCACCCCTGTTGTGAAGAAAGACGGTAACGACAACCGTAGCTGTATGCCAAAACGACGGCATAGCGCAGAATCGTCTCTGCATGACGTCCACGGCACGACGGCCAGAGCTGTATGCAAGAATGACGGCAGACAACAGAATCGTCTCTGCACGATGTTCGCAGCACGACGACCGTAGATGGCCACGTCAGAGGGAGAAACGCTAGTGTTCCGCGACCCGCCACCGTGCGCCTTGGGTGGAATGAACGGTTCATGACAACGTAGAGAAGGGACTGAACTGTTATCCAGGCATATATGTCTCGGAACTGACTTTGTAGCTCTTAGAACATGGTTGTGTGATACGAAGACATGTCGAGGTATGTAAGCAAACAAAGCTTTGTTTTGTTTTTAGTCATGATGAGTATACAGTGAGAGTGTAGTTTAATTTGGGTTGATGTTTGGATAGGGATGGGTCATGTTGATATTAGTAGTAATTTCTCAGGGTGAAACATTCCCTGGCCGATTACTAATACTACAGAATCGGAGTTATTTGTTTATAATAATTACATAGACCCAGGAGACTACTTTTTTCGTGTAAATTACGGAGTAACTATCGTATATTAAATGTTTATTTTTCTTTTGCTTGTCTTTGCTGTCTTGTTCATTTGTGCAACCACCATTCACGAGTGTTGAATTATAGAAATGGGGCTTTCCAACTAGACCTGAGCCAAACGAGTGAGTGGAAACCCAACGATCCGTGACACACTGCTACCACATCAATCACCACAGTCAATTACAACAACAACACTGTTAACTCATCAATCACCCCAGTCACCTACAACAACCACACTGTTAACCCATCAACCACCACAGTCACCTACAACAACCACACTGTTAACACATCAATCACTACAGTCAACTATAATAACCACACTGTTAACTCATCAATCACCAGTCACCTACAACATCCACACTGTTAACTCATCAATCATTACAGTCACCTACAACAACCACACTGTTAACTCATCAATCACTACAATCACCTACAACAACCACACTGTTAACTCATCAATCACCACAGTCACCTACAATAACCACACTGTTAACTCATCAATCACCTCAGTCACCTACAACAACCACACTGTTAACTCATCAATCACCACAGTCACCTACAACAACCACACTGTGAAATCACCACAGTCACCTGCAACAACCACACTGTTAACTCATCAATCACTACAGTCACCTACAACAACACACTGTTAACTCATCAATCACTACAGTCACCTACAACAACCATACTGTTAACTCATCAATCACCACAGTCACCTACAACAACCACACTGTTAACTCATCAATCACTACAGTCACCTACAACAACCATACTGTTAAATCATCAATCACTACAGTTACCTACAACAACCACACTGTTAACTCATCAATCACTACAGTTACCTACAACAACCACACTGTTAACTCATCAATCACCACAGTCACCTACAACAACCACACTGTTAACTCATCAATCACTAGTCACCTACAACAACCACACTGTTAACTCATCAATCACCTCAGTCACCTACAACCACACTGTTAACTCATCAATCACCACAGTCACCTACAACAACCACACTGTGAAATCACCCCAGTCACCTACAACAACCACACTGTTAACTCATCAATCACTACAGTCACCTACAACAACACACTGTTAACTCATCAATCACTACAGTCACCTACAACAACCACACTGTTAACTCATCAGTCACCACAGTCACTTACAACAACCACACTGTTAACACATCAATCACTACAGTCATCTACAACAACCACACTGTTAACTTATCAATCACTACAGACACCTACAACAACCAT
This sequence comes from Lamellibrachia columna, assembly GCA_963662155.1. Taxonomy (NCBI): domain Eukaryota; kingdom Metazoa; phylum Annelida; class Polychaeta; order Sabellida; family Siboglinidae; genus Lamellibrachia; species Lamellibrachia columna. The sequence goes on along the minus strand of OY759264.1, from coordinate 39,834,446 downwards.
ACTGTTAACTCATCAATCACTACAGTTACCTACAACAACCACACTGTTAACTCATCAATCACTACAGTTACCTACAACAACCACACTGTTAACTCATCAATCACTACAGTTACCTACAATAACCACATTGTTAACTCATCAATCACCAAAGTCACCTACAACAACCACACTGTTAACTCATCAATCACCACAGTCACCTACAACAACAACCACACTGTTAACTCATCAATCACTACATACACCTACAACAACCACACTGTTAACTCATCAATCACTACAGTCACATAAAACAACCATACTGTTAACTCATCAATCACTACAGTCACCTACAACAACCACACTGTTAACTCATCAATCACTACAGTTACCTACAACATCCACACTGTTAACTCATCAATTACTACAGTCACCTACAACAACCGTACTGTTAACTCATCAATCACTACAGTCACCTACAACAACCACACTGTTAACTCATCAATCACTACAGTCACCTACAACAACCACATTGTTGACTCATCAATCACCACAGTCACCTACAACAACCACACTGTGAAATCACCACAGTCACCTACAACAACCACACTGTTAACTCATCAATCTCTACAGTTACCTATAACAATCACACTGTTAACTCATCAATCACTACAGTCACCTACAACAACCACACTGTTAAATCATCAATCACCACAGTCACCTACAACAACCACACTGTTAACTCATCAATCTCTACAGTTACCTACAACAACCACACTGTTAACTCATCAATCACTACAGTCACCTACAACAACCACACTGTTAACACATCAATCACTACAGTCATCTACAACAACCACACTGTTAACTCATCAATCACTACAGACACCTACAACAACCATACTGTTAACTCATCAATCAATACAGTTACCTACAACAACCACACTGTTAACTCATCAATCACTACAGTTACCTACAACAACCACACTGTTAACTCATCAATCACCACAGTCACCTACAACAACCATACTGTTAAATCATCAATCACTACAGTCACCTACAACAACCACACTGTTAACTCATCAATCACTACAGTCACCTACAACAACCATACTGTTAACACATCAATCACTACAGTTACCTACAACAACCACACTGTTAACTCATCAATCACCACAGTCACCTACAACAACCACACTGTTTACTCATCAATCACTAGTCACCTACAACAACCACACTGTTAACACATCAATCACTACAGTCACCTACAACAACCACACTGCTAACTCATCAATAACTACAGACACCTACAACAACCACACTGTTAATTCATCAATCACTATAGTCACCTACAACAACCACACAGTTAACTCATCAATCACTACAGTCACCTACAACAACAACACTGTTAACTCATCAATCACCACAGTCACCTGCAACAACCACACTGTTAACTCATCAATCACTACAGTCACCTACAACAACCACACTGTTAACACATCAATCACTACAGTCATCTACAACAACCACACTGTTAACTCATCAATCACTACAGACACCTACAACAACCACACTGTTAACACATCAATCACTACAGTCACCTACAACAACCACACTGTTAACTCATCAATCACTACAGACACCTACAACAACCACACTGTTAATTCATCAATCACTACAGTCACCTACAACAACCACACTGTTAACTCATCAATCACTACAGTCACCTACAACAACCACACTGTTAACTCATCAATCACCACAGTCACCTACAACAACCACACTGTTAACACATCAATCACTACAGTAATCTACAACAACCACACTGTTAACTTATCAATCACTACAGACACCTACAACAACCATACTGTTAACTCATCAATCACTACAGTTACCTACAACAACCACACTGTTAACTCATCAATCACTACAGTTACCTACAACACCCACACTGTTAACTCATCAATCACCAAAGTCACCTACAACAACAACACTGTTAACTCATCAATTACTAGTCACCTACAACAACCATACTTTTAACACATCAATCACTACAGTCACCTACAACAACCATACTGTTAACTCATCAATCACTACAGTTACCTACAACAACCACACTGTTAACTCATCAATCACTACAGTTACTTACAACAACCACACTGTTAACTCATCAATCACCATAGTCACCTATAACAACCACACTGTTAACTCATCAATCACCACAGTCACCTACAACAACCACATTGTTAACTCATCAATCACTACAGTCACATACAACAACCACACTGTTAACTCATCAATCACTACAGTCACCTACAACAACCACACTGTTAACTCATCAATCACTACAGTCACCTACAACAACCATACTGTTAAATCATCAATCACTACAGTTACCTACAACAACCACACTGTTAACTCATCAATCACTACAGTTATCTACAACAACCACACTGTTAACTCATCAATCACTACAGTCACCTACAACAACCATACTGTTAAATCATCAATCACTACAGTTACCTACAACAACCACACTGTTAACTCATCAATCACTACAGTTACCTACAACAACCACACTGTTAACTCATCAATCACCACAGTCACCTACAACAACCACACTGTTAACTCATCAATCACTAGTCACCTACAACAACCACACTGTTAACACATCAATCACTACAGTCACCTACAACAACTACACTGTTAACTCATCAATAACTACAGACACCTACAACAACCACACTGTTAATTCATCAATCACTACAGTCACCTACAACAACCACACAGTTAACTCATCAATCACTACAGTCACCTACAACAACCACACTGTTAACTCATCAATCACTACATACACCTACAACAACCACACTGTTAACACATCAATCACTACAGTCATCTACAACAACCACACTGTTAACTTATCAATCACTACAGACATCTACAACAACCATACTGTTAACTCATCAATCACTACAGTTACCTACAAAAACCACACTGTTAATTCATCAATCACTACAGTTACCTACAACAACCACACTGTTAACTCATCAATCACCACAGTCACCTACAACAACCACACTGTTAACTCATCAATCACTACAGTCACCTACAACAACCATACTGTTAACTCATCAATCACTACAGTCACCTACAACAACCACACTGTTAACTCATCAATCACTACAGTCACCTACAACAACCATACTGTTAACTCATCAATCACTACAGTTACCTACAACAACCACACTGTTAACTCATCAATCACTACAGTTACCTACAACAACCACACTGTTAACTCATCAATCACCATAGTCACCTATAACAACCACACTGTTAACTCATCAATCACCACAGTCACCCACAACAACCACATTGTTAACTCATCAATAACTACAGTCACCTACAACAACCACACTGTTAACTCATCAATCACTACAGTCACCTACAACAACCACACTGTTAACTCATCAATCACTACAGTCACCTACAACAACCACACTGTTAACTCATCAATCACTACAGTCACCTACAACAACCACACTGTTAACTCATCAATCACCACAGTCACCTACAACAACCACACTGTTAACACATCAATCACTACAGTAATCTACAACAACCACACTGTTAACTTATCAATCACTACAGACACCTACAACAACCATACTGTTAACTCATCAATCACTACAGTTACCTACAACAACCACACTGTTAACTCATCAATCACTACAGTTACCTACAACACCCACACTGTTAACTCATCAATCACCAAAGTCACCTACAACAACAACACTGTTAACTCATCAATTACTAGTCACCTACAACAACCATACTTTTAACACATCAATCACTACAGTCACCTACAACAACCATACTGTTAACTCATCAATCACTACAGTTACCTACAACAACCACACTGTTAACTCATCAATCACTACAGTTACTTACAACAACCACACTGTTAACTCATCAATCACCATAGTCACCTATAACAACCACACTGTTAACTCATCAATCACCACAGTCACCTACAACAACCACATTGTTAACTCATCAATCACTACAGTCACCTACAACAACCACACTGTTAACTCATCAATCACTACAGTCACCTACAACAACCACACTGTTAACTCATCAATCACTACAGTCACCTACAACAACCATACTGTTAAATCATCAATCACTACAGTTACCTACAACAACCACACTGTTAACTCATCAATCACTACAGTTATCTACAACAACCACACTGTTAACTCATCAATCACTACAGTCACCTACAACAACCATACTGTTAAATCATCAATCACTACAGTTACCTACAACAACCACACTGTTAACTCATCAATCACTACAGTTACCTACAACAACCACACTGTTAACTCATCAATCACCACAGTCACCTACAACAACCACACTGTTAACTCATCAATCACTAGTCACCTACAACAACCACACTGTTAACACATCAATCACTACAGTCACCTACAACAACTACACTGTTAACTCATCAATAACTACAGACACCTACAACAACCACACTGTTAATTCATCAATCACTACAGTCACCTACAACAACCACACAGTTAACTCATCAATCACTACAGTCACCTACAACAACCACACTGTTAACTCATCAATCACTACATACACCTACAACAACCATACTGTTAACTCATCAATCACTACAGTTACCTACAACAACCACACTGTTAACTCATCAATCACCACAGTTACCTACAACAACCACACTGTTAACTCATCAATCACTACAGTCACCTACAACAACCACACTGTTATCTCATCAATCACTACAGTCACCTACAACAACCACACTGTTAAATCATCAATCACTACAGTTACCTACAACAACCACACTGTTAACTCATCAATCACTACAGTTACCTACAACAACCACACTGTTAACTCGTCAATCACCACAGTCACCTACAACAACCACACTGTTAACTCATCAATCACTACAGTCACCTACAACAACCACACTGTTAACTCATCAATCACCACAGTCACCTACAACAACCACATTGTTAACTCTTCAATCACTACAGTCACCTACAACAACCACACTGTTAATTCATCAATCACCACAGTCACCTACAACAACCACACTGTTAACTCATCAATCACTACAGTCACCTACAACAACCACACTGTTAACACATCAATCACTACAGTCATCTACAACAACCACACTGTTAACTTATCAATCACTACAGACATCTACAACAACCATACTGTTAACTCATCAATCACTACAGTTACCTACAAAAACCACACTGTTAATTCATCAATCACTACAGTTACCTACAACAACCACACTGTTAACTCATCAATCACCACAGTCACCTACAACAACCACACTGTTAACTCATCAATCACTACAGTCACCTACAACAACCATACTGTTAACTCATCAATCACTACAGTCACCTACAACAACCACACTGTTAACTCATCAATCACTACAGTCACCTACAACAACCATACTGTTAACTCATCAATCACTACAGTTACCTACAACAACCACACTGTTAACTCATCAATCACTACAGTTACCTACAACAACCACACTGTTAACTCATCAATCACCATAGTCACCTATAACAACCACACTGTTAACTCATCAATCACCACAGTCACCTACAACAACCACATTGTTAACTCATCAATCACTACAGTCACCTACAACAACCACACTGTTAACTCATCAATCACTACAGTCACCTACAACAACCACACTGTTAACTCATCAATCACTACAGTCACCTACAACAACCATACTGTTAAATCATCAATCACTACAGTTACCTACAACAACCACACTGTTAAATCATCAATCACTACAGTTACCTACAACAACCACACTGTTAACTCATCAATCACTACAGTCACCTACAACAACCATACTGTTAAATCATCAATCACTACAGTTACCTACAACAACCACACTGTTAACTCATCAATCACTACAGTTACCTACAACAACCACACTGTTAACTCATCAATCACCACAGTCACCTACAACAACCACACTGTTAACTCATCAATCACTAGTCACCTACAACAACCACACTGTTAACACATCAATCACTACAGTCACCTACAACAACCACACTGTTAACACATCAATCACTACAGTCACCTACAACAACCACACTGTTAACTCATCAATAACTACAGACACCTACAACAACCACACTGTTAATTCATCAATCACTACAGTCACCTACAACAACCACACAGTTAACTCATCAATCACTACAGTCACCTACAACAACCACACTGTTAACTCATCAATCACCACAGTCACCTGCAACAACCACACTGTTAACTCATCAATCACTACAGTCACATACAACAACCACACTGTTAACACATCAATCACCACAGTCATCTACAACAACCACACTGTTAACTCATCAATCACTACATACACCTACAACAACCATACTGTTAACTCATCAATCACTACAGTTACCTACAACAACCACACTGTTAACTCATCAATCACCACAGTTACCTACAACAACCACACTGTTAACTCATCAATCACTACAGTCACCTACAACAACCACACTGTTATCTCATCAATCACTACAGTCACCTACAACAACCACACTGTTAAATCATCAATCACTACAGTTACCTACAACAACCACACTGTTAACTCATCAATCACTACAGTTACCTACAACAACCACACTGTTAACTCGTCAATCACCACAGTCACCTACAACAACCACACTGTTAACTCATCAATCACTACAGTCACCTACAACAACCACACTGTTAACTCATCAATCACCACAGTCACCTACAACAACCACATTGTTAACTCATCAATCACTACAGTCACCTACAACAACCACACTATTAACTCATCAATCACCACAGTCACCTACAACAACCACACTGTTAACTCATCAATCACCACAGTCACCTACAACAACCACACTGTTAACTCATCAATCACTACAGTCACCTACAACAACCATACTGTTAACACATCAATCACTACAGTCACCTACAACAACCATACTGTTAACTCATCAATCACTACAGTCACCTACAACAACCACACTGTTAACTCATCAATCACTACAGTCACCTACAACAACCACACTGTTAACTCATCAATCACCACAGTCACCTACAACAACCATACTGTTAACACATCAATCACTACAGTCACCTACAACAACCACACTGTTAACTCATCAATCACTACAGTCACCTACAACAACCACACTGTTAACTCATCAATCACCACAGTCACCTACAACAACCACACTGTTAATTCATCAATCACTACAGTCACCTACAACAACCACACTGTTAACACATCAATCACTACAGTCATCTACAACAACCACACTGTTAACTTATCAATCACTACAGACATCTACAACAACCATACTGTTAACTCATCAATCACTACAGTTACCTACAACAACCACACTGTTAATTCATCAATCACTACAGTTACCTACAACAACCACACTGCTAACTCATCAATCACCACAGTCACCTACAACAATCGCACTGTTAACTCATCAATCACTACAGTCACCTACAACAACCACACTGTTAACTCATCAATCTCCACAGTCACCTACAACAACCACACTGTTAACTCATCAATCACTAGTCACCTACAACAACCATACTGTTAACACATCAATCACTACAGTCACCTACAACAACCGCACTGTTAACTCATCAATCACTACAGTTACCTACAACAACCACACTGTTAACTCATCAATCACTACAGTTACCTACAACAACCACACTGTTAACTCATCAATCACCACAGTCACCTATAACAACCACACTGTTAACTCATCAATCACTACAGTCACCTGCAACAACCATACTGTTAACTCATCAATCACTACAGTTACTTACAACAACCACACTGTTAACTCATCAATCACCACAGCCACCTACAACAACTACACTGTTAACTCATCAATCACTACAGTCACCTACAACCACACTGTTAACTCATCAATCACCACAGTCACCTACAACAACCACACTGTTAACTCATCAATCACCACAGTCATCTACAACAACCACACTGTTAACTCGTCAATCACTACAGTCACCTACAACCACACTGTTGACTCATCAATCACCACAGTCACCTACAACAACCACATTGTTAACTCATCAATCACTACAGTCACCTACAACAACCACACTGTTAACTCATCAATCACTACAGTCACCTACAACAACCACACTGTTAACTCATCAATCACCACAGTCACCTACAACAACCACACTGTTAACTCATCAATCACTACAGTTACCTACAACAACCACACTGTTAACTCATCAATCACCACAGTCATCTACAACAACCACACTGTTAACTCATCAATCACTACAGTCACCTACAACAACCACACTGTTAACTCATCAATCACCACAGTCACCTACAACAACCACATTGTTAACTCATCAATCACTACAGTCACCTACAACAACCACACTGTTAACTCATCAATCACTACAGTCACCTACAACAACCACACTGTTAACACATCAATCACTACAGTCATCTACAACAACCACACTGTTAACTTATCAATCACTACAGACATCTACAACAACCATACTGTTAACTCATCAATCACTACAGTTACCTACAACAACCACACTGTTAATTCATCAATCACTACAGTTACCTACAACAACCACACTGTTAACTCATCAATCACTACAGTCACCTACAACAACCACACTGTTAACTCATCAATCTCCACAGTCACCTACAACAACCACACTGTTAACTCATCAATCACTAGTCACCTACAACAACCACACTGTTAACTCATCAATCACTAGTCACCTACAACAACCATACTGTTAACACATCAATCACTACAGTCACCTACAACAACCATACTGTTAACTCATCTATCACTACAGTTACCTACAACAACCACACTGTTAACTCATCAATCACTACAGTTACCTACAACAACCACACTGTTAACTCATCAATCACCACAGTCACCTATAACAACCACACTGTTAACTCATCAATCACTACAGTCACCTGCAACAACCATACTGTTAACTCATCAATCACTACAGTTACTTACAACAACCACACTGTTAACTCATCAATCACCACAGCCACCTACAACAACCACACTGTTAACTCATCAATCACTACAGTCACCTACAACAACCACACTGTTAACTCATCAATCACCACAGTCACCTACAACAACCACATTGTTAACTCATCAATCACTACAGTCACCTACAACAACCACACTGTTAACTCATCAATCACCACAGTCACCTAACACAGCCACACAGGAATTATCACAGTCACTTACTACAGCCACACTGCTAACACATGAATAACTACAGTCATCTACCGTAACAACACTACTAATACAGGAATCATCACAGTCCCCTGCTACAGCCACACTGTTAATGCAAGAATCAGCAAAGACACCTATCTCAGCCACACTGTAACACACAAATCACCAGTTACGTACAACAGGCAAAGTGCTAACACAGGAATCATCACAGTCACCTACCACTGCTAACACATGAATCACCATTGTCACCTACCACAGCCACAATGATAACACATGAATCAGCAGTCACCACAGCCTGTTCATACATGAATCACCACAGCCACATTATTAACTCACGAATGACCAAAGTTCCCCACTACAGATACATTGCTAACAGAGGAATCACCAGTAACTAACTAAAGTCACACTACTAACACACGAATCACCAAAACCAACAACAACGGTCACATTGCTAACACAAACACATGAATCACCACAGTCACCTACAAAAAACACACTGCTAACACATGAAACACCAGACATCTACCACAGCCACATTGCTAACACATTAATCACCACTGTGACCTTCTACAGACACACCGCAAAAATAAATGAATAACCACTGTTAAATACCACATCCACACTACTAACACAAGAATCAGCAGTCACCTACCTCTGTCACACTGCTAACATAGGAATATCCACAGTCACCTACCACTGCTAACACAGGAATCATCGCAGTCACATCCCACAGCCACACTGTTGACATGTGAATCAACATAGTCACCTGCCACAGCCACTATGCTAACACAGGATTAACCACACTCACCTACCACAACCATAGTGCTAATACACGAATCACCATCGTTACCTGCCACAGCCACACTACTAACACTTGAATCACTAGTCATCTACCACTGCCACACTACAAACACATGAATCACCACAGTCACGTATCACAGCCACACTGATAACACAGGAATCACCACATTCACCTACCATAACCAAACTGCTAACACATGAATCACCACAGTCACCATCCACAGACACACTGCTAACGCGTGAATCACCAGTCATCTACCACAACCATACTGCTAACACAGGAATCACCACAGTCACATATCACTGCCACACTGCTAACACAGGAATCACCACAGTCACATACCACTGCCACACTGCTAACACAGGAATCACCACAGTCACATATCACTGCCACACTGCTAACACAGGAATCACCACAGTCACATACCACTGCCACACTGCTAACACAGGCATCACCACAGTCACATACCACTGCCACACTGCTAACACAGGAATCACCAGTCACATACCACTGCCACACTGCTAACACAGGTATCACCACAATCACCTACCACATATTAACACATAAATCAGTACAGCCACACTGCTCACACAGAACTGCTGAGACAGGAAAAACAAGAATCAAATTAGATTTAAATGCTACTACTATTATACAATTTGAAATAAAAAATCATAATAGATTTCTTTATCTTCAAAGCACAGTGATCTTTGAATGATCCTAGGACATAGACATAATCTTCCTGGTCAAAATCCCCCTCCAATATTCCCCTGAGGACAAAAGCCTCCTAGGACAATATCCTCCTTGACATTATCCCCTGTTCATAAGCAACAATAAAACAACTGTCAACAGTAAAATAACATTCATATGATATTTATTATACTATCTATTTTTTTAATGTGTGGTACACTGGGTCATGAGTAAATTCAGGAAATCAAAGAAAAATCAAAAGTGAATTGATGTCTAAAATGTTAGTTCAAATCAAATAATGAATTTTTGTTAAAACAGTATACCTGTTAGGTCTATGTAATTATCCAGAAAAACATAAAGCTCAGTATGTAATAAAACCACATTATGACATTCGTTTTTCTATCTAAACATTGACCTTATATTACTGTGAAGCAGCCCATACGTGATACCTTAAATTGGTGATAGCCACCAAAACAACTCTGCCATTGGATAACAACAGCGCCATCAACAATGGCGATAACGCGTAATCGGCACAGTTCGAATACCACTTCAAATAAAGATGACTGATTGCTTTCATTGATAATTGCAGAAACATGGACTAAGGCTGGGGATAAATCTTCGATTATTACACCATCAAAGTGCAGTACATTGATAATGATAAATATCAAACCATAATTTCTTCGAAAAACGTCAGCAGGTATATATATTATTTACATATTTATTTGTATGGTTGCCTCTATGTTTGTGCTAATCAGTCAACAGCAACAGTAGAGTGTGACAAATAAATGTACTCGCTATTTCCGTTGCATTTGGAATGACGCAAATAATGAATCTAGCCCAGCTATACCTATGGCTTTGCATATGGTGAACAACACCAATCTACAGTGTTTTCTATTGTGGGACACGATACATCTGGCCATTGTTAAGACAATAACATTCCGTAGACCAACCTCCTTAAAATTTGCTTATGTTCTGTGCGAACTTTCTTTTTTACACTACGTTAGCTCAAATCCAAATGCAATCATACAATGCTATTTATACCACTCGTTTTCATAGCAAATGGCAAACTTTTCCCGACTGAGTTAAATATCATTACCTTTTGGAGTGTTCAAAGTCAATTGGTATAAAATAGTAGCGTCGCAACAGGGGTGTCCACAGGAATTTTTCCAGGGAGGGGCAAGAAAGAAGAAATATATATATGTATATAAATATATATATATATATATATATATATATATATATATATATATATATATATATGTAATATGTAATAATACCCATAAATCCATGCCAACACATAAAAGCATTCATTATGTCTTTGCAATTAAAACATTATGTGGTATCTAACACAAAACATGTACTAAGACGTTTTACTAAGCATCTACAGTTAGTAAAAATCATGGTTTTAGGCCTATGAACCTGTCTTTAGTTTAGTAAACAAAGGCCAATATATGCTGCATTGCTCCTGTCGATCTTCTATCTCAGATGAACGCACTTAATGCGTCACAGCGGAAGTCTAGCTGCATCAATTTCTGCCAGATGCTTATCGGTCACCCCGTCAGCCAGATTTGACTTAAGATGAGATTTGACAAGAATTCTGCCACCCCCCTCCCCCTCCCGAGTACTTTTATATCAGATACATTAGTAACTTCCGCCAACAGAAGAAGTCCCCCATATCAACTGCGAAAGACCAAACAAGGCAGAGATCAAGAAATCCATTTTCTTCTGAAGAGGTAAAGCTATCGGCCCAGATGAAATTCCTGCTGAAGCAATCAAGGCAAAAACAGAGACCTCCACAGAGATGCTGCATAATTTAATTGGGAAATGTGGGACAAAGAAGAAATACCAACCAGATGGAAAGAAGGGTAGGGGAGGAGGGGGCTAGTTGTCACAGGGGTAAGTTGTCACAACCCAAATTTGGCAAATTGTGGTGCCCCCAAAATGATATCATCAGTCAGGCATCCAATGGGAGTAGTTCCCCTGGCATCTAGGTCAGCTTCCCAGCAGAGACTCAACACACTTTAACAGACGTCATATTTTTACCTCGCCTGAACAGCTTTTGAACCTCTGCATGAAACAAGGTTTGGTTTCTTCCAGAAGAAACTGGAAGAAAGGGGTTTCTTCCCCTTTCTTCCAAAAAAATTGAAGAAACTGGGAGAAAGTCGAAGATACTGAAAAACATCACGACAAAGCTTTGGAAGAAATTTTTAAGAAATATTAGGATAATACAAAAAGTGCATGCATTAATTTCCATGTTGGGTCTCTTGCACATTACTTGGGTTATTAGCATAGAGTTACATCATTAATCATCCCCCTATGAACAAGAGGGATAAGCCAGTTCACTGCAGTGAAGCGGGCGAGGACCACTGGCCGGCATTTCATTGCACGGCAGAAACAGTTGCATCCACTGCATGACACATTTAACAAGATTTAACAAGATTTGCCATCCAAGCCAAAGGCCCAGATGGCAAGTGGACAAGGAAGCCATTGGCTTATCGAGAGTCCAACAATGTTCATCTACTTATAGCCCGCCCTCCTGAGATATGTGTCAACCTTGTTTTTAAACATATTCACGCTGCTAGCAGTTACACAATCTGTAGACAATTTGTTCCATTCATTTATTGTCCTCTGTGAGAACGAGTGCTTCCTGATGTCCAATCTACATTGATCCTTTACTAATTTTACCTCATGTCCTCTAGTTCTGCTATCCTTCTTGAGTGAGAAAAACATATTTCTATCAATATTTTCATACCCATTCAATATCTTAAAAACTTCAATCTGATCTCCTCTTAACCTCCTTGTCTCTAGTGTTGTTAAACCACATTCTTTCAGGCGTTCTTCATAACTAAGGTCTCTCAGTTCTGGAATCATTTTAGTTGCTCTCCTTTGTATGCGTTCAAGCGTATCTATATCCTTCTTACAATACGGTCTCCATGCTTGTATACAGTATTCTAAATGAGGTCTAACTATTGCTTTATAAAGAGGTATAATTAACTTTTTTCCCTTGTATGTTATGTTTCTTCTAATCAATCCAAGAATTTGATTACCCTTTGAAGCTGCAATACCACACTGCTCTGAAACTTTCATATCAGCGCTTATTGTAACTCCTAAGTCCTTTTCTTTTACAGTAGTACCCAGAACAGTATCTCCCATTTTATAGTTTACATTCAAGTTCCTATGTCCTGTATGTAGGCATTTACATTTCCCAAAATTGAACAACATCTGCCATTTCTCAGACCATTTCACTAATCTGTCTAGATCGTTTTGTAAATGTTGTTTATCACCATCAGTATTAACCTTTCTAAACAGTTTTGTGTCATCCGCAAATTTCAGTACGTTACTTGTTATACTGTCGTCCAAGTCATTGATATAAATTAAGAATAATATAGGTCCTAATACTGATCCTTGAGGTACCCCACTCAAAACCGATTTCCAATTTGAAACTTCTCCATCTACTACAACTCGTTGTCTTCTGTCAGTCAGCCATTGTTCTATCCAGTCAGTTATGCTATCCCCGATACCATGGGCTTTTAATTTAAGTAGTAATCTTTGATGTGGCACTTTGTCAAAAGCTTTCTGAAAATCTAAGTAGATAATATCTACTGGCGATCCCACGTCTATCCACTTAGTGATTTCTTCCAAAAAACATAACATATTTGTTAAGCATGACCTCGCTTTAAGGAATCCATGTTGAGATGAATTTAATAATTTATGCTTAACGAGGAATTCCACCATATGGTCTTTAATTAACCTTTCTAATAATTTACAAATCACTGACGTGAAACTCACTGGTCTGTAATTCTCTGACTTATTTCTCGAACCCTTTTTAAATAATGGTATGATGTTTGCTTCTTTCCATTCAAACGGAACAACTCCCTCTTTTAATGACAAGTTGAATACTCTTGCAAGTGGTATACTGATTTGTTCTACTGTTTCCATTAGTAATTTTGGAGGAATCCCATCCACTCCCGGTGATTTGTTATCCTTCATTGCCTTTATTTTCTTAGCTACCAATTCTGGAGTTACAACTAACGGACCTAAATAGTCAGATTTAGCCCCCTGAAATTTAGCATCAGCAACTGGTAATGAACTAATATCTTCTTTGGTAAACACTGAACTGAAGTAACCATTTAGATCTTCCGCCATTAAAAACCCCTGAGATATTATATTTCCAGCACTGTCTTCTAGAGGTCCAACCTTGTCTTGTACGTTTTGTTTACTCCTGACATATGCATAAAAACTCTTGCTGTCATTTTTTATGTTACATGCTAGTTTTTGCTCATAGCTTCTTTTAGATTGTCTGATTTCAGTTGTAGCTGCATTAAGTGCCTCTTTGTATTTTGCATAGTCTTCGTCCTTTCTGGTACGCCTATAAACCCTCCACATAGTTTGTTTTAGCATTATTTTTCTAATAGCCTCTTTTGACAAGTGTTTCTTTCTACACCGTTTTCCTTGTTTTTGGAAGGGAACAAATTTATCGATGATACTCTCAATTTCATATTTTAGAATATTCCAACATTCAATTGCGGTCTTATTCATCAGCATGTTATTCCAATCTAGCTTTGCTAAGTATTTTCTCATATCTTTGTAGTTACCTTTGTGGAAGTTTCTCTTTACGTTTTCTTATTTTTACTTTCTGATTTTACATTGATGTCAAAATGTATTTGATTATGGTCACTATTACCCAATGGTTCAAATATTTTTACATTGTCCACTAATTCTTTTTGTGATGACAAAACTATATCTAATACATTTTCTCCCCTGGTTGGTTCTAGTACGTGCTGAGTAAGAAAGCTATCCTGGATTAAAAATAGAAATTGTTGGTCCTCAATCCCTGTGCTCTCTAGAGAATTCCATTGTATGTGTCCATGGTTAAAATCTCCCATTATGATACATTCCCCTTTACTAACTTCCTTTATAGCGTTTTTTATTTTTGTGTTGTCCTCTTCTTTATGTTTGGACTTCGGTAAACTAATCCAATAGTTAATTTTGAATTTCCTGAAACAATTTTGCACCAAACAGCTTCATCGCAATCTGCTTCCCTTTCTAGTTTTATTTCATAAGCCTGAATAGATTCTTTAACATATAAAATAACTCCCCCGCCCCTTCTTCCTATTCGATCTTTCCTAAACATTACATATCCTGTCAGTCCTAATTCAGCATCTGTTATATCTATGTTGGCCCATGATTCAGTTATACCAATTATGTGAGGGTCAATATCTTCTACCATAATGTTTAATTCGTTTTTCTTATTTACTATGCTCCTTGCATTTAAACATACGCATCTATAACCTTTTTCAGAGATGTTTTTCGGATGATTTGATATTGGTTTATCTGTGCTAGTGGCCTCTTGTTCTGCTTGAGACACCTCTAGGTAACCCCCCTGCACTCCTAGTTTAAAGAATGTTTACTTCCAAAAATATTTGTCATTGTACCCAAGTCACTATCTACTGCTGCTGAAAGTTTGTCCGCGAATACTGCCGCCCCCTTTCCACTTAAAGTCCATCCTTCATGTACATATCAGCCCTCCCAACAAAACTTCCCCATAAATCCACCTTCCTCTTCCCTACATAACTTCTGGACTAACATGTTAATTGCCATCCCCCGACAATTTCGATATTTGTGACCCCTCCTGCCCATTACAGGTAAAATCCCTGACAGTATTACCTGCTCAACCCGCGTCTGTTTTAGTGTTCTGACCAACTGCCTATATTTCCTAACTATGGCAGTTGTACCCTCCCTCTCTACGTTATTTGTCCCTACGTGTACTAAAACAGATCCACCCTTACCCGAGCCTACGATGTTTTTTACCCTCTCAGTTATCGCCTCTATTTTGGCTCCAGGCAAGCAGACCACCACATCATCTCCCTTGTTTAAGACTCTGTCGGTCTTCCTAACTATCGAATCCCCCACAAACATCCTCGCTCTCTTCCTCACCCCCTCTATCACTGCTGCAGAATAACTCTTCCGTTCGATCCCCTCCATCACATTCTGTCCTGACCCCTTCCCTCCTGTCTCCTTCGCTCCTGTCTCCCCCACTTCCCACTCCTTTGCTCTTGTCTCTCCCACTTCCCTCTCCTTCACTCCGGTTGTTTTCCCTCCCGTCTCCCCCACTCCTTTCTCCTTCCCTCCTGTCTCCCCCACTCCCTTCTCCTTCCCTCCTGTCTCCCCTACTCCCCTCTCCTTCGCTCCGGTTGTCTTCCCTCCCGTTCCTTTCCTTCCCGTCTCCTTACATCCTGTCTCCCTACGACCTGTCACCTTCCCTCCTCTCAGCTTCCTCCCAGGCTGCGGTGAGCTCTCCCTAGCATCTCTTGTGTCTTTCCCCACTTTATCATCTACTGTTCCCCCACCGGAACTACTGGCACAACCCCCCTGTTCCCTTCCCACTATTGCCACAACGAGCAGCCTCAGCTCTTCCAACTCCACCTCTAGTTCCTTCATCTTCGTACATCCCCTACACTCAAAACTAAAAAGGGTAGTACTGTTTATAGTGTGAACATAACATGTTACAAATAGTTGTCTAACATATGCAAGTAAGTAGGTAAGTAAGTAAGTTAATTTATTTCCTCCTCACCATCATCATGTACAATATAAGGCAAACAAAAGCAATGAAGATGAGGTGGCTACCAGAGAAGTATAAACTTATCGGGCTAGTAGCCAGTGACGATGACACCAGGAACCAACCAGCAGTTGTGTTATAAGTGTGGGCAGTTGGGTTGTTCATACTGAAGTGAGCATCGTGCATTAGTGTTAAACTCTCAAAGACAAACATTTTGGAGGCTTGCTGGAGAAAGTTGTGGGACAACGAATATGTATATATACAGCTGTACGAATCAACAGAAGACAGGATCTAACATCTCGTTATTTTCAGGTAATTTATGTCACAAATGTTTGTGTATATGTGAATGAATGTAACAGTTTTGAAAATGTTTTGAGATATCAATATATTACAGATACGTTTGTTTTTCTTGGGGGTAGCATACATTAAGTGTTTCCCAGTAGTCACATTGATTGGGTGCAACATAAAATGTTATAGGGGTAGGATTCAGTTTTATAAATAATGTGTTCGTGCGTGTATGCATATTTGTAACTCTTTTAAAACTCTACTAGATGTCAGCTCAATAATAAGATTATTGTTCTTTATTAAGTCATCTGCATTTAATGAGGTTCTCCCCTGTTTGGTCGTCATTTGCCTTTTCATCGTTGTATGAACCACTATCATGTAACTCATTATGTACACATTACAACATTCATTGCATTCTATGCATTTGTTTGACAAACCATGTGAAAGATTGCCTACTAAAACAATTGACAGCTTAAATGAGAGAGCACATTTCTTTACATGAGGCATGTCCTTGGGCAAGTTGGCCAGATAACATTCGAGAAAGATCTTGATCTGCAGGTGGAAATGGCTGTGATGGAGCAGCTGGGGAATGTGTAGGAAGATGGGAAAAGAATATTTTTGGGACCTTAGATCGAGAAGAATGTCCTACAGGGCTTAATGAGATTTTTACCACTTGCAGTCATTAGCTAATACATGTATAGAGCACTTCAGAAAGTTCAGTTTCGATCATGTTTAGTGGTGCTACTGTTATACTTAATGTGTTATGATATTTGATATACAAGGTGCCTGGATAGATTGTGCACGTAATAAGGTATTAGGTATATATAGCTATATAGTAATAATCTCTTATTAGTACTGTATATCTATAGATATATGATGAAGACTGGGTGCTGCACAGTATAAACACTGGGCCTCCAGTGGGTTCTTGCCGTGCAGCAGCATGAATGTCACTGGTCCATGCATGCATCACTTTATCATGTGTCAACTGATAAGGCTCAGGGGTCTTGTTTTACTAATGAGTGTTCTATTTATGTCTATGGTTATTAGTCACCTAAAAGCGAAAGTCAGCATGGTTCCCTTTTATCACCCACCTTAAGCCATATTATAAAATTCAGCTGTCTTTCTGATGTAGTTATATAAACAAGCTGATTTTACATAAGTGAGTGTCTCATTTCTTACGTCTATACCATTAGTTACCTAGTCACAAGCGTCCCCCTACTGCGTTCAGGGTTAGCTTAATGACATCAATAACCACGGTAATAGAAAGAACTCACTTCACACAGGAGATTCCAGATAAACTCGTTATGACTTTAATCAGACAAAAGATGATACAGTTACATACATAGACAATCATTTCTGTTGTCTAAGACTACATGATGACAGATCTATGCGTAGTCGTACGCCCACCAGAACTGACTAACTAAAACTCATTCTAACTCTCTTTCACCAAGACTAGAACTAAAACTAAACACTCTTCCATCAAGACCAAACTAAAACTGACTATCTGTATTTTTGGCATGCATTTATATGCTTCCTTGCGCCAGGCACAGTCATGATCAGTCCTCCCAGAAGGGAGGGCATGTCCTTATAAGTCAACAGAGCAGTCTCAGTCGTGGACCACTATTCTGGACATCCTAGGCTAACCCACACAAATATATATCTGGACACTCCCCTACCTGCTTTATGTAACTACACTGTTCGCTTTCTAGAACAACAACTTTGAGTGCAGGACGGGTCAGCAGACATCGCTAATATAGTTTGTACCAACCGCTATCTAGATATAGATGTTCTTTTAATATAGCTGTAGTCTTCTACTTGGGCAGTCTGTTTTGATATAGCCTTTTCTAGGAGGCTGACCTATTCATCCGCTCTCACTTACTTAGTTGTTTTCCTTCATCAATCTGTTTACACACAACTTGTCTCCCTGCTATAACTAGAGGGGTACATGACTTTACAATATGGTGCATGCCACAATGACACATTTAATCCATTCAATATCCATTGAAACAATGCCCATCAATAAATCTCCACTATATCATATGTATTTATGTTTAATACATGTCATAATTGGGATAAAATATAAACTGAAAGATGTGTTTAGAATGATATCTCAATCACTATGTGCTTATGTCACCCTGGCCAAATTCAATAATTTATTCTTTAGTTTTAAGTCTTAACAGGCAGTTCAATACATACAAATAACATGGTAATTGATAGTATAGCATATCATTTGTAATGAATGAACAGTGTTAAACAATTAAAGTAAATTATGCATATTTGTTATATGCACTGAAACAATGAAAGGGACCCGATCTAAATGACAACATGGGCAGTATTTATTTCTTCTTTATAAAGTGGCATGCCACAAATGTGGCATGCCACAAATGCTTACAGCTTATAAGTAAAAAATAAAAGATTTAATGCAATGATGCTATTTAATTTATAAAAAAACATTGTCATATTCATAAATAATATTACTCATTCCTGCCTCATTTGAAAATGTTGCACAGTTGCTATAATGGGACCGCATCCTGCAGGCTTTGATACTTTGTTGATAAGCACAGTAGTTTCACGTAGCCGATGCTTTCACAGCAACTTCAACACGAGTGAAGTACTGCTATATTGTACCTTTAGGTCTACCTCCTCGAAGTAGGTTGACCTAAACTTTATAATGCTATACCACGGCAACTCTGCTCTGACTTAGAAGTAGCTTACTGAACTAGGTGGATGTTACACAAGAAGTGAAGCCATTTAATCCTCTACTATGTGGGAACAGCAAGACAAGCCTGACTGCCTGAAGAAAGAAGCCATAAGTGACATGTTAAACCCACTTTTTAAGAACTGTATTCTGTTTCTACCAGCACTGAAATTTACTACAACACAAGTAAAAATCTTAGTACGTAAATAGCCCATATTTGCCTGAAATAAGAAGAAGCCTTATTTATTATGTGGGATGGAGTTACAATATTACAAACCATGCATGCCCATGCCCTTACAATATCACTAGCTTAAAATGATTTATAAAGATTTTTCAGTTACTTACATTTTCTTCCGGAATAAACTCGAAGAAACCATTTCTTCCGGGACGGAAGAAACTGGAAAAACCATGGATAAAAACCACCCTTTGGAAGAAATTGCAAACCCTGGCATGAAAAAAGGTATGTATCAATGAATGTCAAAAAATCTATATGCGCAAACTCACCAACAAATATGTTTTCTATCTGTCTGTTAACGACTTTTTGAACTTCCCACATGGTTTTCCAGAGACATGACCGAATTCATTCAATGGTGGTTTGGAGCAAGTTGTCACATCAGCTGGGGCAAGTTGTCACAGTTATCCTTTTTTGAAGGGTAAATTACAGATTTACACAGACACACCTGTCACTCCCTGTAATTGTACATATTTCTTAGTAGGTGTGTGGAGGAAACACATACAATATTAGAAAACTTAATGTAAAGATAGGTCATACTCATAAAATATAACACAATTATAAAAGATTTAAAATGTCAAATTAGATTAAGATCTGACTTAATAAACTTAGAAATTCCCAAAAAAAGTTCATGGAATTACAACAAAATGTATCAATTTGTGACAACTAGCCCCCTCCTCCCCTACCTGTTCAATCTCCCAAAGAAAGGAGACCTGCAGGAATGCAAGAACTATACAAGGATAAATTTCCTGTCAGTGCCTGGATAGGTCCTCAACAATCATTTTGGAAAGACTGAAAACAGTGGTGGACTCGGAGATCACCAGGCAGGCTTCCGAAAAGATAGATTTTGCACCGACCCGACAGAGGGACTTCCGTCTTGTTCAGTTATGTCAGGCGACGAGGATGGGATCCACATGAAGATGAGATGCATACATCCGAAGCACGTACGACTACGAAACTACACAGAGTGAACGCGGAAAAACGAAAAACGAACATTATGTGACGAACAATTTTTTAACAATGGCCGCCATTGGCTTTGGTAAAATAGGAGAGTTTGCTACTACGCATGAACTTTGGGAAAACTGCAGCTGGATGAACAATCAAAACAGTATGTTACAATTCAAGATTAGAATTATTTTTCGTTGCAAATGGAATAACTTCAACTGACGTCGAAGAAACTAAGAAGCGTGCAATATTTCTTAGCGTTATTGGTCCCAAGCCCAAGCCAAGGCCAAGGCGTATGCAAGTGTGCGTAATTTGACAGCACCTGTCAAACCTGTTGACGTCAGCTATGCTGAATTGATACGAACTGTCAAAAATCATTTTCAACCACCACCATCACCGATAATAATGCGATTCAAGTTCAATACACATTTTCGCAAGTCTGACGAATGCGTTGCCGAATTAGTGGCACAATTACGTTAGCTTTCACAACATTGTAAATTTGGAGATTCTCTATCTGACATGTTGCGTGAGCGTTTGGTGGTTGGCATCAACAAGGACAGTATTCAACAACGTTTATTGTCAGAAACAAGTATAACGTTTAACAAAGCTCTTGAGATACCATAAGGGATAGAAACTGCAGAAAAAACGCCCACGACTTGAAAATTCAATCGGAGAGTTCTGTCAACAAAATGCATGGCAACAAACGACAGGGTGAAGTACGTTAGACATGGAAAGAACGCCAGTCTAGTTCTACTTGTAGTACAAAAACAACAACATCTAACAAGTGCATGAGATGTGGCGACACACGGCATAGAAGTCAGGACTGTTTTCACAAAAAGACAGTTTGTAACTTCTGTAAGAAGATCGGGCACTTAGAACGAGTCTGCATTATGAAAACGACACAAGGAGAGGAGAGGTGAACATCGCTCATATTTCGTTGACGAAACGGAAGCTACAATGGAACGGTCTACAACGCCATCTAGCGAACGGAGCACAGCTTCACAAAAATACGCGTTGTATTACAACAGGTCAACTCTTCCAAATGAACCACTGACAGTAGACGTAAACATAAGTCGTAAAGGGTAATGGACCAACATTGCTTGGCCATGATTGGCTTAAACAGTTGAAAATCAACAGGGGGCAGGTTAAGAAACTGAATGGGTTGTTGGCACACACACCAACACTGGACACAGTGTTGTGCAAACAGGATGACGTATTAAAAAATGAGTTGGGAACATTCACGGGCACAAAGGCAAAGATTGTCCTTGACACAAATGCTGTACTTCGCTTCAATAAGCCACGACCGCTATCGTACGCTGTTCGTGAGAAGGTAGAACATGAACTCGACCGATTGCAAAATCAAGGAGTCATTTCACTTGTCGAGTTTGCCGATTGGGCTGCACCGATCGTCGTTGTTAGTAAACTTGACAATCCGATTCGAATATGTGGTGACTGTAGTGTCACTATCAACCAGGCAACACGAGTGGATAAATATCCTATACCACGAATCGAAGATCTGTACACCACGCTTGCTGGCGGTGAGAAGTTCACAAAGTTAGATCTCAGGAACGCATACCTGCAAATGCAGCTGGATGAACAATCAAAACAGTATGTTATAATTAACACACACAATCGCTTACCGTTCGGGCTAAATTCAGCGCCGGCCATTTTCCAGCGCGTTATGGACAACCTGATCAAGAACATACCACACACAACGGTGTACCTAGACGACATTCTCGTTACTGGACTGACAGAAGCTGAGCATCTTCTCAACTGGGATGCAGTACTACAACGATTGTCAGCTGCAGGCTTGAGACTGAAGCGCAACAACTGTTCTTTTCTCGTGAAAGAAGTCGATTATCTAGGATACAAACTAGATGCAGTTGGTCTACACGCACAACCAGAGAAGGTACGACCCATTCTCGATGCACCAGCTGCAGTGGCAGTTTTTGTGGGCATGATCAACTACTACTCTCGTTCCATACCAAACTGTTCGACAGTGAAATCATCATTGTATTGTCTGTTACGCAACAGCGTTACCTGGGCATATACTGACAATGAGGCACGGGCGTTTGAAACAACGAAGCGTGCTATTGGTTCTGTTGGAGTGCTCGTGCTCTACGATCCAAAGAGGCCACATACGGTGAATTGCGATGCATCACAGTATGGCATCAGCGCAGTTTTGGCGCACAAGTCAGACGACGGAACGGACCAGGCAATAGCATTCGCATCATGCTCGTTGAGTTCAGCTGAACAGAAGTACAGTCAGTTGGACAAAGAGGCTTTGGCAATGTTTTTTGGTGCCTGCAAGTTTTATCAGTACCTATACGGATGAGACGAGATATATACAGACCACAAACCTCTCGTTCGTATGCTTGGACATAACCCTATGTCGTCGGCACGCATGCAACGATAGTACTGGACACTATCAGGCTACGATTATCGTCTGTACTACAAACCAGGAAAGGAGAACGTAAATGCATTGAGCAGACTCGCGCTGCCACAAACGTTAGAAAACACACCACAGCCCACTGGGATCATTCATATGATGGAGAAAATCGACAAATGGCCGATAAATGCTCGAGCAGTTAATCAGTGGACTGCACGCGGTCCTATGTTGTCGAAGGTACTCGACTATACAATGCAGGGTTGGCCAACAGGAACAATCAAAGATGAACATTTCCGTCCATATGCACGGCGAAGTATGGAAATTAGTGCATAAGATGGGTGTCTATTGTGGGGTTCAAGAATCGTTGTTTCGCCACAAGGACGACCACAAATCTTTGGCGAACTTCACACTTCACATCAAGGAATCTCCAGGATGAAAGAGTTCGCCAGGAGGTACGTTTGGTGGCCTAACATGGACACAGACATTGAAAGGTTGGTTCGTAGCTGCCACACATGACACAGCATGGGAACGTTTACATGTGGACTATTAGGGTCCATTTATGAACACCATGTTTCTCGTAGTGATCGACGCGCGCACCAAATGGATTGAACTTTGTCCTGTTAGTTCAGCGTCATCTGAGACAACGGTGAGGAAAATTGCATCATATTTTCTAAACTCACGGCTTACCGCTGACTATTGTATCAGACAATGGCACGCCATTTTCAGGGGAAGAATTCCAGGAGTTTCTCACAATGAACGGCATAAGACATATCATCTCTGCGCTGTATCAACCGGCATCGAATGGATTAGCCGAACGTGCTGTTCAGATCATGAAACAAGGACTTCGGAAGCAACCTGAGGGAGACATTCAAACAAGAGTGGATCGTTTCCTATTCAGCTACCTGAACACTTCGCATACAACTCCAGCGGAACTATTGCTTAGACGCAAACCTCGTTCTCGGTTAAATCTCCTACATCCCGACAGGAAACATCACGTTGAAGTAAAACGGGAGCAACAACAACAGTATCGCAAAGAACATACGCGACAGCGCCGCTCGTCTGCAGCCGGTCAAGACGTGTAAGCCAGTCAACGTGAGCGCGGTACACCGTGGCTGCCTGCAGTCGTCACAAAACAAATAGGACAGATTGTGATTGTCGTCATCTCGATAACGTGTTCCGCATGGTGACGTTACTAACGTATCACCAGCTACGTCTCGTGACGAACAACCATCTCTCGGCGCCGATTCGCCGCTGGTTGAAACCGCGAAACCTGCCGCTGGCGCTGAACCGGAGTTCATCTTGACACTCTTGCGGAGATCTTCACGTCAAACCTATTCACAGACTGAACTTATAGCGTACATCTGGACATTTGCGCATATATCACATATAGTAGTTTACACTATTCTATTATGTGTATATCGCAATCTAAAAGCAGGAGGTCTGTAGTAATCTAGTATCTAATGTATGATCCCTGTCTACTGATGATTACCGAATGGTCCCGACGGAGGGACTTCCGTCTTGTTCAGTTCAGTCACGTGAAGTAATAAAGTTTTCTTAACGCAATTTATGATGACTTCGTAGTCCAGTAGAATGCAGTATATAACAGTAGACAACCTGGCTCTCCTACCACACAGTCATAACCAGATACAAGAGAAAACAGAGCTGCTAAACACCTTATTAACACAGACAGTACTTAACATAAACAGAAGCAAGCCAAGAAGAAAGCCAACATGAAAAGCAACAACAATGTCACTAGGTCTAGGAGGGGAACCAATGGCAATGGAAGAAATGGACTCATTCACGTACTTCGGCAGTGAAATCAACAAGAGAAGAAGACAAAAGCTATGATTCGAAAAGCCAGAGTTGCTTTCCTCACTTTGAAGAAAATCTGTAAGACAAAGCAGATCAAATTAAACACCAAGCTGAGGATATTTAACTCAAATATAAAGTCAGTGTTGCCATACAGCTCGGAGACATTTAGAATGACAGACAACACTGAAAAGGATACATACTTTCATCAATAGATGCCATAATTATGAATTGGAAATGGTCTGATAAAGTTAGCAACAACACTCTCTGGGGAAGAAACTTGCAGTTTCTCTTGTTGTTTTTCTGTCTTCACCGTGGTCTCTAGGCTATATAGGTAGGCTGGTGTTACGCACGAGCTAAGCACCTTTCCTTTTAGCTTTCAAGATATGTGTCTATCTCCCACCACCCCATCCATTTTCCTCCATGCATTCGCCCAGCTTGTATTCTCCTGTGAATTTCAGTCTCCGTGCTGCCGTCCCTGCAAACTGCTCCACCCAGATATACAAAGCTCTCTCGTTTGTTCAGTTTCTTCCCATCCAGTCTTATATCTAGATTTGTTTCTGCTGCCCGCCCCAAAACACGTCCGTCTTCTTTAGACTTACTCTCAATCCATGTTTGCTAAAGATTTCCTTCCACTTTACCAACCGTTCTTGAAGGTCTGCCTCATTGTCCGCTACTACTGCCAGGTCATATCATCTGTATGTCAACTTGCGGAGAATGTCCGTGCAGGAATGCAAGAACTCGCTTTCCTGCTGATCACCTCCAATACTACGATGAACAATGGGCTTAGGACATTCCTGTCTCAGTCTGACATCTATCCTGAATTCCTCCGGTCCGCACACTACTCTACCTTTTGTCTCTTCATGTGTGCCTTCAACCATCCTCACCTCCGCCTCTGGGACACCCATCCACCTCAACGTGGTCATGGCCATCTCTCTCGGAACTGTGTCATATGCCTTTTCAAGGTTTATGAATCACAGAGCCATATTCTCCTGTTCCTCCAGTCTCTTTTCCACTAGTTGTCTCAGAGTGAACATCCCGTCTGCCATACCTCCACCTCTTCTGAAACATTGTTGTTCTTCTCCCATTTCACACTCCACTATCCTCCTTATCCTTCCATCCAGAATTCTCTCTAACACCTTCAGAACATGACTCAGCAACATGATACCTCGGTATTTTCCAGGGTCGTGAACATCTTCCTTTCTTTTCCATACAGGGACTATCAACCCATTCCGCCACTCCTCCGGGATTTTCCCTCTCCTATGCAGGTATTTAACAATCGCTATGTCCACCTAACCCCAACACATTCAGCCTTCAACAGCATCTCCACTCGCACTTCATCAATACTTGTCACTCGGCCTCTCTTCATTGCTCTCTCTCTCTCTCTCTCTCTCTCTCTCTCTCTCTCTGCATCTCCGATCTCCTCCAACTTCACTTCTCCCTCTACTGCACTTGGTAGTTCTAGTCCGCTGTTTTCCCTTTGGTTTAGCAGTTCCTTGAAATAATCCTCTCAGACCTATAAACACATCTTTCCTGTCCGTGACTAGCTTCCCATTCTTGTCTTTGATCGCTGATCCAGTCTTTACATCCTTGCTGTCCTCATCCCTCTCTCAAACCATCTTATATATCAACTTCTTTCTGCAATCCTCGTCTAATTTTCTGTATGGGTCCTCCATTTTCCTTTGTCCATGGGTCTCCTAGACAACTTCTTCGGCTGCCTGTACAGTTGCTGTAATGTTGTATTTGGTTGTTAGACAGTCTCCTTGATCACTTCTATCATCTTCCAAATCTCCCACTTTTTTCCGATTGGTTTCGCTACTTCTTCCATCCACCAAGTTTGGTTTTCCTTCTTGATGACAACTCCTCTGCTATGCCAACAAAAGCATCTTTGACAGTTTTCCATTCTTCTACCACTGTTTCTATAGATGTTCCAAGTTTCTCATAGTCTAATGTCAACCTCTCTTT
The DNA here is from genome assembly GCA_963662155.1 of Lamellibrachia columna. Classification (NCBI taxonomy): domain Eukaryota; kingdom Metazoa; phylum Annelida; class Polychaeta; order Sabellida; family Siboglinidae; genus Lamellibrachia; species Lamellibrachia columna. The sequence continues at coordinate 39,806,725 of OY759264.1, read as the reverse complement.
GTATGCAACAGCTGTCTCCAGAATGCATTTCTACCATTTGATGGTCTTTCGCCCCACTACTTTATCCTCTTCTGCATGCGCACAACAAACACCAGGGGCATGTGCCGAGTGGCCCATGCTCATCAACAATGATCATGCAGTCCCTCACCCTGCACATCTGCTGCCTTATCACTACCAACAGGTCGAGTTCTGTTTTATGTTGGCCAATTCTATACGATATCTTGTGACTTTCCCACTGCTTGAAGAATGTTCCTGCCATGGCCAGCCCGTTTCTCATAATCAATTCTCCCAGCTCTCAATTACTTGTTCCCCATCCGAATACCTCGACTGACCCTTCTTCTCCACATTGCTTTTTCACCATCATCCATGCAACAATGACCCTCCCTTACCATCTCTCCACTCTTCCCATCTCTTCCTGCGTGCAGCATCTTATACCCACCCACCAGTCTTTCTTCCCTTCGCTTTATATATGAATTATCAATCTAAAATTGTCAACAATGTTAAATCTAATTATATTTAGTGCAGTCTTAAGTACATTTAAATCAACTTCTTGCGAACGGGCTTGCTAATTGCCTTGCGATTTATATATATATATATATGTATACATATATATATGTATACACAGTTGCACTGTATAATTATGTATGTTGTAATTGATTAATTTAACATGTTCTGAATGATACAAATTCCATATTTTATAGGTATATTTTCTGTCCAATGTACGTTGATGCACACAACGCATTTAGGGTCAAATCACACTTATTGGTCAATTAAGGGTATATATTTTGACATATCACAATCAGTGGACCCACCTGTGCCGATGGACATCCACGTATTTGATGGACTCTAGTCGAGTTTCTGAGATTAAGCCGTATCATAGATACTACTATTGTACAATAACTGCAGCATGTCTGAATGCATCTGCGATGAGTTGAGTTAGTTTTTTTAGTCAACAGGTCTGTCACAGGCATGTACAGATTGATCTAAGAGGACAATATAGTTTTTCTATATGAACTAATTTTATCTTTTGTCATACTGAAAAACCCAATCTTAGATTTGACACATTTTGATGCTCCATTGCCCTAGCCAATTTTGTATGTTCACATTACTATTCGAATTACCTGAGTTGCAACTTTTATGGTGTAGAACTTATTTCAGAGGCACACGAAGGACTAAGCTACAGGATGTTTGCATGGACATTATTAGTTCACAAATGGTGCATTTATACATGTTTAATGTTTGTACCAATGACATTTCTGACAAACAAAAAAGTCCAAAGTAAATTTTAGGAGATTCAAAATATAGATCAACGGGAGTTCAACAGATGAACAAACACCCAAACCCCCTCCAGATATCCCACTGTATTTGTTGTTTCTCTGATGTTAGAAGAAAAAAAATTCTACTTTTTTTTTAATGTTTGAAATATATGAAGCTATATAAAACTAAGAGTTTCACATTACTACAAAACTGTTAGTGATATGTGCATGTTTATTAACATACTAGTGAAGTATGACATCTTTTCAAATATTAACATACTAGTTACATTTGAACAAAAATAAGGTTATGAAGGAAAACAAGAAACTGATTTTGATAGAGCCTAGTTAAATGGATGATGACCTGTTTGTTGATATTCACATTTACATAGTTAAAACAAACTTAATGTTATGCTACCAGGAGTGAAGCTCGGTTGTTATAATATATAATGTGACAGTGGTGTTTCATTAGTGGATCAAACATAAAATAGAATATATTGGAATGTGCATCATATCAGAAATGACAAGACAACTTTGAATGATGTATTACTATATACATGAACTATGTCTGTAAAACTTCATTCAAATGTCTTATTTACATAACCATACAAGGACTGCTGACGATGTCTGGAGAGAAGAATGTCCAATGTGTGATATAGCACTGCAAGGCTCTTTCCACACAACCCTTGTACATCATCATCAAAGAATCCCTATGCACATACAGCTGTACATGTTCTCTAGATTATGTTCTAATGTTAGAAATCCACTTGTTTATAAAAAACATGGTTAAGAATTATCCAAACTAAAAGCTGATCAAGTGTATGATGCGTGTGTAGCTTGCTATGGGTGCATGTGTTCGTCATTTCCTCACAGTCCCTTGTTGTAAAAGAGGACCTCATCTTTGGTGTTTGCCTGAATCTCTGGTTCCACCTTCGCAGTCTCAACCTGCAGAAAACATAAATGACGTCACCAAAACAAACAGAGCAAGTACATGTAGTTAATATCATACTTATATTACTTATTACCCACTACATGCCCAGACGTTTCCAACCAGCTACCAGCAGACATAACTTATTACCCACTACATGCCCAGACGTTTCCAACCAGCTACCAGCAGACATAACTTATTACCCACTACATGCCCAGACGTTTCCAACCAGCTACCAGCAGGCATAACTTATTACCTACTACATGCCCAGACGTTTCCAACCAGCTACCAGCAGGCATAACTTATTACCCACTACATGCCCAGACGTTTCCAACCAGCTACCAGCAGGCATAACTTCAAGAAAAATTAACTGAGGATGTTAATATTTTACCTTACACATAAAAAATAAATAAATTATATCACGCCATATTCAGTGAGACAGTGAGTCCTCTATGACATAATATAAATTAACGAATGTCAGTGTCATTGATTTCTGATGAAAATATTAAGAAAAATTTCCCAAATTTAAGGAACGTCTGCCAAATAAACAATTATTAACTTGGCTGTTACGCATTTTTGTTAATGTAAAGACTGCTGGTGGCGGCAGTGGTTTCAGTGCTGTCTCAGGGTCATAGCTGGATTTCTTGGCTCCAGTAAATGTCATGTAACACGATGCAACAACGAATCGGCTACATACAGAATAAAGCAGCTTTTACAGGTGCATGGTTGCTATGTGCTGATTGCGGTGTGTTTGCATATGCATGTGCGCAGAAATGTAATGTCTGTGTATCATTACTTATCAAATGGCAATGTGAAAGAAATGATTCCTAATGTAGCCAAGCAACGTGTGAGTCATTGTACAGTCGTAGCCCCAACTTCGTATATATCACTTCGGGGGATGCTAGAATGCATACTGCCCTAAGTCATGGTCATTATTGACTACTCATAAATGTATAGCTGAAGGCACTTTGTGTGTTACTGCACTTGGCAAAAATTAACTGTTTCAACGGACAAACTTGGTCCATGGTGTAATGTTTAGTGATAGCTCGCCAGATGGCGACACTAATCAGCAGTCACTTTGAACATTTATTGTATAGATTATTCTGTTTACTTTATCGTATTATACCATACTATAATATATCGTACTATATTATATAGCTAATTTGTTGACTTTATATGTTCTGTGTTTCACATACAATCTGATAGCCAGACTATATTACTTTCTACTTAAGTCTACATTACTGTATTACTGTGTTATACACACCACAATTATGACAGGGCAGTTTCTATGACCTGGCTGCCTGACCATTGTACTGTGTGATCTTAATAAAGCGCTTCTGCAGGAGGCATATGCCGTACGCAAACGCATTCGTGTAATTCCTTGACGCGCTCCCTGAATCCTTATGCTACCTGCTGGCTTGTCTAAGGTATTCATGGCATAAGGGGAGAGTTGACCAGGCCAATCCTGGCTACCTCCTTGCTCTTCACAGTGTTCACACCAGTTCAGGGAACATAACATGTGGCATATTAGGAAATGTATATACCGTAGAGTGATAACACAAGAGGTTCAGTTTAACATTCAATGTTAGATTTCAGTGTCAGTGCAACAGCCAACTACTGACATTATGAGACAGATTTTACATAATACATGTTTATTACACTCCTAAGTATAACATGTTACAACATATTTCCCTTCATATCATGGGTTACATAAAAACAATTATCTCAAAGTAAACAGTAGTTAATTTCACTAATGAAAGTAACAATGCCTAAACAAACTGAATGCACACCTAGGTAGCCGTTCACACCATTAATAGCAATGGTCAGTTATCATTGTCTGTGTAAACGTTGTTGCTCTGAATGTTTCAGTTTGTCACTGTAGTGATCTCTAATCACTGCACTTAACACTGCCGTGAACATTTGTTTTGATGTTTGTGCATAGGTTGTATAGGTATCATGTTCAATCAGTTATATTCAGTACACAGTTAACAAAGTGATGTCACTAGTTTTGGTATAACTTCAGTGTGTGTTGCATTGCCATAAGATTGTTTAAAAAAGCAAGGAAGAGTGCCATGGCATCAGGACACATACATGAGAGATCTGTGGAAATAGTGCCATGGTAACAGGACACATACATGAGAGATCTGTGGAAATAGTGCCATGGCAACAGGACACATACATGAGAGATATGTGGGAAGAGTGCCATGGCAACAGGACACTTACTTGAGAGATATGTGGGAAGAGTGCCATGGCAACAGGACACATACATGAGAGATATGTGGGAAGAGTGCCATGGCAACAGGACACATACATGAGAGATCTGTGGGAAGAGTGTCATGCAACAGGACACACAAATGAAAGATCTGTGGGAAGAGTGCCATGGCAACAGAAAACATACATGAGAGATTTGTGGGAAGAGTCCCATGGCAACAGGACACATACATGAGAGATCTGTGGGAAGGGTGCCATGGCAACAGGACACATACATGAGAGATCTGTGGGAAGAGTGCCATGGCAACAGAAAACATACGAGAGATTTTTGGGAAGAGTGCCATGGCAACAGGACACATACATGAGAGATCTGTAGGAAGAGTGCCTTGGCAACAGGACACTTACTTGAGAGATATGTGAGAACATACATGAGAGATCTGTGGGAAGAGTGCAATAACAACAGGACACTTACATGAAAGATCTGTGGGAAGAGTGCTTTGGCAACAGGACACATACGTGAGAGATTTGTGGGAAGAGTGCCATGGCAACAGGACACTTACTTGAGAGATATATGAGAACATACATGAGAGATCTGTGGGAAGAGTGCAATAACAACAGGACACTTACATGAGAGATCTGTGGGAAGTGTGCCATGGCAACAGGACACATACATGAGAGATCTGTGGGAAGAGTGCCATGGCAACAGGACACATACATGAGAGATTTGTGGGAAGAGTGCCATGGCAACAGAAAACATACGAGAGATTTGTGGGGAGAGTGCCATGGCAACAGGACACATACATGAGAGATCTGTGGGAAGAGTGCCATGGCAACAGGACACTTACGTGAGAGATCTGTGGGAAGAGTGCTATAGCAACAGGAAGGGCAAGGCCGAAGGACAACGTTGTCACAAGAGCGTTAAACGGTAGATGGAGCTTCGGACGTCGCTTTAATAAACTCGTCCTACAACAGAGTTGTCCATCACAATAGGTGGCAACATAATAGAATAACATCACAGAATAATGTGAAGGCTTGTACTGTTATTGCCACATATTACAATATATGTTATAAAAACTGTTGGAATTGTTATAAAATGATGATACTGTAAAATAAAATTTCACAAAAGAAATGTTTGAATGTGGCATGTGAGACCTCATTCTGCAACTATGACTGGATAGCAAATATGATACAGTCTTCATGAAAAGTTAGTCTATCGAAGCCATCACAGAAGCAGTGACCTCCACCCCACTGGTCATTGCCGAGGCCATCACAGAAGCAGTGACCACCACCACACTGGTCATTGCTGAGGCCATCACAGAAGCAGTGACCTCCACCCCACTGGTCATTGCCGAGGCCATCACAGAAGTAGTGACCTCCACCCATAGACATGTTATCTGGCCAACTTGCCCAAGGACATGCCTCATGTAAAGAAATGTGCTCTCTCATTTAAGCTGTCAATTGTTTTAGTAGGCAATCTTTCACATGGTTTGTCAAACAAATGCATAGAATGCAATGAATGTTGCAATGTGTACAGAATGAGTTGCATGATAGCTAGTGGTTCATACAACGAAGAAAAGGCAAACGACGACAAAAAAGGGGAGAGCCTCATTAAATGCAGATGATTTAATAAAGAAAAAAAATCTTATTAATGAGCTGACATCTAGTAGAGTTTTATAAAAGAGTTACAAATATGCATACACGCACGCACACATTATTTATAAAACTGAATCCTACCCCTATAACATTTTATGTTGCACCCAATCAATGTGACTACTGTTACATTCATTCACATATACACTAACACAGCACAAACATTTGCGACATAAATTACCTGAAAATAACGAGATGTTAGATCCTGTCTTCTGTCGATTCGTACAGCTGTAAGCCACACAGGAAATAACCATATTCGTTGTCCCACAACTTTCTCCAGCAAGCCTTCAAGATATTTGTCTTGAAGAGTTTAACACTAATGCACGTATGAACAACCCAACTGCCCACACTTATAACACAACTGCTGGGACCACCCTCACCCAAATTATTTATCAGTCTGGTGGCCATGCCCCATTAAGAACAAATGACAATGACAAATCTTCAAGTTAATTGGTTCCTGGTGTCATCGTCACTGGCTACTAGTTTATAATTCACCGGTAGCCACCTCATCTTCATTGCTTTTGTTTGCCTTATATTGTACGTGATGATGATGAGGAGGAAATACATTAACTTACTCATTTACTGCCTTACTTACATATGTTAGACAAGTATTTTTAACATGCTATGTTCACACTATAAACAGTACTACCCTATGTATCATGCAGTTTCTGCTGTGCAATGAAATGCCGGCCAGTGGTCCACACCGGCTTCACTGCAGTGAGCTGGCTTATCGCTCTTGTTTATAGGGGGGTGATTAATGATGTAACTCTATGGCTCCACCCCACTGGTCATTGACCAGGCCATCACAGAAGCAGCTCAGCCTGGGAGGAGGCTAAGGGGAGGTAAGGTGACAGGTCGTAGGGAGACAGGACATAGGGAGACATGACGAAAGGAGACGAGAAGGTAAGAAATGGGAGGGAAGACAAATGGATTGAAGGAAAGGGGAGTGGGGGAGACAGTAGCGAAGGGGGGGGCAAAGAGACATTAGTTAAGGCGATGGGAGTGAGGGAAACGGGAGAGAGGGTGTCAGGAGCGAAGGCGACGGGAGCGCAAGTTAGCCAGGCTATGGGAGGGAAAGGTGGTAGGTTAATGAGTGAGAGAGAGCCTGATAACAGTCTGCCACCAAGTGACAAGGCTGCAGGACAGAATGTGATGGAGGGGATCCATCGGAAGAGCTATTCCGAGGCAGTGATAGAGGGGGTGAGAAAGAGAGCGAGGGTATTTGTGGGGGACTCAATAGTTAGGAAGTCTTAAACAAGGGAGATGACGTGGTAGTTTGCTTGCCTGGGGCCAAAATAGAGGCGATAACTGAGAGGTTAGAAAACATTGTGGGTTCGGGCAAGGGTGGATCTGTTTTAGTACACGTAGGGACAAATAACGTAGAGAGGGAGGGTACAACTGCCATAGTTAGGAAATACAGGAATTTGGTCAGAACACTAAAGCAGACGCGGGTTGAGCAGGTAATACTGTCAGGGATTTTACCAGTAATAGGAAGGAGGGGTTATAGATATCGAAATTGTCGGGGATGGCAATTAACATGCTAGTCGAGAAGCTATGTAGGGAAGAGGAAGTTGGTTTTGTGGATTTGTGGGGAAGTTTTGTTGGAAGGGCGGATATGTACATGAAGGACGGGCTTCATCTAAGTGGAAAGGGGGTAGTGGTATTTGCGGATGGACTCTCAGCAGCAGTAGACAGTGGCATGGATAGCATATCAAATATTTTTGGTAGTAAACACTATTTAAACTAGACGCGCAGGGGGGTTACTTAGAGATGCCTCAAGCAGGACAAGAGGCCACTAGTACAGATAAACCAATAACAGCATGTCCGAAAAACATGTCTGAAGCAGGTTATATATGTTTAAATGCTATAGTAAATAAGAAAAACGAATTAAACATTATGGTAGAAGATATTGACCCTCACATAATTGGTATAACCGAATCGTGGGCAAACACAGACATAACAAATGCTGAATTAGGATTGACAAGATACTTAATGTTTAGGAGAGATCGAATAGGAAGAAGGGGAGGGGGAGTTATTTTATATGTTAAAGAATCTATTCAGGCTTATGAAATAAAATTAGAAAGCGAAGCAGATTATGATGAAGCTGTTTGTTGCAAAATAGTTTCAGGAAATTCAAAATTAACTATTGGATTAGTTTACCGAAGTCCAAACATAAATGAAGAGGATAACACAAAAATACAAAATGCTATAAAGGAAGTTAGTAAAGGGGAATGTATCATAATGGGAGATTTTAACCATGGACACATACAATGGAAATCTTTAGAGAGTACAGGGGGTGATGACCAACAATTTCTATTTTTAATTCAGGAGAGCTTCCTTACTCAGCACGTGCTAGAACCAACCAGGGGAGAAAATGTATTAGATATAGTTTTATCATCACAAAAAGAATTAATGAACAATGTAAAAATACATGAACCATTGGGTAACAGTGACCGCAATCAAATACATTATGATATCAATGTAAAATCAGAAAGTAAACATAAAAAAACATATAGGAGAAACTTCCACAAAGGTAACTATAAAGACATGAGAAAATACTTAGCAAAGCTAGATTGGAATAACATGCTGATGAATAAAACCGCAATTGAATGTTGGAATATTATAAAATATGAAATTGAGAGTATCATCGATAAATTTGTTCCCTTGAAAAAACAAGGAAAACGGTCTAGAAAGAAACATTTGTCAAAAGAAGCTATTAGAAAAATAGTGTTTAAACAAACTATGTGGATGGTTTATAGGCGTACCAGAAAGGACGAAGACTATGCAAATTATAAAGAGGCACTTAACCTAGCTACAACTGAAATTAGAAAATCTAAATGAACCTTTGAAAAAAAATTGCAAGGTAATATAAAAAATTACAGCAAGAGTTGCTATGCTTATGTAAGGAGTAAACAGAAAGTTCGAGATAAGGTCGGACCACTGGAAAACAACAGGGGAAACATAATTTTAGACGGGTTTCAAATGGCAGAGGTCCTGAATGAGTATTTCAGCTCAGTTTTTACCACAGAAGATATCAGCTCACTTCCAGTTCCATTTACTAAATTTTAGGGATCGAGGAACAAGCCAGAAAATTACAGACCAGTGAGTTTAACATCAGATGTATGTAAATTACTCGAAACAGTAATTAGAGACCACATGGTGGAATTCCTCGTAAAACATAAATTAATAAATACATCTCAACATGGTTTCGTAAAAGCAAGGTCATGTCTAACTAATCTCTTATGTTTTTTTGAAGAAATTACAAAGTGGGTAGATGACAGGTCACCAGTGGATGTTGTCTACTTAGATTTCAGAAAGCTTTCGATAAAGTGCCACATCAAAGATTATTACTTAAACTAAAAGCCCACGGCACAGGAAATGATGTAATCAACTGGATAGAAAAGTGGCTTACACACAGAAAACAGAGATTAATAGTAGATGGTGAGATTTCAAACTGGAAATCTATTTCGAGTGGGGTACAACAGGGATCAGTATTAGGCCCCTATACTGTTTTGAATATATATATATATATATATATATATATATATATATATATATATATATATATAAATGATTTGGAAGATGACATATCTAGCAAAGTACTCAAATTTGCAAATGACACAAAAGTATTCAGAAAGGTTACTAATTATACAGATAAACAAAGTTTACAGGATGATCTAGATAAATTAGTTAAATGGTCAGAAAAATTGCAAATGTTGTTCAATTTTGGGAAGTGTAAATGTATACACATAGGACATGGAAACATGTACAAAGAATATAAAATGGGGGATGCTGTACTAGGTAGAACCACACAAGAAAAGGACTTAGGAGTAACATTTAGTGCCGACATGAAAGTTTCAGAGCAATGTGGGATTGTTGCTTCGAAAGGAAATCAAATTCTAGGGCTAATTAGGAAAACTATCATGTATAAGGAGAAACAGCTAATTGTACCCCTGTACAAATATATAGTTAGACCACATTTGGAATATTGTATTCAAGCATGGAGGCCTTATAGTTAAAAAGAACATAGACAAGCTAGAAAGAATACAACGAAGAGCAACTAAAATGATTCCAGAATTGAGAGACCTTAGTTACGAAAATCGCTTATTACAATGTGGTTTGACAACACTAGAGACCAGGAGACCAAGAGGAGACCAAATAGAAGTGTTTAAAATAGTGAATGGTTATGAGGATGTTGACAGGAATATGTTATTCAATGAGAAAATTGTTGGACTCTCGATAAGCCAATGGCTTCCTTGTCCACTTGCCATCTGGAACTTGTTGTTTGGGATGGCAATCTTGTTAAATCTTGTTAAACTGTCAAAATGGTGCTAGTTGAGCGGAAATTTTAGTACAAAGTCTACGTAAAAAACTTACCTCACGCCAAGTGTTAGTTGAGCCAGCTTACCAACCCTATTTGAATCAGCTACATATAATTATCTATGCACACTATATACATTATCTTGGTATAAAATTATCCCCTAATAATCATAGTTTATGTGGGTAAAACAATTGTGACCTATGAATATGATTGCGCTTTAGATATCAAAAAGAATGAAAAATGGTTCAACTAACCCTGGCTTCCCCTAAGCACAATTAAAAAGATATGTATGTTTCCTACTGACCTAAAACTAAGAGAAAGTGAAATCCTTAGATTGGTGCAGCAACCGAGAAAGCCCTAGTTCCAATGTCAGTTTTGACTCTTGGAACAAAAAGACCACCAGACTAGATGATCGAAGCTGTCTAGGCTTTCTTGCAGGAGTGAGCAGTTAATGTAAACATGCTGGTTTCTTAGATGAAAATGCCTGATAGTTAACAGCACAGATCGTAAAAAGTAATATGATATTGGATAGGAAGCCAATGGAGAGATTTCAGAAATGGCACTGAGTGAGAGAAATGAGGAGACCAGGCAACTAACCTTGCCAAATGTTTTTTTTTGAAAAAGGGAATTGCAATAGTAATGTCTACTACTTACAATGACAGTTGAAATCGATAATTTTTGCAAGATAAATAGACAAATACAACATATATCAGGAACATGATAAAAACAGCAATGACATATTTGAGAAACAAGCTGATGACATAAGTGTTTTATTTAAATAATGATGGTCATGTGACCAGCCTTAACGATGAGTGACTTACTTCTCAATCATTGTCATGATGACAGGGGGGATGATGAGAATGGGGGCAGGTAGGACCATCCTGGTGATGGCCGTCTCAATGAGAGCCTTCTTGGCAGCAACTTTCGATGTGCCCACCGAGTTGTTCTTCTTGTCAAACACATCAATGCCCTCTGACAGCTCACTGTTGCGCATCAGCACCACGTTGCACGTACTGGCTGTGGCTACAATAAAAAACACATGTATGCAGACCCATTGAAGCTATATTGGACAAACAATATGAAACTCAGGTACATTGATTAAATAAAAAATTTATTATATAGAAAATAGGTGTCCTTTGAAATAAGATACTATGCATGGCTTTGCAATGTTTAATTGTACATTTTTAAAGTAATAATAACTAATTTCGAGATAAATGATGCAGTACACCTGTGTTGGAAGGAAGTATTCAATTATGTAGTTCACTTTGTTTTTTTTTTAAGCATACAATTTTTTTAGAAATTAGATATGAATACATATGATTACATCATATACCTATAGTACAGCTGCTCTAGATTCAAGTGATCTTACATAAACATTTAATGTTGACTGATTTTTTTATTTCCCACTGAAAATTAGCCGTGAAGTTCTGAAATTTTTGCGACAGTATTACAAGTGAAATAATAACTGTGAAAGCCTAGAATAATTATCAACCACAAAACGTTCACAAATACAACTGAAAAAACGATACCTTTGAGTAGTGACAACAAGTTATTATCAGAACTTCACAGAACTTCAGAAGCAGTTATATATTTCGTTCACCGAGTCACATTATCATAAGTTACATACATTAAATAATGAAGGTATAGGTAGAATGTCAGTCCACAAACAGTGTAATAGCTGTATGAATTCCGATCCCAAGCCAATGTATAATTTGATCATCATAACTGATGTTCCATTGATAAAAGGGAAGGCTGGGATGTTCCATTGATAAAAGGGAAGGCTGGGGTGTCCCATTGATAAAATGGAAGGCTGGGACATTACATTGGTAAAAGGGAAGGCTGGGATGTTACATTGATAAAAGGGAAGGCTGGGATGTTCCATTGGTAAAAGGCAAGGCTGGGGTGTCCCATTGATAAAATGGAAGGCTGGGACATTACATTGGTAAAAGGGAAGGCTGGGATGTTACATTGATAAAAGGCAAGGCTGGGATGTTCCATTGGTAAAAGGCAAGGCTGGGATGTTCATTGATAAAGGAAGGTTGATACATTCCATTGATAAAAGGAAGACTGGTACATGACTTTTTCCAATAAATTCCTTATTATATGTTGTCTTTAACTGTCTAGAGTGGTACTAGGCTGGGTCACTGTTTCTTGCCCTTGGCTTGGGTGTTTCTTCCCGACAATCTTTCTTCCCATTTGTAGTGTGCTCAACCAATGCTAAACAACCATCTGCCTCCATTGTTTCCCTGCTGCCTGGCACATCACATTTGTAGTGTGCTCAACCAATGCTAAACAACCATCTGCCTCCATTGTTTCCCTGCTGCCTGGCACATCACATTTGTAGTGTGCTCAACCAATGCTAAACAACCATCTGCCTCCATTGTTTCCCTGCTGCCTGGCACATCACATTTGTAGTGTGCTCAACAAATGCTAAACAACCATCTGCCTCCATTGTTTCCCTGCTGCCTGGCACATCACATTTCATTATATAATCAGGCAATGTTTAATCATCTTATCCTTTTTCCACAATAAAACAATAAAATCAGTAGTGCATTCAGAAAATTGTCATGTGCTCGCCTAGCCTTTAAAAATATATCATAGCCACTGATTGGTTGCTCGGTTGTCAGTCAGTTTAGCAAGCCCATGTATTAGAATAGTAGTAAGTAAAGTAGTAGTAAAGTCTCCCAGGCATTACGCCTTAGGAAGCCATGAAGGCTTATATGGCCAGTGCTTAAACCTGGTTTCTATAGTGCGAAGCAACTTAGAGTGCAGTTATACTGACTCTCCTGGACGGGACACTAGTCCATCGCAGGTACCTTCCAAACAGTGTTTGTACTCATTTACAGCTGAGTAGACTGAGGCAAAGTAGGGTAAACAAAATTGCCTAAGCTTCGAAAACGAACCATGACCAATGTGGATCTTGAACTCACAACCCTTGAATTTAGAGTCCAACACCTTAACCACTAGGCCACGGCTGCCCCCGTATGTATTAGAATATTGGGTGTAAACTCAGAAATATGACTCTTTTGGATCAAACAACTGTTCAATTAAGCACCTAGCGTATTTACATTCCTTGCTTACTCCTGCAAGAAAATGTAGGCAGCTTCGATCATCTAATTATGATATATTTTTTATTCCCAGAGTTAAAACAAATGTCAGAACTAGGGCTGCTCAAACTCAGTAGATCTCTCTAGCTCATCATTAGCGTTAAGCCTGTAAGAAATATAATAACATTCCGACATCATTTGAAGACTCATCTTTTTTCCTTGCTTATCCGCCTTAGCTCCTCATTAAAAAAACTACAAAATGAGATTATCAGGAGATAGTTTTGACTCATAGCGGAGCTCGGGTTTTCCAGGATTTTGGTTCAATGTATTTTTTTAATTGCTGTTTTATTCAGTATATCATATTATAATGGTACGCTATGTGTCAAAACAATGTTCTCTCTATACTGCTCACCTTACAGCTTCACTTTGAAGCCAATTTTTTTTAAATATATGTAACAATGTCCTGCTAAAATCTCAGTGTTAATGCAATATCATCTACAGTGTTGGGAAATAACATGAACCAAATAATTGGAACACATTGATTTTTAAGCTATGTTGGACTATTTGTGTACCCTTTAAAGAGATAGCCAAGACTAAATAGAAACAGTTGAATGTGACACAAACCAACGGCTGGGAATGGCACAAACTTCTGAATGAGCAACTTCATGCCTGGACTCAACTTGTTGGCTCTCTTGATGAGCACACCCAAGCCAACCTACAAGCAGCCACACGTTGGTCACTGATCACCGTCACGCTGCTGCTGCTGCTGCTGCTACTGCTGCTGCATGCTGCTAAAACTAGGTTAATTATAAAATGCATAAACACCAATGCATATATTACTTAGTATCCAATGAGGCACTGTACTTCTATCATGTAACCATGGTAACCAAACCATGTAACTAAGTGGTTTCCAACTAAGTATGTTCAACATAATATTTTATTTTTATTATTACATTGTATAACTTCACAAAATGGTTCAACACACATCCTACCGAAATATATATTCTTACAGCAATTCTGATATGGCTACTGATAGTGTAATCTTTAAATTCCCCCTCACACTGAGAATCAGGTTTGTTGATGTTCAAATAAGAGTGTGTACTGTGGGAAAAACATCAAAAGAAATAACTTTGATCATTAGATCGGGTAACTAGTGAAAGTGTCGATAGCCTTATGTCATAGTATATAGAGCTGGACAACTTTTGCAATTTTCTTGCAAAATTTTTTCTGATGTCTGATGATTTCACTAAAACTAAATTTTTTTACAAATGAGCTCGCATGCCATAGTGGACGCTGCAGCTAGCGCGCCGTAGTGGACGCTGAAGCTAGCATGCCATAGTGGACGCTGCAGCTAGTGTGCCGTAGTGGACGCTGAAGCTAGCATGCCCTAGCGGACGCTGCAGCTAGCGCGCCGTAGTGGACGCTGAAGCTAGCATGCCATAGTGGACGCTGCAGCTAGTGTGCCGTAGTGGACGCTGAAGCTAGCATGCCATAGTGGACGCTGCAGCTAGCGCGCCGTAGTGGACGCTGAAGCTAGCATGCCATAGTGGACGCTGCAGCTAGCGCGCCGTAGTAGACGCTGAAGCTAGCATGCCATAGCGGACGCTGCAGCTAGCGCGCCGTAGTGGACGCTGAAGCTAGCATGCCATAGTGGACGCTGCAGCTAGCATGCCGTAATGGATGCTGCAGCTAGTGTGCCGTAGTGGACGCTGAAGCTAGCATGTCATAGTGGACGCTGAAGCTAGCTCGCTGCAGTGGACGCTGAAGCTAGCGCGCCGTAGTGGATGCTGCAGCTAGCGCGCCGTAGTGGACGCTGCAGCTAGCATGCCATAGTGGACGCTGCAGCTAGCATGCCGTAGTGGACGTTGCAGCTAGCATGCCGTAGTGGACGCTACAGCTAGAGCGCTGTAGTGGACGCTGCAGCTAGTGCAAAGTAGTGGACGCTGTAGCTAGCGCGCCATAGTGGACGCTGCAGCTAGCGTGCCATTGTGGATAGCATGCTGTTGTGGATACTAGAGCTAGCATGTCGTAGTGGATACTACAGTTAGCATGCCGTAGTCAGGAGTAGAACTACCCACTAGTCCGCTAGTCCGTACACTAGTAAAGATTACGGCGGACTAGTAAACCTGCCTACCAACTAGTCCAGCTGTCTAGTAAAAATCAGCTTATTGCGTGGCACCACCAACCATACAATTGACAAACTAATTCTTCACCTAATGTGAGTCGACAGTGCAACGGCATTTTTGATTGGTTGTTGTGTGACATAGAATTCTGAAATGACAGTTTTGTTTGGTTTAGCGTATCTGGTAGAGGGGTATGGCTAATAACTGCAATTGGCAGTCATTTTCAAATGCACGGTTTTCGAATACGGTTTACATCTACATTACTTACTTAGTCTACGTTTACGCATGATGCATTGTTACTTAACTGGGGTTGCAAAACCAGCAGTAAAGCGCAAGCTGGAAAAGGGTGAACGGGACACGCTGTACGACCAGCAGAAATGGCTATGACAAGGACAAGGGTTTGATGTTCTGCACAGTGTGCAGGACATACAACATGACTGGTGCTCGTGGCAAGAATGGATTCTTGACAAGCATGGACAACTTTCGACCAGACTCCCTACGTGCACATAGTACAAGCGAGGCGCACAAGTGAGCAGTCGGTCGGCAAACTGCATTCGAAGCCCGTCCTGGTACTGCCCCTGCCCACTGAGCTGTCCAAGCGCTGAACACGGCCACCGTGGACCGTCTGACGCATTATGGAGCAGCATCCAATGAGTGCTGAAGGCAGATCGGCTGACCGATCTGTTGACTATTCAGCTGAGGTCACCAGACATCACTGCGTTTGAGCCAAGGGAGACCATCGAGCTGTGGAGTGCTGGTGGAGCACAAAGGCCAGACACTTACCCACTTGGGTCAAGGCCCAACTGTGTGAGTGGCACTAACAGCAGTGACACTGACTGTGACAGTAGTGCCGCCGACACTGAGTGACACTGACTAACTGGCAGGCATGTCGTAGTGGATACTAGAGCTAGCATGTCGTAGTGGATACTACAGCTAGCATGTTGTAGTGGATACTACAAGCTAGCATGTCGTAGTGGATACTAGACCTAGCATGTCATAGTGGATACTACAGCTAGCATGTTGTAGTGGATACTACAGCTAGCATGTCGTAGTGGATACTACAGCTAGCATGTAGTAGTGGATACTAGAGGTAGCATGTTATAGTGGATACTAGAGCTAGCATGTCGTAGTGGATACTAGACCTAGCATGTCATAGTGGATACTACAGCTAGCATGTTGTAGTGGATACTACAGCTAGCATGTCATAGTGGATACTACAGCTAGCATGTAGTAGTGGATACTAGAGGTAGCATGTTATAGTAGATACTAGAGCTGGCATGTCGTAGTGGATACTAAATAGGTTCAACTTTTTTATGAAATGAGTCTGAAACGAGACAAGCAAAAAAATTTAGGATGGATCTTTAATTTAGATTTCTGACTCTGAATAAGCCAATAGCTTCCCTGTCTACTTGCCATAAGTTTTGCTTTGGAATGCAATCATGCATTAAAGTGTACTTACAGCTATGACAATAGCACTGGTCACAGCTCCCACGTAGCCCATTATGAACCTTGACATAGGCGTTTCCTACAACATGCAAACTGATATGCAAATACAAAGGCAAACTTAGTGCAACTTATTACCCATATCTGAATACAAACGGCTGACAATGGCAATATTAGTAGTACTTTATAAATATTATTTATTCATCTTACAACATTAAGTGGATGACATAAGTAAGTCAGTCAGTCAGTAAGTAAATATTCAATTCAATAACATGTGTTATGTTGATATTTTATTTCGTATTCACTATTTTGGCTTAATTTGCAACTATTGTAGCCAATCTACCAATAAAGTACCAACTACCCATGTTTAATATATCAACATTAATTATTGTTCATAAATTAATTTTGAAACAATACTAATTTTGTACAACGAATATATTTTATCATGCTACATCAAATGTTCTTAATTTTCTGACAAGTCTGAATAACCAGAACAAGATATAGGGCCGCCTTATTCAAATGAGTTCATGTTTAGTTAATAGATGTCACCTCTGCACTGTAACTGAATGTTGTGACTAACTCTAGTACAAATTAATTCACCAGATGGCAGTAGTATTATAACAGCTATGACTGGCTTGTATAGGGTAATTTCACAGTAGGAAAACACCCCTTCCAGTCCAAAAAATTAAGCGCAAGGGAATTCCATATTTCAAAGTTGTTTTCATAAAGGTCACAAAATGCTGGTTTTAGTGTACATAAAATACTGTTATTAAATCTATGCCTTTTTAATTATTATTATCAGTTACCATGTAACCTATTTGTCATCAGTAATTGCACAATAACATTGGGGTTAGTAACGTTATGTATGTGACAGGCATGGGTTAATTTAAATTTAATTGAATTAACTCAATTAAGTTAATTAAATTTAATTAATTAACTTTTACAGAAAGGCTAATTCAATTTAATTCAATTAATTAACTTTACCAAAAGGGGTTAATTTAATTTAACTGACAAATTCCCAATTAACTCTGAATTAAGTACTCATTTAACAGTTGATTTTACTGGATAATTCAGTCATGTTATCCAGGTGTTTTCAGAAGGCCTGCAGACACTATTCCAGCCACTAGCCTGAGAGGGATTAGGTTCAGGCTTGTGGGAATGGGAGGGAGAACATCACAGAGCACATAGACACTGTACCAGCTGGGGTAGGCTGGTCATTCAGGCACATGTAAATTGGAGGGAAGGCCTAGACAATAGAATGTCCTCTGGTAGTTGATAAGTTGATGGCTAAATGTGGCTTCAGCAAATCTTTATCTAATGTATACATTTGGGGCTGGCAACTTGCAGTGAAGTTGACCTATGGAATCATTAGACCTATGCATCTAAAATGTTTTCATGTCTATATATAAAAAGGTAAAGGCAAAGGTATATAGCGCAGTATCCAGTCTTTGGTACTGCTCAAAGCGCTTTACTACACTTCACCCCCTAGCAGACCTGTACATTCCAATGCCATCTCAACTTTTCTGGGAAGCATTCAGCCACATTGCAATTACTGTGCGACCAATACAGCAAATACAACAATGACTTAAAATGTAATAGACACAGTGTACGTAATGAGAATGGCTAGACTGGTTACATACCTTACTGGCATTACGGTTGGAGTAGTTGACGCAAGCATTATGACTCTGATTCAGCCACTGCCAGAATATGGTGCTCTTTAATGTCGGGTTCGGAAGCAACAAACCCACAACCTAGAAACAGTGACCCAGCCTAGTACCACTCTAGACAGTTAAAGACAACATATAATAAGGAATTTATTTGAAAAAGTCATGTCCCAGTCTTCCTTTTATCAATGGAATGTATCAGCCTTCCTTTATCAATGAACATCCCAGCCTTGCCTTTTACCAATGGAACATCCCAGCCTTGCCTTTTATCAATGTAACATCCCAGCCTTCCCTTTTACCAATGTAATGTCCCAGCCTTCCATTTTATCAATTGGACACCCCAGCCTTGCCTTTTACCAATGGAACATCCCAGCCTTCCCTTTTATCAATGGAACATCCCTGCCTTCCCTTTTATCAATGTAACATCCCAGTCTTCCCTTTTATCAATGGAACATCCCAACCTTCCATTTTATCAATGGAACATCCCTGCCTTCCCAGTGCAACGTCTCAACCTTCCCAATGGAACGCCCCAACCTTCCCATTCAAACGTCCCAACCTTCCCAAAGGAATGTCCCAGCCTTCCCAATGGAACATCTCAACCTTTTCAATGGAACGTCCCATACTTCCCAATGGAATGTCCCAGCCTTCCCAATGGAACATCTCAACCTTTTCAATGGAACGTCCCATACTTCCCAATGGAATGTCCCTGCCTTCCCAAGGGAACGTCCCAACCTTCCCAATGGAATATCCCAGCCTTCCCAATGGAATGTCCCAGCCTTCCCAATGGAACGTCCTAGCCTTCCCTTTTACCAATGCAACATCCCAGCCTTCCCAATGGAATGTCCCAGCCTTCCCAAGGGAACGTCCCAACCTTCCCAATGGAATATCCCAGCCTTCCCAATGGAATGTCCCAGCCTTCCCAATGGAACGTCCTAGCCTTCCCTTTTACCAATGCAACATCCCAGCCTTCCCAATGGAATGTCCCAGCCTTCCCAAGGGAACGTCCCAACCTTCCCAATGGAATGTCCCAGCCTTCCCAATGGAACGTCCTAGCCTTCCCTTTTACTAATGCAACACCCCAGCCTTCCTAATGGAATGTCCCAACCTTTCCAATGGAATGTCCTTGTCTTCCCAATGGAATGTTGCAGCCTTCCCAATGGCAAGGTACCAGCCTTCCCAATGGAACATCCTAGCCTTCCCTTTTACCAATGGGACATCCCAGCTTTCCCAATGGAATGTCCTTGTCTTCCCAATGGAATTTCCCAGCCTTCCCAATGGAACGTCCTAGCCTTCCCTTTTGCCAATGGGACATCCCAGCCTTCCCAATGGAATGTCCTTGTCTTCCCAATGGAATGTCCCAGCCTTCCCAATGGAATGTACCAGCCTTCCCAAGGGAATGTCCCAACCTTTCCAATGGAACGTCCCAGCCCTCCCAATGGAACGTCCTGACTTCCCAATTGAACATCCCAGCCTTCCCTTTTATCAATGACAAAATCAATTCTACAGGTTATTGCAAGCAATGTCACTGCGAAACATCACCTGCTATGTTTACTCAATTTACATGGCAGCAATGATATCACCTCATGTAAACCCAGCTTAAATAGTTGCATACTTACTATTGGAGAGCCAAACGGCACAAACCCTAAAACACAAGAGTAGCAAGGTAAGCAGGTGCTTTCTTACAAGAGTGTATTGTTTAACTGACACCTGTCATGCAGAAAGATCACTACCATAAAACACTCTTGCATATAGGACTGTTTGCATTAGAGGTTGTATGACTGTACAAGACTCAAGTGATTATTATACTCAAGCCACAAATGGTTGAGTGCAAAATTGTTCAATTATAATAACATATTTGTCCTCTAGACAGAGTGATGCTGCCAAGTTTGAAGAACATTTTAATATACAGTAAAGAATAAAATAAAATCACACATGAATTTTTTTATGGCTGCAAAGTGTGTTTATATTTACTGTATTGTGTATCATGTTAAAAACTAGGCGACCCTCTCTCTGTATGATATGGTCCTCCCATAAGTGTTTATCTAAGTTTCTTCTTTAAACATGTTACTTAACTTGCCTATGTTGTTTGTAGCGTTTCATTTATTTCATCTTCTTTTAAGTTGATGATGCATGCGTGGGTGTCTTTCAAAGTGTCCAATGACACCCATATCAAACAACAACATTCAAGTACTTGCATATACTAAAATATACTTGGAACTGGGCTGCTACATATACAAAATGCATGGTTCCCCCTAAGAGCTGAGGTTAGAATGTTCCTACCAGACATGCGGAATGGCATGAGTATCTTCTCCCCAGTGTCTGGGTGAATGATAGCCTGTGAACACAGAACAACATGCTCAAAAGCTTGATATAATGCCATTGTTCGATTTGTATTCTAAACAAGGACAAGTAATCTATTATTATTAATACAATAGATTCTGAAATGAATGCACAAGGCAAGATGCTGATGCATGAAACAGTACTGGGTTAATTCATAAAGGGGCTGAAACTGGTTGAATTCACCCTACTCCAGCACACACACTGCTAAAATTCCTATTGGTTAAATTGCCTTTGTTAAAAATAAGAGCAGAACCTTCCAAAAGGCCCTCACATTAAACATGCAAAGCCACACAGAATGACCCTAATTTTTGTCATAGCAATCAAAATATCCGGTACACATTTCTGAAGCTGGTTATAAATGCATGTGTTTAAATGCAAGGAGCATACTAAATAACAAAAACGAATTAAACATTATGGTAAAAAATATTGACCTTCACATGACTGGTATAACCGACTCACAGGCCAACAACGACATATCAGATGCCAAATTAAGACTGACAGGATAGATTGAGATTGAATAGAAAGAAGGGGCGGGGGTGTAATTTTATATTTTAAAGAATCTATTCAGGCTTATGAAATAAAATTAGAAAGTAAAGCAGATAGCGATGAAGCTGGTGCAATATAGTTACAGGAAATTCAACATTAACTACTGGATTAGTTTACTGAAGTCCAAACATAAATGAAGAGGATAACATTAAAATATAAAAAGCTATAAAGGAAGCAAGTACAGGGGAATGTATCATGATGGGAGATTTTAACCATGGACACATACAATGGAAATCTCTAGAGAGTACAGGGGTGAGGACCAACAGTTTCTATTTTTAATTCAGGATAGCTTCTTTACTCAACACGTGCTAGAACCAGCCAAGGGAGAGAATGTATCAGATACAGTTTTGTCTTCACAAAATGAATTAGTAGACAATGTCAAAATACATGAATCATTGGGTAACAGTGAAAGCTAGATTGGAATAACATGCTGAAGAATAAGACAGGAATTGAATGTTGGAACATTCTAAAATATGAAATTGAGAGTATCATTGATAAATTTGTTCCCTTGAAAAAACAAGGAAAATGGTCTAGAAAGAAACGTCAATAGAAGCTATTAGAAAAATAGCATACAAGCAAACAATGTGGGGGGTTCATCGGCATACCAAAAAAGTTGAATGAAGACTACACAAATTACAAAGAGGCACTTAATGCAGCTATGACTGAAATTAGACAATCTAAAAGCCATAAAAAAATTAGCATGTAATATAAAAAAATTCAGCAAGAGTTTTATGCATGTCAGGAGTAAAAAAAAATGTACAAGACATGGTTAGACCACTAGAACACAGTGCTGGAAATATAATATCACAAGGTTTTTTAATGGCAGAAGACCTAAATGGTTACTTCAGTCCAGTGTTTATCAGAGAGGTATTAGTTCATTACCAGTTCCTGATGCAACATTTCAGGAGGCTAAATCTGACTATTTAGGGCAGTTAATTGTAACTCCAGAAATGGTAGCTAAGAAAATAAAGGCAATGACGGATAATAAATCACTTGGATTGGATGGAATTCCACCAAAACTACTAATGTAAACAAGTAGAACCAGTTATTATACCATTTGCAAGAGTGTTCAACTTGTCATTGAAAGAGGGAGTGGTTCCTTTTGAATGGAAAGAAACAAACATCATACCATTATTTAAAAAGGGTTTGAGAAATAAGTAAGAGAATTACAGACCAGTGAGTTTAACATCAGTGATTTGTAAATTATTACAAAAGTTAATTAAAGACCATATGGTGGACTTCCTTGTTAGGCATAAATTATTAAATCCATCTCAACATGGATTCCAAAAAGCGAGGTCATGCTTAACAAATACGTTGTTTTTTGGAAGATATCACTAAGTGTTTGATTAACACTGATGGTGATAAACAACATTTACAAAACGATCTAGACAAATTAGTTAAATGGTCTGAAAAATGGCACGTTATTCAATTTTGGGAAATGTAAATGCCTACATACAGGATACAGGACACGGGAACTTGGATGTAAACTATAAAATGGGAGATACTGTTCTAGGTACTACTATAAAAAAAGGACTTAGGAGTAACAATAAGTGCTGATATGAAAGTTTCAGAGCGGTGTGGTATTGCAGCTTCAAAGGGTAATCAAATTCTTGGGTTGATTAGGAGAAATATAACATACAAGGAAAAAAGCTAATTATACTTCTGTATAAAGCAATAGCTAGGCCACATTTAGAATACTATATACAAGCGTGGAAACCATATCGTAAGGATATAAATAAGCTTGAATGAATATAGGGAGAACAACTAAAATGATTCCAGAACTGAGAGACCTTAGTTATGAAGAACACCTAAAAGAATGTGGTTTAACAACTCTAGGGTTAAGGAGGTTAAGAGGAGATGAAATTGAAGATTTTAAGATATTAAATGGATATGAAAATAATGATAGAAATATTTTTTTCTCACTCAAGAAAGAGAGTAGAACTAGAGGACATGAAGTAACATTAGTAAAGGATCAGTGTAGATTGGATATCAGGAAGTACTCGTTCGCACAGAGGACAATACATGAATGGAACAAATTAATTATCTACAGATTGTGTAACTGCTAACAGCGTGAATATGTTTAAAAACAAGGTTGACACATATTTTAGGAGGGTGGGTGACACATAGATGAAAAATGTTGGACTCTCGATAAGCCAATGGCTTCCTTGTCCACTTGCCATCTGGGCCTTTGCATTAGATGGCAATCTTGTTAAATCTTGTTAAAGGTGATTACTGTACGAATAAGAGTTCACCTGCCTTCATAAACCACAACCCGAGAAACTAGTTTGAGTAACAGGTGCTCATACTATCCTTTGTGCCTTCCTGGTCAACAAAATGACCCCAGTTAGTCCACTAAGACTAACATAACTTCTACACAGAAAGCTGAGTAATTGTGGAATTAAACGCTGCTAGAAAATAGAATGACACTTGTTCACATAAAGCATAGAACTGCTGAGTTATTTAGACATTTCCAGCATTTATTTTATAGCAACACTGTTGTAAAATTCTAAGTACTAGCATTCTAACTTCACTCAATTATAACAATAATAGTATATTAACAACTTTATATAGCACCATAGACACTGTTCTATCAGAGTTGAAAGCAAGTTGATATCTGCAAGTATGTTAGCTTTCAGATACTACAGGGTGTTAGGATTATTAATATGTGTATATGATTTGAGCAAAATGTTTTAATTTGTGGAAGACAACAGATTTAGGTCATTTAAAGAAAGTGTTTACATGAGTACCTGCTTAATCTTCTGTGCTTGCCACAAGTCCTTGTTTGTGACATGTTTAGACAGACGGCCTTCCTTGAAGTCTTCAAGCAGCTTGATTGATGTCTGAATCTCAACCTGAAAGGATTAATACCAGCTGATACCAGCCACCATCCAGGAACTACACCCCTGAACCAGCTGATACCAGTCACTATTCAGGAACTACACCCCTAAACCAGTTGATACCAGTCATCATTCAAGAACTACACCCCTGAACCAGTTGATACCAGTCACCATTCAGGAACTACACCCCTGAACCAGTTGGTATCAGTCACCATTCAGGAACTACACCTCTGAACCAGTTGATACCAGCCACGATTCAGGAACTACACCTCTGAACCGGTTAATACCAGCCACCATTCAGGAACTACACCCCAAAACAGGTTGATACCAGCCACCATTCAGCAACTACTCCCCTAAACCAGTTGATACCAGCCACCATTCAGGACCTACACACCTGGACCAGTTGATACCAGCCACCATTCAGCAACTACACCCCTGATACCAGTTGATACCTGTCACCATCCAGGAATTACACCCCTAAACCAGTTGATACCAGCCACCATTCAGGAACTACAACCCTGATACCAGTTGATACCAGTCATCATCCAGGAACCACACCCCTGAACCAGTTTATACCAACCACCATTCAGGAACTACACCCCTGAGCCAGTTGATAACGGCGACGATCCAGGAACTACACCCCTGAACCAATTTATACCAACCACCATTTAGGAACTACACCCCTGAAACAGTTTATACCAACCACCATTCAGGAACTACACCCTGTACCATTTGATACCAGCCACCATTCAGGAACTACACCCCTGAACCAGTTTATACCAACCACCATTCAGAAACTACACCAGTTTATACCAGGAACTACACCCTGTACCATTTGATATCAGTCATCATTCAGGAACTACACCCCTGAACCAGTTGATACCAGTCACCATTCAGGAACTACACCCCTGATACCAGTTGATACCAGTCATCATTCAGGAACTACACCCCTGAATCAGTTGATACCAGCCAGCATTCAGGAACTACACACCTGAACCAGTTGATACCAGCCACCATTCAGGAACTACACCCCTGATACCAGTTGATACCAGTCATCATTCAGGAACTACATCTCTGAACCAGTTGATACCAGTCATCATTCAGGAACTACACCCCTGAACCAGTTGATACCACTCACCATTCAGGAACTACATCTCTGAACCAGTTAATACCACTCATCATTCAGGAACTACACCCCTGAACCAGTTGATACCAGCCACGATTCAGGAACTACACACCTGAACCAGTTGATACCAGCCACCATTCAGGAACTACACCCCTGATACCAGTCACCATTCAGGAACTACACCCCTAAACCAGTTTATACCAGTCACCATCCAGGAACTACACCCCTGAACCAGTTTATATCAACCACCATTCAGGAACTACACCCCTGATACCAGTTGATACCAGCCACCATTCAGGAACTACACCCCTAAACCAGTTTATACCAGTCACCATCCAGGAAATACACCCCTGTTACCAGTTGATACCAGTCACCATTCAGGAACTACACCCCTGATACCAGTTGATACCAGCCAACATTCAGGACCTACACCCCTGAACCAGTTGATACCAGCCACCATTCAGCAACTACACCTCTAAACCAGTTGATACCAGTCACCATTCAGGAACTACACCCCTGATACCAGTTGATACCAGCTACCATTCAGCAACTGCACCCCTAAGCCAGTTGATACCAACCACCATTCAGGAACTACACCCCTGAACCAGTTTATACCAACCACCATTCAGGAACTACACCCCTGAGCCAGTTGATACCGGCGACGATCCAGGAACTACACCCCTGAACCAATTTATACCAACCACCATTTAGGAACTACACCCCTGAACCAGTTTATACCAACCACCATTCAGGAACTACACTCTGTACCATTTGATACCAGCCACCATTCAGGAACTACACCCCTGAACCAGTTTATACTAACCACCATTCAAAAACAACACCCTGTACCATTTGATACCAGCCACCATTCAGGAACTACACCCCTGAACAGGGTTGGTTTTCTAACAGTCAAAAAGGTATTTCTGACGATGCAATGTCAGAAACTATCATAAACTACTTTCTGACAGGTTTCTGACATTGGAAACTGTCAGAAACTATCAGTTCCTATCTAATCTCTCTTATGGATTGATGTATGATATTGCTAATGATATGGTCTATTGAATAGAGAAGTTATATACATTATTGATTCATAGAAAAATAACAAAATCATGAGCAATGTTATTGCTGGTATGCACTTACACCCCAATCCATTTCCTTCATGGTTTCCCAACTGTGACTGACACCTGTCCTGTTGTTTTAAAAGCTAGCTGCCTAGTAAAACCATGGTGCCACAATTATTTCTGTAATCATTAAGTAATGATTACAGAAATAATTGTGGTACCATGGTACCATGTGCTAACAAATCAAGCAAATTTGAACAGTAAAAAAGAGTAAAACAGTGACAGGATAATAATGCATTAATATATTGATTTTATATCACAGTCTACACATAAAATGGTACGTTTTTTTTAGTTTCTGAAAGGTATTTCTGACGGTTTCTTACGCTTTAGATGTCAGAAAGGTATTTCTGATGATGGTAAATACCATGCTAAATACCATGGTAAATACCTCTAAAGTATTTACCATGGTATTTACTATCTCATCAGAAACTTGCCAACCCTGCCCCTGAACCAGTTGATACCAACCACCATTCAGAAACTACACACTTGAACCAGACCGTCAGGGTCACAGTGAAATGTAGTGTCCACAAACATAATTAAGTTATGCAATATGTTCTAATAATAATTGTTGTCAGACTCACAGACACCACACAAGGAAATAAAAGGCCACTTCAGATGGAAGGTTTAATATAGTGATCCACAAAAACAGGCTGTCTGGGTGTTTAAATATTGTTTACACTTACAATTAATGAGCATTTGTAAGGCTACAGATAAGCCTTGTATAGTTTGCCCACATCTTAACCCAGTTTTTATCTATTTTATTTTAATTTTTTTTAGTAGAGGGTGCAGATATAATATCGTTAGACAAGAAATTCCATACATCCACCACTCTTTGACTAAAAAATTGGCGTCTGCATAGCTTCACACATTGTTGTTTGTTTAATTTTATACTGTGGCCTCTGAGGTTATTTAGATTAATGCAAACAAATTTATCTGGGTCTATGTTCTCTTTTCCAGTTAACAACTTCAAAGTTTCAATTAAAACACCTCGTAATCTCCGTTCTTCAGGTCTATAAAGTTTTAGTTGTGTTAATCTGTCCTCGTATGTAAATTCCTTTAATCCTATTACCAGTTTTGTTGCCCTGCGTTGTACTTTCTCAAGTATTAAAATATCTTTTGCATCATAAGGTGACTATGCCTGTATGCAATATTCTAGATGTGGTCTAATATATGTATTATAAACAATGTTGAACGTTTGTCGGTCAAAGTGAATAAATGCTCTCTTTACTGAACGATGATGATATTTGCAACACATGCGCATCACTTTATTCCCACAACAGACCCAGGAACAGGCATTTGTCTGCTGAGCTCAAACAATATAGATAATGACCTGTGTACTACATACCTCAGATGTGAACAGAGTGCGTGGGTCGATGACATCCATGAAGTGTCTCAGACGGCCAGTGAAGCTTCCCTGCAATAGATATTCTTCTTCATAAGTAGGTCAGTGTGAGCCTTGAAGAGGCAGTAGTAACTACTATTGCATTTAGACTAGCTTTGTACATTAATAACAGAGGATGGTAATTTTTTATTATTTTCATGATTCAGAAAAATACATTATGATAATAACAATAGCCTAGATAAATAACTAATTTTCACTTACTTTCGATAATGGGGGGTGAATATACAGATGAATATTCTAAACCGGGGTAAAAAAATATTTTTTTTAGCAAACAATACAAGCACATACTTCACTTGGGGCGTCTTCACGTGAAGGTACCCTTTAGCCAAATGCACTTTCCCTCAATGTATTCAAACAATTCATAGTGCAATATTAATTCAGTGTGTTTATCTTCCTGTAAGGTAAGGAACTTACAGGCCACATTTCAAGAAGATACATCAAACATTTGTTAAGGAAAATCTGCACAGTTTGCTGTTTTTGACACATTTCTTACTCCCACTTCAATTTATGTTAGTATTAAAACCTGCACTGCATTACTATGAAGCAAGTTATCATGCAACAACCAACTTGGTGCAAATTGGAGTAGTAGGTACGGTATAAACTTAATTTGTATTTAATGGTGCCTTTTGCGTAATTTTTTTTATTGTCCTCACAAAAAAGACACCCAAATAAAACAATGTCCCTGCATAGATAATAATGAATTCCTACTGATAAAAAATGTAGTTATAAAATGTACTAGACACCCCAAGTCCAAACCAAAAAGCCAATTTTTTATAAGTACATAGGTTTACAATATGTGGCCATCTTAAACGGGTCTGTGTCATTTTCCATTAAAAATGTCCTCTCCAGAACAGCAACATCCCAATGTCAAACAGCAATAAACATGTTTTGCACATTAATATATGATATTCCACTACCAGAGTCAGCAGGCTTTCAGATGGTTTGGAGTTTATTATTATGTTTTAACATGGTTCTAACTGCTCTTGCAAATCTATGTGTGTTAAATGGAATGTTCTCTCCAGAACAACATCAAACATACATATGTATACATAACTATGTCCAATGTCCCTGCATAGGCTTTGGCTATGTCAGAATAGATGGGCATAATTTTAAAGTATATAGAAGACATCTGTTATGCAAGTATAATTTATAATATTATATTTTGTCACAGATCAGAGATCATGTGAGTTGTACAGAATCAACTTGTTTACTTAAGCCACATAGCGATGGTACTTAGTGACTGAGAGTCGTGTAAGTGGAACTGAATAGCGACCAAAGGCAAATCAAGATATTTTGAAATTTTTTTTACAACGGATTAACAGATAAACAAAATGTTGTCATGTTTGGTATTATTTGAAAACGCGTTGTTTACTGACATTGTTGATCCTTGTGTTAGCATTTAATTATGGTGGAGAACAAATATTTTGAGATATAGTAGCAGTTGTTTATTTGTGTCAGTGACAGCATAACGGTGCTTAATCAATTAGTATTTTTGCTAGTCTCATTTCAAATAAATTTTGCTAAAAACCAAACCTACCTAGCATCCACTGCAACATGCTAACTCGTTTGTGCAACTTTTATATGTAGTTTTTGTGAGATCATCAGACAAACTATTAAGCATTAACTGAAGTGAAAATCAAAATACTGAAAAATTATATTTTTTTTCCTTGGTGAAATTTCATAACTTTGTCACATGATCGGCGAGATGATGGAAGTCATGTCCATGATCTGCATTGATCCACACAGTGTTTACCATTTTAAATATCCAATATTTTGATCCTTACCAGATCTAGCGACTGAAGTAAATTCTTTCAGTAATTTGAAAAAAAAAAGGCATATTTTTATTAAATCGACTGCAGATGTTACATTAACTATTCACACACTGCATATCTGGACACCAATGAACCAGATGTTACATTAACTATTCACACAATACATATCTGGACACCAATGAACCAGATGTTACATTAACTATTCACACACTACATATCTGGACACCAATGAACTGGATTGTGATAGGCTAAATCAGCAGTTTTAAGTAAATATGTTTACGTTCTCACTTTCGACAATGGGTTGAGATAAATGAAATTTGTAAAGTGCTTTTTCTGTTATAAATCTTGTACCATAGCACTTTGGTCTACACCATCCTTATGTGTGTATGGTCTAGATTCTTCTGATATAGATTTTGTGTAGGATATTATTTGATTTGTATGTTTGATACTGGGGTGTTTTGGTGCAATTATTTTCAACAATTTGCAAGTTGTATAGGCAACCAGCCTTTCCGTAGTCTACATGAGTTAAGTATGCACTAAAACGATTGGCTGGTTTATTATGAGACGATAACTGTTATTGGTGTAGAAAAAATACAAAACAGCTGACGCCGGATGCTTTGGTCAGACAACTGAGATAAATCAGACATTTGAGACGTTGGATGTCTCCGAGACATGGAAATGTGTTTGTTCGAACAGAATACATTCGCCGAGTAATGTAATGTGATCAAACCCATGTCTCCAGTTAAGAGTTTCGACGTGCAAGGACAGTAATTGTCAGTACATTATTCTTGATTCAAGAGACGGTTATTTCGCTATTATTTCATCACTAGAGTTGTCAATTATGAATCGGCGAACATTAATACACCGATTGCCTCTT
The DNA here is from genome assembly GCA_963662155.1 of Lamellibrachia columna. Lineage (NCBI taxonomy): Eukaryota > Metazoa > Annelida > Polychaeta > Sabellida > Siboglinidae > Lamellibrachia > Lamellibrachia columna. The sequence continues at coordinate 39,776,064 of OY759264.1, read as the reverse complement.
TGAAAACTATCCGTTGTCCGGACTGGGCAACAATTGCTGGCAAAAAGAGACGCACTGACATCTCCTTGTGATTCCTCCATGGACACTCCACGCTTGACCACGCCAGTGCACTCTGTACTTTTGACTGCACTCACCAGGGCATGCTGTATGCTTGACTGCACTCGACTGAGCACCCGGTATGCTTGACTGCATTCATTGTAACTAGCTTGGCCCCACACACACTGGAACTGTCTATGCTAGAAGCAATGCCAGCAAGTTTGTAAGAGACTGCGAGTTATTATGTAAACTGTGATTTGATAGTGATGAATAATATTGATTTAACAAGATTTAACAAGAGTGCCATCCCAAACAACAAGTTCCAGATGGCAAGTGGACAAGGAAGCCATTGGCTTATCGAGAATCCAATAATTTTCTCATCTATGTGTAGCCCACCCATATCAAATATCTGTCAATTCTATTTGTAAACATATTCACACTACTAGCATTAACACAATCATTTGGCAGTTTGTTCCATTAATTTATCACCCTCTGTGAGAAAGAGTACTTTCTCATGTCCAACCTACACTGCTCCTTAACTAATGTTGTGTCCTCTGGTTCTACTGCCGTCTTTAAGTTTGAAGAACATATTCCTATCAACATCCTCATAACCGTTCACTATTTTAAACACTTCTATTTGGTCTCCTCTTAGTCTCCTGGTCTCTAGTGTTGTCAAACCACATTGTGTAATTACAAATACCAGTTCCAAAACCCCAATTATCAGTTCCATATCGAAATAAAAGTATCAATCAGTGTGAGTATTTGGTTACACATTTGCAATGTTGTTACAAGTATGGTCATAATTAATTTCATCTGGTAACTCAGGAGGTTCTCTAGAAAAGGGGCTTATTACGAGAACCAGGTATAATTAGGTATAGTAAACTTATAATGGAATGATGCTTCACATTGGAGATCATGTTACTAATATTAGATGTGAGTATCATGTGACCCAAAAAAAAAATGATGATGGGTGAAGATGTATGAAACTGTCCGAGTCACGTGACATAAATAAGGAATGGAAGACATTAATTAAAAAACTTGTTCATCTTTTAAGTTTGATAATATGATTTTAAAGCCAACATTTATTAATACAAAAGGTTATAATTTTTATGTGTTGTACTACTTTGGTCTTTAGTGTAATATAATTATAAGGTTTTAAATGAACATGCCATTATATGACATTTACTTTAAAACTTGTGCATACATTTCCATTTTCTTCACACATGCATCGTTTTACCAAATAAATTACTTTAACTTTAATTACTTTATTTTTTTTAATTAGCCACCAATTAAAGAAGCAACATATTATGTACAAAATTATTTACAACTGATAGTTGGTATGCAATATTGTGTCAGAATGGTTATTCACTCAATGATCCACACATATTGATATGATGAGAAAGTGGACACATGCGTACTTGTAATGTACATATTTATAGTAGTTGTTTCTTACTTTAAGTACTAACACACCCTGATAATGCAAGTATGACAATAAAAGCTTACAGTTCATCGTACATGATACACATGTCAAATATACATCTTGCATCAGCATGTCTTCAGCTGTGAACAGGCTTCTGTAAAAATTTACATAATAGTTTGCAGTTAAAAAACCCTTGTAAAAAATATTTTCCATATACATAATAATGCTAATGACCTACACATGTCAAATATGCTCAGATAAAAACACTGAGTTAAAAAAATTCTCTGTAGGGTATATACTGTGTTTTTACTTTTTACTAACTGATCCTGTATAAGTGTGCAACATAAGTAAAAAATAACAATGTTTACAGCTCTCTTGCAACCAAAATAATGGATGCACTGGTATGAATGACCCCACACAGGTTGAGAACATTGAGTACTTCCACAATATGTAAAAAAAATTACATTAACATTAGTAATTTGCTTAGGCCAGGAACACTTTTTTGATCAAAATAGAAAAATTTATTTTGAAAACATTGATGGGGGTGTCTTTAAAGTGCTCTCACATGAAAACTAATTAACATACAGCCATACCACTGATACCATGATGTATCTTAATAATAGACCTTTCCAATTATGTTCATCCTACGTGATACAAATGTCAAATATTCATCTTGCATCACCATGTGAACAGGCTTCTGCAAAAATCTGCATAATAGTTTGCAGTTAAAAAACCTTGTAAAAATATTTTTCATATACATAATAATGCTAATGACCTATACATGATTACATGTCAAACATGCTTAGAAGTAGACACTGAGTTATTTTAAATGTCTCTGTAGGGTACATACCGTGTTTTTTATATTTTTTATCAAACATCCCTGTAAAAATGAGCAAAATAAGTAAAAATGAGCAATGTTTACAGCTCTCTTGCAGCCAAAATAATGGATGCACTGGTATGATTGACCCCCACACTGGTTGAGAACATTTAGTACTTCCACAATATGTCAAAAAAATTACATTAATATTAGTCTATTTTTTAGGCCAGGTATGCTTTTTTGATCAAAATAATCAAAATCAAAACGTTGACGGGGGTCTTTAAAGTGCTCTAATATGAAAACTAATTAACATACAGCCATACAACTGATACCATGTTGTATCTTAATAACATACCTTTCCAATGATGTATAACACTTTGCAATAACTTAATAATTATCTCAAAATGGTCCAGCATAGCTATTGAAGTGGTGCTTTATGACTTTGGTGTTTTCTTTGCTCATCTTCGTTATCACCGTATCCATGGGGCCTTTCAGTGTCTTACTCTTACGGACTGCCTCTACTTGCCTCTGGCTGTGAGCTTGACTTCTGTCATGTGTCATCAGCCCGTTCTTCTTATACTTCCCTTCACCATCTGAACCCAGCACCAAAAGACACTTCTTATCAGCAAGCTGATGTGGAGTTCCATCGCTGGCACACCATGCACAGAACATCAGACTTTTATCTGCCTTTTCGTCTTTATACAACCATGGAAACTCATCTATCCATGATTGTAAGAACCTCCGCTTTGCAGGCAAGCAGGTGGTATGACTGATGGCAGGACCAACCATGATTAAACGATAATTGGTGATACAGGTGTAGCACGTGACGATGTCTGCAACCCACGCGTGCATTTTGTCCATGTCGCTCTGCACTCATGATTGCTAGATGATCTCCTGCACTGAATAGGTTTCCTACACAGTCAGACGGAAAATTTAGCTGCATGTGAGAAAATGCTATCTTATTGTTTGTTGGTGTTTTATTCCATCACAACACTCCACTAGCATACACACAGCGTACATTCATTCTCATAATTACAGCTAGTCCGACAGGACAGCTCTTCTAACAATGGACTAGTCCGATCTCTGAAACTGAAATGATCGAACGCCTTCATTTCGCATCCTATAAACTGTATTATTAAAAAAACAATTAAATAGTGTTTTGCGACCATCACATATTTAGTTTGTTTCCAACGATGAATAATGTATTTTACAGAATGGAAAATAAGAAGGTTTTTACATGCGTTCTGGAGAGGACATTTGTTTAACACATTTGTTATAATATAACATGATCTCCTACAACTATAATAAACATTTTGAATACATTTACAGCTCTGTTGACATGTCAGTAAAGCAGCAATGTATTTACCCTGTTGTATGAATGTATTTAGCTAAAATGAAGTTAGTTGAGAATTTCAGATAATTTTGTCTTGTTTTTATAAGAAGTGTGCAAGCCAGCAAATGTGAACTATAACAAAAATATTAAATTTTTCAGTACATTAAGCATTTTTATTTAGTAATTGTCATTCCATGTTGTTGTAGAGTTAAGAATTTTAATATGGATCAATTACCACACTGGTTTTCAATGTTTTAGGAAGCCCACGTGTTAGAATATTGGGTGTAAACCTGGAAATATGACTCTTGGATCAAACAACTGTTCATCTAAGCAACCAACATATTTACATTCGCTGCTCAGTCCTGCAAGAAAATGTAGGCAGCTTTGATCATCTAGTTAGTGTATTTTATATTCCCAGAGTTAAAACAAATGTTGGAACTAGGGCTGCACAAACTAGGTGGAACTCCCTTGTTGTTAGCGGTTAAGTCTACAGGAAATATAATAATATCCCAACATCATCTGCAGACCTACCTTTTTGTCCTCGCTTATCCGCCTTAGCGCCTCATTTAACTGTTGGTGACTTAAAAATTATAAACTGATTTGAGATTATCTAATCATTTTGTTTTAAAGCACTGCTGAGGTCTGGGTCTCAACGATTTCAGCGCAATAGATTTTTTTTCTTATTGCATTTTATTGTTTTGTCCAGTACTGCAATTTGTATAAGAATTGTTAACATATACCTCATATCATAATGGTACATTTTGTGTTAAAGAAATGTCCTCTCAAGATTGCTAATTTTACAGCTTAACTTTGAAGCCAATTTTTAGGAAGTATATGTAATGTCATGCTCCTAAAATGTCAGTGCTAATATAATATCATATTATATAGTGTTGGACAATAACATTAACTAAAGAATTGGAACAGTTTAATCTTTGAGGCTGCGTGGAACTAAACTTACCCTTTACGTGAAAATGCCCAAACACAATACACTAACAGTCTTTTCCCCGCATTCTTGTTCCTGGCACAAATTAACCCTACAGTCCTTCAATAAAATATCTAACATTTCTAATATCTTCAGGTCTCATAATTAGATGATTGCTGTGGGAATTTCAAATGATTGCAGTTGGTTTAAGTTCAACATAAATCAACGATACCACAAAAGAGAATATTCAAGTTTAAAAAACCAGCATGAGCAATTGAGCAACTTTATTATTATTTTCACTCAAATTAACAACTAAAAATATAATAATTTCTAAATGAATAACATATTATAATAACATATTATAATAACATATTATAATAACATATTATAATAACATATTATAATAACATATTATAATAACATATTATAATAACATATTATAATAACATATTATAATAACATATTATAATAACATATTATAATAACATATTATAATAAAATATTATAATAACATATTATAATAACATATTATAATAACATATTATAATAACATATTATAATAACATATTATAATAACATATTATAATAACATATTATAATAACATATTATAATAACATATTATAATAACATATTATAATAACATATTATAATCGTTGGGGAAAAAAAAAAGTTACACCTATCATATCTGGCTCATTATCGCAAAATGTGATATAAAATTAAATAATCTATAAAAAAAATTATGTCACTTTTTTTTGGAGATAACAACTAATTAGCATGATACTTAGCTTAACAAGAAAAAATCCAATAGGCATTTTAATCTGCTTTTCTGAGAAGTTTGATGCTTTTGATGCTGAAATGTCTTTACGTTCCCTGAAATAACGCCATATGGGCACCTAAAATTTAAAAGATTACTTATTATTCAAGACACAACTTTAAAACTTCTACAATTTATTGATGTACATATTACAATAATATTAGTTATCATCACTTGTAATGAAAAAACCTTAATAATTATATATGTTTAGTAATGATTTAGTTTTTTATTTCAAAATATCTACCGTTACGCTGATGCAATAGATTCCCCAAATATGGCACTCGTCACCAGGTTTATGTAGTGATACCACCAGGATAGCAGCCATTTGTATATAAAGCTGACAACGCATGCAGTTGCAGGCACTTTGAGCACATTGATAAGTTTTTAGATTGTGAGTGTTGCAACAATATATCGTCTTTACCATTACAGTAGTTGTTTGCAGAATAATACATTGACAGTTTGTATTGTATTCAGGTATATTAACCATTGAGGCAATCTACCTTATTATGCAATTAAAGCTGTGAAAATTATATATTTAGAAGATGGATGTGGCTATGTCTTTACCGTTACCAGAAATTGGCTTTACCGTTACCAAACATTGTTCTTACCATGGCCCACTGAAGTAATTGTACACTGGGAAAGATATGGTACAATACATTAAACTCTTTATTTATGCACAAATATTTCAGCTCAAGCTTAGCTGGTTTATATGTGCACTAGTACACTATATATATGAATCGTACTAGCTAAAAAACATACAAATTAAACATTTATTTTTTACAGGTTACTTTACTGCATAATCTCTGATTTAGTCATTTACGGCAATCCTGTTGTAACCACTACTAGAATCGATGGAAGTTGGGTTTTAGAATAACCACAGAATATCTAAATAATGTAATTCTTGTTTGTTGTTGTACGTTATATTTTCTTTTTTGTTACCATACGCTGTATTTTTTGTATACATGTGTGCTTGTGTGCCGTCTTTGACAACAATGTGTGAATGCCTAGTTGAATAAACATTAAGGTATACCATATTATTTCCTATAGACGTGCAGTGCGCGAGTGCGAAGGCTTGTGTGCGCGGCTATTAGTTCTGAAACGTGGCCCGAATCATCATCTGCCGCTAAGGGTGAAATCAGCCTCTAAATCAGACTGGTAATTAAATCCGCAGTGTGGCACCACTGTGAACTATGCGAAGAATGTGGGGTGCTTCTACGGAATGACTCGGGAACCATGTCATTGATCACCGATCTATTTCATGACTAGCGCTTGTTTTGCGTGATGTATTTTGTCCAATCTACATGTGCTTCGAATTGTTTTGATGGTGCTAAATAAACTAAATGTAAACCTACAATGAAGTGTTGCGTTGTTTGTTTTACACTTAGCAAAGATGCACTTTCAGCGCATCTACCAAACCAAACAATCGACACAACAGTCAACACTACAAAAACGCATGAGACAAACACTGAAAAAGCACGTTCGTTCGCGGTTTTTATAATTACAGATAAACAACGTCAGCCGGCCACCATTCGATTCTAGACAATTCAAACTCGCACGCTTTGCTAACGGCGAGTGAGCGATAAAATAAATAAAAGCTAGTCCTAGTACTTCTACAAACATCTGGCGAAAGCCGTCAGTAGTGATAACAATGTGGCGCCATGTTGCGGCTAAAAACACGCATTATGAATTATTTCTAAAGAGTCCGCACGGTGATGCCAGGCCCCAGCAGTACTGCTGTCATTTGCCTTTAGTGTGCCTTCACTCCGGAAGATAAATTTTTACGCATGGTTTTACTTCAATCAAAGTGTTATTACCTCCATATTCAATACCACATGTCTTTACCTCCATATTCAATTCCACATGTCTTGATCTGTCGTTCATGCACTCGGTAGGCCCCCCACAACATTTTTGCACCAGTCCCCCAGTACAGTGTGGGGGGCTGGTACTAAAATGTTGTGGGGGGACTGTAGTGGGGGGCTGATACAAAAATGTTGTGGGGGGCCTACCGAGTGCATGAAAGACAAAGATTAAGACGTGTGGTATTGAATATGGAGGTAATAATACATTGATATATATATATATATATATACATATATATATATATATATATATATCAGTGTGTTACTCCTGCCTTATGTTCCAATATGGCTGTGGCATGTATAGCCGCTTTGACTATTGCAATTCACTATTAAATAACATCGCTAAAAGAGACTTGGCTAAACTCCAACGAGTACAAAATTGTCTGGCACGTGTGGTTCTCAGGGCGCCTCGGTTTTCACCGTCACTACCACTACTTAAACAGTTACACTGGCTTCCAGTTTCTTATCGAATTAATTTTAAGCTGTCCACTCTTGCATATCGTGCTCTATCTACACAACAACCATCCTACTTGGCTAGTCTCCTGCATCTTTCAAATATCCCTAGGCAGCTAAGATCATCAACTTCACAACTTATTGTACCTAAAACAAAACTTAACTTGGGTAAACGTGCTTTCTCTGTCGCTGCGCCTAGGATCTGGAATGAACTCCCTATCACTTTGAAAACATCTGAAACTATTGCTATTTTCCGAAAAAAACTCAAGACATATCTATTCCAAATTGCATTCCTACCATAAATGTTTGGTTGTCCCTCATTCTGATACTGACTTTTGCACGTCCCTGTTCACGATTATGCTTACTGATTCTGTTTTGTTGTGCCTCCGAGCTCAGGTTCCTGAGGATATAGGTGCCATAGAAGTAAATTATTATTATTATTATAAAAGCCTTTTTCTACTACTACTTTTTCCTGACTGCTGTTTGTGCGCATGGTTGGGAAGTTGTCATTTTTTTTTTAATGGAATGACACTCAGCCGTCAAACAACATAGTCCATGGGCCAGATAGGGGAAACCCTCCCCCATGGAATTTACGCCACAATGTTTTTAAGAAGCATAGAACATACACATTTGAAATTCAGTTGTTTGCCACCTGAATGAATTGTTGCAATCGTGTATTTTGTGGTGGTTTAATACAACCAGTGCCAACAGCAAAGCTTGAAAGTAAGGACGGGGGTAGGGATATAGTCCATTTTATCAACACATATCTGCTGACCATAGCAAATGAGGTATTATTGGAAAGGTACATACTTTCCAACGGTGTTACAGTTAACATATAATGGTGCAAGAATGACATCATTATGACATCATGCCTGAACTATGTTATAGAAATTACTCAACACTTTAGTCCATATGCCAGACAGGGAACCCCTACAACGGAGTCTCACATAGGGAATTTACGCCACAATGTTTTTTAGGAAGTAATCGCTTACACTGTGGGTTCAGTGCATACTGATCAGATACGCCAGCATCAAGAATTCCAGTTGATTTAACTATTGAACAGACGATCAATCGCCATGCAAATGCCAAGGGAGGCATCATTGTATTCAGCAGAAACTATCCAGCTTACTACCGATGGTGAATGACCAGACATGCCAGAGCAGGCTACATAGAAACCACATTGGACATGGCAGGTATGACATATTCTGAAGAAACGACACACAAAGACCTTCGGTCATCAGAGATCAGATGTGGCCAGAAAGATCTTCAGACACAGATAACTGCTTTCCACAATTTCATAAATCAATTTGAAGTTGAGGTTAAGGAAGATCTGTTTTGCATTTCTTCTGACGCACGAGCCCAAGCTGAAGTTGCGAATGATATCTTGAATGCTGAAGCAGTTGGCAAAGCAGCATTCAAAACCTCTATGCAAAACAGGCTTGTTGCCCAAACTCTCAAATTCAATGCATCTCTTCCAAGGCAATCCTTAAAGACGCTTGGTTCTCTTGAAAAGACCAAGAAACTAAAGTCCTCAAAGATAGTCCAAATATCAGCACAACGGAATCTCTTTGGACTGCTAATTCTCTCTGAAGACAACAACCATAGTGTACAGAAGGTACTGCAATATCCACTTGGTTCCACTTTAGCTACACCGGATGGGTTTCCACTAAAGCCATACAGGGCCAAACTGAAGCACCAACTTGAAGATGATGCCATGCTGGTTCACCATCATTGCCTTGATGACTTGGGTGCATACGTAGTTGATGGGAACACCCTACTGCATACAGTCACTGTTCTGCCTCAGACATTTGGAGAGTTGTCTAAGAAACTGTCCAGCATGCTGCCCAAGGTGAAGACAGTGGACTTTGTGACCGACACCTACAAGGAAAACTCAATCAAGTCAGCTGAATGAAGATGACAAGGAACTTCAAATGCATACCTCGTTAAATGCCCATCAACAAAACTGCCAAAAGAATGGAAATCACTCCTATCAAACAATGACAACAAGGCAAATTTGATCAGGTTTCTGCTGTCAGAGTGGCAAAAGGTAAAGTATGGTGCACAACTCCATGGTCATCAGACCGTCTTTGTCTGCGGGGACAGCTGCATCTCATTGATATCAGCTGATGGAATCACAGTAGAAAGTTCTCCCGTCCCAGCACTCCCATCGTCTCAAGAAGAAGCTGACACATGAATCATGTTACACTGTTTCCATGTAGCTACATCATGTATATCTCACCTCATCGTCTGATCGCCCGATACTGATGTGTCATGTTGCTTCTGTATCATGGTGACCGAATAGAGCAGAACGTGTACTTTCACACTAGCTTTGCAAACAAAGGATGACTAATGGATATGAAATGCCTCATCCGTAAACACGGTGAACTGATGTGTTCAGCAATGCTTGCATTGCATGCATTTGCTGGGTGCACCTCTACCAGCGCATTCAATCATGAGGGGAAAATCACAGCCAGAAAGACTTTGGTAAAGCATCCCATGTTTGTGAGAGAGACGGCCTGAAGGTAGTCAGACCAAGCTGGAGAAGTTTGTTTGCTGTACGTATGGTAAACCATCATACAAAGATGTCTGTCTGAGAATGCCCTTGACACAGACAGTGATGACGATGAGGAGAACATACATACATGTGGCCAGCCTACTGGACATCATCTAGACATCTCTAATATATATATATTGGACATCATCTATGATGATAGAGATGATGGTTTTGAAGACAACACAACTGCACTAGCCAACTGACTGTTGACCAATGCTTCCAGCATGCTGACCAAAACAACTTATTGTAAGTGGTATTTAACGAAAAATGTAAGAGTCTGTTTACGCGTGCTTATTTTATATATATATATATATATGCATTTGTGTGTGGGTGCGTGAGTATGTTTTTCCATCAGTTTATATATATATATATATATAAATTTATATATATATATATATTGGACATCATCTATGATGATGGAGATGATTTTGAAGAAAATTCAACTGCACTAGCCAACTGCCTGTTGACCAATTATATATATATATATATATATATATATATATATATATATATATATATATATATATGAGTCTGTTTATGCGTGCTTATTATATATATATATATATATATATACAAATATAAAATAAGCACAGTCAGTTGGCTAGTGCAGTTGAGTTTTCTTCAAAGTGTCCAATATATATATATATATATATATATATATATATATATATGTAAACTGATAGAGAAACATACTCACACACCCACACACAAATGGGTGGGTATTTACATACACATATATATATATTATATATATAATGTAAATGGATAGAAATACACACACACATGTTCGCGCATGCATGTGTGCATTCATGTGCGCAGGTGTGTATATTATATATATATATATATATAAACTAATAGAGAAACATACATGCGTGAGTATGTTTCTCTATTAGTTTATATATATATATATATATATATATATATATATATATATATTAATACATATAAACTATTAGAGAAACATACTCACACACCCACACACGTGCTCACAGAACGCACACATGCATGCACGGACATGTGTGTGTGTTTCTATCCATTTACATTATATATATATATATATATATATATATATATATACATATATATATATAAATACCCACTCATGCGAATGAATTGTACTCCAACATACGTAAAAAGTATACCATTTTCAATGATACCCAACTTCATAAATTATGATTCCCTGCTTTCAACTATGAAAGCTAATCATGACGTGTTATTGACATCATGGAACATTTATACGTTATCAGGGCTGGGTCCAATTATGTAATTGTAATTGATTACAGCAAAATTGTGTAATTGATTATGGTTTCGAAATTTTTTTGTAATTGTTATATTTTGTATAATTGAAAATTTATTTCAATTACAATCAATTACAGTACGTTTCATATCACAAACTACCTGAACGAATTGTCAATAAAAATATAATTTAAGTCTCACATGAGTTGAAAATCAAGACTAATAATAACACCTGCTTATATATTTATATTTCAGTTACAGTATTCACTGTCTGGTGGGTATTGGTCCGTGGTGCTAGTGGTGGGTAGCCTTAGCGATTAACCTTTTCAATAAGTTGGTAACAGCCAGGAAGCAATAAACAATGCACAGACATTGTCAGATAATGGCTAAGTTGGTATTCCAACAACATGGAGCCTGATATTGTTTCAGAAAATATCAGCTCTGTGAAATATTGCAGAGTTAGCAAGCCAATTACACCCATTGTGTTGTGGTGGATTGGACACAGGTCAGGTGGCAAGGACTGTTTATTTGGCATCTCTCACTTTTCATATTTTGTGATTTTGTCTGTAAGAAATATGTCCTGTAGGCTTATGTCTGGATACTGCATTGTATTTTGATATAAGGAAAATATATTTTAAACTGCTATCTTTTTATTTAGTATAATTCAAAGTCACAATTCAACAAAATGTACAAACATTACCGTTATATTTGTTTATCAATTGTGTACAAAATAATGAAATTCAGCAAAACGTGCAAAATACATAATTAACAAATGCTGAATATATTTGGTTCCACATAATGTAATTGTAATTTGAATTGAAACAGTGTAATTGTAATTGATTTTGACAATTTTGACTGTAATTGTAATTAAAAATTACATGTAATTGTAATTGATATAATTTTGTGTAATTAGACCCAGCCCTGTACGTTATAGCATAACGATATTCGTCTAGACAATTTATATACCTTTCCATAGATACCACATTTCATATGGTTTGATATGATGTTTAACGTATTATGCAGAACTATCTATCCCTACCCCCATGTTACGTTTTTCAGCTCATTGGTCATATACTTCCAGACACTCCCTGCCGAACAGGCAGCAATTGCCAAGTGGCAAACATAAAATCACAAAAAAATATTGTCTTGAAAATTCCCTAGGGGGGATGGGGGGCTATACCTGGCCCATGGACTAATATGGACATGGAAGATTTTTTTCCTGTTATGGACATACACCTCTGAATGTTATGGATGTACACTTAACATTTCACTATTTAAAATGCACAAATTACATAATATCAACTTCAAAACATTACTAATTGAAAAATAATTTAATATAAAGAAACAGACACAAGAGATCATTATGACATCAGATTTTAAATAATTTACTGTGAACAATTGCAATATTCAATAACAACCATGTATCTTTGAATAACTGTGGTGTACAAAAATAGTCTCTTAGCAATACTCTAACTTGGTAAACTAACCCAGATGTTCTTATGCAGAAAGATACACGTGTCAGTTCTAAAGCACTTTAAATACTCCATAATATCAATCATGAATTATTGTCAGAGTGTTCTTGATATGCTACTTTGTTAAATGAACAAAATACACTTTGAATCTCAGCTGTTCCACCAATAATGTTCAGTTTGTTTTCATTCTTTTCAAAGACAAATGTCTGTTGGGTTTTTCAAAAAGCCATTGCAATCAGGCTTATGCAGCATAATAAACAGAGAAAGGGGAGAACTGTTTGGCTAAGATGTAAACTTAAAGAACAGTGAACAACTGCAATCTTCAATAAAACATGAATGCATAACTTGGCTCACAGTCAACCATTAATTCAGTAAATAAGGACATCCAACTATATACTTAATAATAAAAATAGTCTCTATCAAAACTCTAGCAAACAGACTTTAATGTTATCAGAGAACAAATTGATGTTCATATACTGGAGTATTTATGTTCTTCCCCTCATTGTTCTCGTTTTTTTTTTTATTTTGTTTATTTGTACTTCTTGAAAATAGTTAGAATAAACTGTTTAATTTTAGTATGTCAGATCTATAAGCACTTTTTAAGTTCTTCCCATTTCAGCATGCTTTCTTTTATTTTTTTAATCCAAATGGACCAGATATGATAAAGCCTGAAGGTGACAAGACTCTCGAAGATAACCTGCCTTAGGAGTTGAGATACACCCTATTTCACATATCCTTGGTTAATCAAATTTGTTTGTGAGGATGTTGTAATTGTATTTCACATCCATATACTTCTTGATATGTCGATACTGATATTCCCATCAATTAAGCATTAAGTGAAAACAATGGTTCAAGAGCCACATAATGAGTTATATATGGTATGTATCCAGTGTAGTTCAAATATGTGACAAAATGTAGTATCCCTATCAACTGTGTACTGTTGAGAATTGTGCTATGGACGGACAGCTCTAAGGACATACATAAAATGTTTATAACGAAGATACACTATAAACTATGATGAATAAAATAAAGGCCTTCCCTCCAATTCACAGGTGCTTGAATGACCAGCCCACCCCAGTTGGTACAGTGTGTTTGTGCTGTGTGATGTTCTCCCTCTCATTCAAACAAGACTGAACCTGATCTCTCTCAGGCTAGTGACTGAAATAGTGACTGCATGCCTTCTGGAAATACCTGGATGTGAACTATCGAGTAATATCAACTGCTGAATGAACACTTAATTGAGAGTTAATTGGGAATGTGTTAATTTTAAGTTAAATTAACCCCTTTTGATTAAATTAAATTAGCCTTTCTTGAAAAGTTAATTGATTAAATTTAATTAACTTGAGTAAATTAACAATTAAAATTAACCCATGCCTGATGGTAACCTTGCACAATGTATGCATAATGCATATTGAACTATGGGACGTGTAAATAATTAACTATGTTGTGCGTAAAAACACATTTAATCACCTTTTTCAATGCTCGAATTCGCATATTTAATTCGCTTTAAGTGCCGCCATCTTACGAACAAAGGCGGCAATGCAATGGCGCTCAATGCAGGTTAAATATGTGAATTCGAGCTTCAAAAAAGGTGATTAAAATGTGTTTTTACACACATGTTTAATAATTTACATGTTCGGTAGTTCAGTATGCATTGTGCATGCACTGTGCATGGTATTGAATGTTAATAATGTCGGAACTTAGGTGGGCCCGGATTCTAGGCAAGTACCCAAAATAATGATCTGTCCCCAAGACAAGTGTCAAACTTGTCAGTGACAGTCAGTGTGAGTCACTGACAGTGGGTGACACTGTCACAGTGACCTAGTAGTGCCACGCCAGTGATACAGCGGTAACCGAGACGTTTACTGTGGCATTGCCATTGGCATTACCATTGGTATTGCCATTGGCTTTGGCCATTGCCATTGGCAGTCCCTTCTTTCCTTTTTCCTGTCAAGGACTGGGCTCCTTAAGAGCGTTGTAAGTCCTGCTCGGCGCCTCTCACGCGCCGGGAATTGGTGGGTTAGAGATAGAGACCACCACTCGTTGAGTCCACGACAGGTTACACATTTACCCCCTGTGTGGGATCTTTTACTTCCCCTGGCATAGACACCAGGTAGAAGGGACCAACGGCTTTTAGTGTCTCTTCCGAAAGACACGGGCAAAGTGGGGTGAACTAAATTGCCCAGGTTTTGAAACGGCAGCAGGTGGTTTTGAACCCCGGTCCCTTCGACCGAAAAGTCCGACGCTTTGTCACCAGTGGTTTTGAACCCCGGTCCCCTCGACCGAAAGTCCGTCGCTCTACCACTCGACCACCGCGCCCCACCGACCACCGCGACCCACAGTCCGTGCTCCAGTAACCGATACCGCAGTCGCCATGCAACATTGTTCAACCTAACCTACCTGATCAAATCTGGGTTTTCCCAGCTGAAACGCCGGGTAGTCGTCAGGTTTGAACGTTAACATACTTGCTGTCAGTGTGTTTGAGCGCTCGACAAAACCTACTCGCTTCGTTACGACGTCGATGATGCTGTCCCCAGACTTGCCCTCTCGACCCAAACGCCTCTGATCATGATGCCCTCTTTTGGAGTTATTGTGAATTAATACCAACGATGTGTCAGATACATTTTTGTCATACCCTGGTTGCTGGAAGTAATTGGCATGAGCTACCAAATTCACCAAACATTAAAATGGTTTAATTTCCTAGCACTTCATTTGGTCGATTTCATGTTTTTTAACTCAAGTATACTCAACTTGTTGTATTGTTATTAAATTCGCATTCTAAATTAGTATTACACAGCACGACAGATGGCAGTCCTATCATCTTGCTGTTTACGTGTTGTCCCATTTCTAGTCCGCTGAAAAGGCTGATAAAGCATGAATAAGCATTTCTATCATTGTTCAGCCCTACCACACCGGGGTACTAAAACAAACCCTTTCATACATGGACCCGCACCGTTGGACTTTGTAATGATCACCTACGATATTTAAGACATTTAAAAGTGAATGTCTGTAATTTAAAGATATAATAGCCTATGTAGGAAAAGGCAGTGTTAGTTGAGCCATTTTTCATTCTTTTTAATGTTAAGGCACAATCATATTCAAAAGTCAAAATTGTTTTTACTCAAATTGTTTTTAAACTATGATTATTAGTAGATCATTTATGCCAAGATAATGTGTTTAGTGTGCATAGATAATTATATCTGGCTGATTCAAATAGGGTTGGTAAGCTGACTCAACTAACACTTGATGTGGGGTAATTAATTTGAGCCAAAGTGTAGCATAAGTTGGGTAAATGCTTTAGGCCTACTTGTATAATTTACGTAGGCCTTGTACTAAACTTTTATAACAGCTCAGCCAACACGTCTACCCAGTGAGTACAACATGTATCCATAGGCGGATCCAAAGGGGGGGTCCAGGGGGTCCGGACCCCCCTTTTTTGAGTATCAAAAAAATTCATTGCCATTGCATGTCAACGGGGGACAAAGGCATTGCTAAGAAACGACAGGTCATAATTGTCACTTATTATGTTCGAATTCTTTAGTAGCAGTCCGACATTTTCATACACTGATCTAGCACAGGCGATATACTTGGCGTTTAGGGGATCGCCAAAGTTATGCTTAGCATTATCGGTGACGTCGGTCATAGATTCACTGCACATGTACACCGCACGCACGTGTACACACACACACGACCACCTCATATCTGACCATGTCTCCCAGCGAAAGAATGAGCATACAATGGGAATGTTTGGCGTTCATAGACGTGTTGTGTGCAGTTGCTGGATCTGCGCAATCTGCAGATTTCGCTCGATTGCGCTGTGCAATCCTCGGATACTCGAAAATCTGCAGATTGCGCACCCATCTGCAGATTGCGCAGATCCAGCAAATGCGCCCAACAGACGCGCTGGTCCTTTGATGAAAATCGTCTACATCAGTTCTTCGGACCGGACTTTCAAGATAACAATTGGCATTTTTACAGGTCAAAATTTAAGCTATCCTATCTGTTCACCAACAAAAGACACCAGGATGCTCCTTGCCCTACTTGATAAGCCAGTCCAACCAGAAGATGTACAAAAAAACGTTCACAGGGATGATCAGACAAGTACATCATCCAACAGGAGAAACTTCTGGGCAGTTCTGGAGATGATGGCCAAACGTGACGACACACTCCGAGAACACCTTGAGACCGGAAGGAAGAATGCGCAGCATACATCAAGAACCATCCTGAATGAAGTGATTGATGTAGTAGACGAATACTTTAGAAAGGAACATACACGAAGCCTTGATGACGAAAATGCCTTCTTTTCCATCATGGCAAATGGCACATGGTAACCAGATTCTGTCAATGTGCTTGAGGATGCTGGCTCACTGTAAAGTAAAACAGTTTTTTTTATATTTTATATACATTGAGAGGGCAACGAGGGAAGCTATAGCTCATGGTGTCATCGAGTGCATGAAAGATCGTAACATGGACATCAGTAAAGCCAGGGGTCAGAGCTACGATGGTGTGCAGTGTATGTCTTCGGATAAGGTTGGCGTGCAGGCGAGGATAAAGCAGTTATCCACACGAGCTTTGTATGTACACTGCAGTAGTACTGAATCCATCTGAATATCATGACATATACGAGGAGGTTGCATTGACTGGCAGTTGGGATCAGGAGATCTGGACAAAGGCACAAGGGCTGCTAACCATTCTCACTTCGTCACGTGCCATCATCGCATTCATCACCACCAAGAATGTTTTGGAGAATGTCAGGTCTTCAAGCTTCAAAAGAGGGACTTAGACATATATCAAGCGTACAGTATGATCGACCAAACCAGGGAACAAATGATAATGACGAGACAGGAGATAGAAGAGGAGTACAGTGTATGGTATAAAGATGCTACACGTTTAGCCACATTTCTTGGTATATCCATCTCAACACCAGGAACACCCCGGTCGTCCCGGCAGATGCAAAGAGCCAACGTCCCTAGCACATCCCCACGGGAGCACTACCTGCGCAATCTGGGAATCCCGTTTTGTGACCACCGGTCTGCCGAATTCCACAATCGATTTAACCTAGAAAGCAGGAAGACTGTAGGTTTTCTTGTTTTACTCCCCGGGATCATTACAGAGACGGGAAATGTACAGCATGTTGTGGACGGATTGATGTTCTGGCAGTCAGACATGCTAAACGTTTCTTTACTGCTAGCTGAGGTGAAGGAATGGCAGAACTTCCGCACCTTGTTGAGGATCGGAAACCAGATTATGGGTGTCCCAAATTGCACCATTTCAAGTGTTTAGTGTCTAAAAAACGTCAAACGTCGCACCTCCCCCCCGAGGCAGTTCACGCCTCGTTTCGCGCCTTTGGCGCTTCATACGTTACCTTGGACCCCCCCTTTTTTCAAACCCCGGATCCGCCCCTGTGTATCTGACAAGTCTACACGCTATATTAATAAGTCGACACAATTAATATTAACTTTACTCAGGAAAGGATGTGACAGAAGTGTGTAAAACAGTGTTAAAAGAATTGGACAAATTATGCAGATGGCTGCAAGTTAATAAGCTGTCTTTAAATATTGCCAAAACCAATTTTATGATATTCAGTAACTAAAAGTGTGAAAACAATCATTTGGTCAGTATAAATGGTATGTACATTAATAGAGAGTATGTTACAAAATTGCTTGGTGTACACATTGACTGCTACTTCGATTGGAGTGAACATATCAACCTCATAAAAAATATAATTTCGAAGAATGTATCTGTAATGTATAGGGTTAAACACGAATTGACTAGTTCTGCATTGTACTCTTTATACTGTATTCTCATATTGCTATACTTAAATTATTGTTGTGAAATTTGGGGCAGTACCTATAAGAGTCGAATACGACCTTTGCATATTATTCAAAAAAGAGCTGTTTGTATATGTCTAAAGGCAGACTATAGGTCTCATACAAGACCGATGTTTTATCAGCTGAAAACTTTAGCTGTACAGGACATGGTGGATTTCAACAGCATGGTGTTTATGTACAAGGCATAAAATAATCTATTACCAGCTAATGTGATGTTGTACTTCCAGAAAGTTAATGCTAGTCACTATCACAACATCCATATGAAAAATCGCAATTTCAAAATAAGATTTAGTAGGACTACTAAAAAAGCTTAATGTATTAGTGTAAAAGGACCAAAGATGTGGAATGACCGGTCTGCTGATTAAGTTGTGCAATTCGATTTATAAATAAAAAAAATGTACAAAGCTTTACTCTTGCATAGATATGAAATATGAATGTGTCAGATACAGTATTAGTGTCATGGTTACGTGTTATATTATTTTATTTTCCTATCAACTACCATACCTTTTTGGGTAGTTAAGGCTTAGCTTAATTAAGTAATTTATGTTATTTATGTTATATGTATGGAACCAGTGCAATTGTTTACTTTTGGGAATGCAATTTATAAGTTTACAACTTCTTGCATTTCCCTTCAACATTTTCTTACTGTCATTCTTTAATTATATTTTCATTGTACCACTTTAGTGGTAGTCAGGCTTACAACAATGTATGTTTACAATTTATTGAAAATGTACATTGATTATGTTGAATAAATTCAATTCAATTCAATTCAATAAAAAATATATATAGACTTAATTGTATGCCAATCGCAACCAATGTAAGTAAGTGCTAATATGTTGCCTTGTTGCTATCCAATGTCCTAATTTGCACTGGAAAATAAATTCCTTGATGTATTTTGGGGTAAAGAACACATGTCTTCGTTCTTTAACCACTGATTACCTAACCCTCCCTTGGGCCTTGGGTGGTTCAACTAACCCTCCCTTGGGCCTTAGGTGGCTCAACTAGCCCCGTTTTGGCAATTAAGCCTTTTTAATTAACTTCTTGTTAATTAACGAAGTGATGCAAATAATATTCTTCTCTGTGCATAGATAACCCATTTATAAGTGCACCGACAATAAAGTCTGGTCACATGCATTGATAGTTTACACACCAGCAGACATTAATCACAATCACCAAAAGTTTCGAAAAAAACATCAAAAAACATACTTTTAACTCACATTTTCTTACCGTTGTGACAAATGGCACTTATTGTACGTCAATCGTGGTCTAATAACATGTTCAATCACTGGGTGGTACCATGTAACAGTCGCTGCTGTAGTTTCCTGGGAAACATGAGTGGCTCAACTAACCCAGTGGCTTAACTAACTGCCTTCCCCAAAGGTATAATAGAGGGCTAAAATGCATAATTACCTGTAAGAATTAGATAAATGTAAATATTATATATGTTAATTAATAATAGGACCTATAATATGAAGCAGATACTCTATATATTATATAACCTAGGGACGCCAGTAATGTGAATAAAAAATCGGCAGTTTTTCTGTAATTGCGAATTGGGATATATTAAAATGAACTGGGGAGGTACCCTTTTCATCTACATTCTAGAGGTTACTAATGTATCCTAATAAATATATTATAGCTTGAATAGCATATATCCTCTTCATACTTTTATATTATTCTAATATAGACAAAGAAGATTGAACACAGTCACGTATACGTATGTATGGGTATATTAGGTTGGTCAAATTTCTTGTTGGAAATGTTGAGGTCTTACTTTCACATTTGGTGCCATTGACAGAAAAACATCCTTCCCAAAGTTATGTAATACTCTGTAATGTTGCATCATTCATTTTGTAGATGGTGTTGGATGCATGCATCCAAAATTGAATCATTTCACTTTATTAGGCATACTGCATAATTAGTACAGGTTCTATTAATATAATTCATATTTTATAAAAACAAATTGAGTTATCTTATAAAAACATATTGCATATCTAAAGTCTTTCTGGGGGAGACCCCTCAAGGGGCTCTACTTTAGGAAGTATTCTACCATGTTAGGTGGATGTCGAACATTATTTATTGTTTCAACATCTTTAGCTTTCTCAGGAAACTCGAGGAATACAAGAACTTTGAAAAAACCCTCTTGACAGCAACAGCACTGAAATGACATATGTGGTATCTGTCAGAAGAGCTCACTGCACCCAATTTGTTCTCCAATGAAGCATACCTGGAATTGAAGAAGAATATGATACTAAGATTAAGCAGAAAACCAGCAAAGAAACCAGCAAAGCGTTTGGAAGGATGCAACTTCAAGGAAGTCCATCTGAAGTCATTGCTTAACTTCTTCACTCTCATCACTTTGCTATCCACAGGCGACAGCTTCTTATACAAGGATATAGCAGCTTGAATCCAACTCATAACACACAATGACTCATGAAGGATGAACAGCAAAAAGCAGTTCTTGCAGTGATCGAGGAATTGCGGAATTCTCAGACTCAAAAAATTCCACAGTGACGAATGAACATGGTGAGACAAGGCCACAATGAGCAACAGGGCGTTGTGAGACCTCCTTCCCTTAAGGGCTAATACTCATTAAAGCGAGTGAGGCCTGCCCCATTTATACCTGCCAACCTCTGAGTAAAAAAATCCAGGCAATTATGTTAAAAATAAAAAAAAATTGCGAGCGAAGCAAGCCCCCTATTGCATGGGGTCTGGGGCCGGCTCAAGGGCCCCAAAAGCCAAACAATTTTAGAGACTCTGTGATGCTTTTTAAGCCTCTCCTAAACCCAAAATGTGACATTCATATTTGGGTGGGGCATCGTTTTGTAAAAGCAGCCTTATTAATCGTGGAATTATTAACAAATATACACAAGCATGCTCACATGCACATATGCAACCCATCTGCATGCACACACACACACAAGTATAATGTTATGCAATATAGCAGCAACCACTGAACAATACTCTACATATTCAATACAAGTATGTGGTGGCTACTAGCTAGCACATATTTTGGCACTCCTGAAACCAGGGAAAGACCCGTCAGTGCCGAAATACTTCAGGCCAATAACATTATTGTACCACCTATGTGAAAGGTACAACTTACAAGTTGCAGTATCTTGGTACATGATCATTATAATGGATTAAAATAGTAAAGCACATAAAAATCGTAACCTGTTGTTGTAATACAGGCATCTGTGCATAAAAAAATTTAACACAGTGCATTTGGCGTACATATTGTAGCCACTTGCATACACAGCCACATCCGGCAAGAACAATTTGTGGGTGGTAAAAGAGCCACCTCTAGACAATATCTTAAAAGTGCAAAGTATGATCTATTCCTCACAAAATCATGTAATATAGTGTAGACTATTTCAAGTCTAATATCATATCCACCAAATGTCTTTAATGAACCACAATAAAAAAATATAATTTGAATGTTATCTGTTAATGAATGGCAACCTTGTTGTTCAGCAGGGGCAGCCTAAAAGGTGGATCAGGGTGGACCAGGTTATATAAACAGCACATGGTGGAGTTGTGGGGCTACAATCATCACAAAATACAATTAATAAAACAAGTATATTTCCACACTGTAGGCACAAATGGGAGTAATAAATAATTTAAACAAGAACAACATGGCTATCCTGCTTGCCTTTGTATGCCTTGTCAGCTTTCTCCATTCAGCATTAGTAGTACTGTAGCAAGTCCTGATCTCAAATGAACAGACCCCATTTGAGCTCAGAACTTGTTACAGTACTAACTACTAGCATTCCTCCTGATTAATTCTAATTTAGTTTATACTACATAAACATGATTTTATAATACAAACGATCAGATTTGGTATCTTTAATTATGGCTGTAATTTGGCTGCCTTGATCACTACATATGATCAATACAAAGGTGAACTTATTCAACAGACAGAACACATGGAGGCCCATTGTGATTCAAGGAACTCACTCAACATAAACAATCAAGCAAGGCTGTGACTTGGTAAAATACCTCACTTGCATACAACCCTGGTACCCCTCTTAAAATTTAAAGACATACTCACCAGGCTTGTTAACAAATGCGTATCAGTGCATTTAAATGCAAATGTTTTACTTTATTTAAACATAGATGCCATTTAATTGAAAATGTTCTGAGGTCACATTCAAATTTAAATGTTTTGGTAATGCATTTGAATTAATCTCAAAACATTGTAAATGTAGATTTTATTCATCATGAATTAAAATCAAACAACTATGCATAGCACAAAATATGAGGCTTATTAAGCAATAATATAACACTTTTGAGGGTTATTATTCCAACAATTACATCTGCATTTAAAAGCAATTTTGAAATTGGTTGATCATAAAAAACCAAATGTTTGGAGGTTGCATTCAAATACATATTTAGATATACATCCAAATGTAAATGCACAGAAAATGTGATGACTGCATGTGAATATGCATTTAAATGCTCAACATTCAAATGCATTTGTTGCCAAGCGTGATGCACACAAAATAAAGTAGTCTCAGAAAAAAGTAAAGGAATTACAAAAAAAAGGAACTTAAAGAACATTTGTAAGGATTTTTAAATTATTGTCAGAAAACTTTAAAAAAAAATTATTTTGGTGCATATTAATAAATTTAAAAAAAATGTAATTAGTGTTTTTGGTTTGTTCTAATAATGTTATCTTATCCTATGGTTGTTATGGTTGAATAAAACTCTTAATTCTGTGAAAAAATAGCATTAATTTGTATTGCTATAAACCATAAATTTTATGCAGTCCACATAAAAAATTCACCCAGCTAGGTAGTACAGCCCCTTAAACTGAAACAACTATCAGCAGAACAAGCCGCAGAAATAAATGGTTTTAGACATTTGGGGGCCAGGTTGGCTTAGGCCAGGCTGCCTTTTAGAACAAGCTGACAAGTATAGATAATACAGAATAGTTAACAACAATGATGTAAAATTTGCTAGATGTACATGGATTCTCGCGTTACCGGTCACTGGGGGTATAAACGTGCGACAAAGTTTACTTTTGGGAAGAAAAAAGGTTTGTGAGACACGTTTTTGAATATAATACAACACTGAACGCTAGGTGGCAGTACTAATTGTAAGTATTTCACTTCACAATTTTCCTAACCATTTGTTTTACTCTATCGATGAAATAACTGTTAATGGTTTAGAATATCGATCTCCTGTGCACATTCTATTAAGAATAACACATCTGACCTCGATCAGGATATTGATACCAGGGGGTTACGATATCTGCCAACCCTCCTGGATTTTCCGGGAGTCTCCCGGATTTGTTACGTAACTCCCGTTCTCCCGGAAAACAAGGAAATCTCCCGGATTGTAGGCTGTAAAAAGTAGTTGAGATTTGTAGGACACTTTAGCCGGGAGTTCCCTTCGTTCGTGTTTTATTACGGTTTTCTTACCGCATTTCTGTCGTACCGTATTTAACGATCAGCCCACCACAACAAATGTGTGCTAACCTCCATTGCCCAGACCGATCGAGACGAAAGGCGACAACTACAATTACCAAGAGTGCAAGCTAGGTGTGTACTTGGTATGTACTTGTTGCTCCTTTATTTATTTGTAATATACCTAAAGTGACTGTTATATTTTTTTAATGTTGATTTTAGCTGATATTGAAAAACAAGTGTCTGCTCAAGCAATAATCAAAGGCAAGGGTAACTATACCTGCCAACTTTTGAGTTTCAAAATCCGGGAGATTTGAATTTGTTTGTGAGTCCTGTCGAATTGGACATCCGAAGACGGGAGGGGGGTATGTATGCTGCTGGCAGTCTGATGCGAATATGCGGAAGATTTGATTCTTTTTCGGGAGACATGGATATTCACAATAAATCCGGGAGGCTTTATATGCGTGTGCGTGTGTGTATATATATATATATATATATATATATACATATACATATATATATATATATATATATATATATATATATATATACATATATATATATATATATATATATATATATACATATATATATATATATATATATATATATATATATACATACATACATACATACATACATACATACATACATACATACATACATACATACATACATACATACATTATATGTAAGCTCACTAAACGGGTTCATTATAATAAATAAGTTACATAACAATATAAATCGTTTGTTTTCTAAACGTTTATTTATTTGAAATCCCACCAGAACCGCTGACCAATGTATCCAGTCCACAGCTCGAGGTCAACTGAATGTTCTCGTTGCGTTTTTTAAATTCGATTTTCGCACGCTCACGTTCTCACGCGAACGCGCGCGCTTTATCGTCACGGTATACTTCCGCGCTATAACGTTTTAAATAAGTGTCAGTTGCAGCCTACACTCACCCCTCGTTGTGTTGCCATCTGGTTACCAGTGTGTAACAAAACGAAAACACGCAAATATAATATAATATAACAATTACGACACGCCGATCGCGGCTCATGGTACAGGTTTTTGTGCTGACTACGTGTAGGTCGACATGACCGAATTTCTTGTATATCCTCGTTTGGCTCGCCTGCGTATTCGTTGTGTGTCATGGTTTAGCACCAACATCCGAACTGCCAAGCCGTGGATCCAGCGGCGCAGGTGTCGCCATCTCATAGCGACACAGCAATCGTTCATCACCTGACGAGTCGTCATCAACATCTCGGCGTGCTGTGGGCACACACGGTAGGCGTCGCTTTGTCAGTACAGGTGCATCGTTGCCAGGTACACACGGTTTCAGAGACGAACGATGCAGTGTATGTTGCACGTCTGACCCGTTTACTGGTGTAATCACGTACACATCGTTTGTTCCTTGTCGAGAGATCACTCTGTAGACCGTGTCGTCCCAAGCGTCCTGAATCTTGTTGCGTCCCAGGATGCCACGCTTTCGACGATACACGCGTTCACCATCAGCCAATGGCATATCGTTAGCTGTACGGTCGAAACAACTCTTACGTTGATCGGCTTCTCTCTCCAGTTATGTGCGAGCACGAGAGTAAGCTTCACGCAGGCGTCGCTGATGTTCAATGACCCAATCAGTTTGAATATCATCCTGATCACCAGTGCCAAGTAGGAGGTCCACTGGCTGACGCCCTTGCCGGCCAAACATCAGGTAATAGGGTGCATAACCGGTGCTCGAGTGAGGTGTCAAGTTGTATGCCTGTACAACTTCACAGATGTGATCTACCCACCGACGCCTCTTTTCTGAACTCAACGTTCTCAACAGATCGTGTAACGTCCGGTTAAAACGCTCGCATTGTCCATTCCAAGCCGGGTGATATGGCGTAGTATGGGAGCGTTTGATATCATAAGTTTTCGCCAACTCCCGTATGATGGCTGACTCAAAGTTACGCCCATTGTCACTGTGCAGTCGCTGCGGCACACCGTACCGTTGAAACCATTCACTGACGAGCACTTTCGCCACTGTGTCTGCCTTCTGGTTGCGAGTAGGGACTGCAATGGTAAATTTGCTGAAAACATCTGTGATGACCAATACATTTTCCCGGCCGTCAGAAGATGGCTCCAACACGGTGAAGTCCATTGCCACCACCTCTAATGGCTGCGTTGCCATGAGACGTCCGAGAGGAGTGCGCAACTTATGCGGCTGTATCTTTGCAAATGCACAACGGTCACACTTCTGTGTCCAAGTCAGGACATCGTTGTGCATAGTTGCCCAGAAACACCTGCTTCGAATCAGATGTTCCGTCCGTTCTGTTCCTTGATGGCCAGCGCGATCATGCAATTCCCTCAATACTTGGTCGCGGAGACAAATGGGCAGAAGTAACTGTTGCAATTCTCCGAGCCTTGTATCAACAATGCGCCGATACAAAACGCCATTCTTCTCGACAATGCGTTCCCATTGCCGCATCAACTGAATGGCACTCATCGATTCAGTCTCTCTCTCTTGTCTCGTGGGTTTTCTTCCCAATTGGCGGAAATATCTCAACCGCCCGATAGCAGGGTCGTTTGCTTGCAGGTTAGCCATGTCATCGTTCGAAATACCTGGCAGTGTTGTAACAGCAACGTCTGCCAGTTCTTCTGTGTTAGCGATGTGTTCCATCGCTGTGACTCGTACCTCTACAGGTACCACTGAAGTTGCAGTCGCATTGGCTAATATAGCTTCAGCGTTCGATGCCATTGAATTAACCACATCGGGTAATCTTGATAACCCATCTGCGTTCGCATTGCAATTTCCAGGTCGATACTTAATGTCGAAGTCAAACGATGCAAGTGCGGCTGCCCACCGCTGTTCTACAGCCGATAACTTGGCTTTCTTGTGAAAATATGTCAACGGGTTATTGTCCGTGTAAACCATGTATCTGCCACCCAGAAGATAATCACGGAACTTCTCGGTAATGGCTCATTTTAAAGCGAGCGTTTCCAGCTTCATCGATGAATAATTTGCGTCATTTCGTTCCGCTCCCCTTAGTCCGCGACTGGCATATGCGCTCACTCGACGACGGCCATCTTGTTTTTGAGTCTGAACCGCGCCCAAACCTCTATCACTCGCATCAGTCTCAACTGTGAAGGGCAGTCGGTAGTCTGCAAACCCGAGGACTGGTGCTGACGTAAGTGCTAGCTTCAAGGCGTCGAACGCGTGCTGACAATCCTCCGTCCAAACATCTACGATGCTGCGCACTAAACTCATCCGTCGTTTCCCTTTGCCGTCTTTGCATGCTGCCGTCACTACTCGGTGTAGCGGTGTCGCTAGTTGTGTAAACCGTGGTACAAAACGACGATAGTACGTTGCAAACCCTATGAAAGATCGAAGTTGTCGTAGGGTCTAAGATATAGGCCACTCTCGTACCGCGACGATTTTCTCAGGATCGGTTGCCACACCTTCCTCACTTACCACATGACCGAGGTACTTTACACTTTTTTTTAAGAAACTGCATTTACTGATCTTTAGTTTGAGGCCATACATCCCCAGACGACTTAGCACAATGTCAAATCTAGCCAAATGTTCATCTAGTGTAGCCGAGTACACGCCAATGTCATCCAGATAGACAAGCAATATGTTGAACATATCAGCCTGAAACACCGTCTGCATTAGTCTCTGAAAAGTCGCTGGTGCGTTACATAGTCCGAAAGGCATGCGTGTATATTCATACAACCCGACTGGGGTCGTGAACGCCGTCTTCTGCTGATCCTCCGGCTCCATCTGTACCTGGTTATACGCCGACTGTAAATCTAATGTTGAAAACCACTTCGATTCAGTCTTCGCGTCCATGGATTCTACGATGAGAGGGAGTGCATACGCAGCCTTTACCGTCTTTGCGTTCAACGCACGATAGTCCACGCACATACGTAGTGCACCGGATTTCTTCCGCACTAAAACGATAGGACTGGTATGATCGCTATGACTCGGCACTATGATACCCGTTCGCAGTAGCTTCTCCAAATGCTCTTTAACTTCGTCCAGCTTGGTGGGAGGAACTCGACGGTAAGGTTGTGTCACCGGTCGAGTATCAGTCGTCCAAATGCGGTGTTTAACCGCATCCGTGCTACCGAGATCATCTTCTGATGACGCGAATACATCAACATGCTTCTGAAACATCGCTCTCGCTTTGTCTCTGGCCGCGGGGCTATCCTCTAGACCGGATAAGTCCAAACTGGCGAGTACGTCAACAGAAGGTTCTTCACGAGTCGTCCGTGAATGTTCAACCCCTCCGTCCACCATGTTGAGTTTGATTTCATTCAAGCTCACCTCCACTTTCGCGGAAATGCATACAGTGGCCGAACACAAAAGACCAATTCTCATACCTGGGTTCAAATTCACGCCGGTTGAAGAATTGTTGACTACCTTGACAACGAAAGAATCGGATTCGACTAATGTATTCAACGTGAAGAGATTTCCTGCAAATGCAGTAGATAAAGGTTCCACTATGGCAGTTCCCGACCCACAATGTCCTATTGCAGGAATGTCCATCGTCGAGTGCGCGGGAACGAAGATTGGACGGCAGCCAGCCACTCTCGCTACACGTGTCCTGGCTCGGAGTGAATCATCGACAACAGCCATGGAACGAAATGCCTCACTCATAGCAGGCACATGTGAGAGTACATTGGCTCCGAGCAGACCAGACACATCAGCATTCTTGTGTTCACTATCCTTTACAACTAGCACGCCTCGCTTCGGCACCACAACACCACATATTTCAATATCTAATTCCAAGTAACCAACATATGGCACAGACAATCCATTGGTCGCTCGGACGGTCAACCAATTATTTGGGTTGTTAAGATCATTGCCGGTGGCCAGGTGTTTTCGGTAAAACGCCTCTGTGATCGTGGTGACCTGGCTTCCCGTGTCTACCAGAAAACGAATGGTCACGCCACCAACCGTGGCTTCGACGATCGGCGCGTTTCCCACCAATTGTTTCCATGCTGAAGAGTCTGTTTTTCCTACCCTCTCCTCTGCTCGACTCTCAGCGGAGGTTCCTGACTTCGTTCTGTGGCGCTGCATAGGCCCGACACTGGTGCTGCGCATGACCCCTGCACCCACAGAAATCGCACATCCGGCTAGAGTCTCGGTCTGAAAACCCAGGAGATCGCCTCCGACATTCGCGGGCATAGGGATCATGCCTCAATTACACTTCCTGGTGTGTCACGAATGTAGGGCACAGTAATTTTAGGTATGTGTCATTTAAAAAAAATCATATCATCTGACATAACTGCATTTGAGCAGGCACATTGGCAGGTTTGCTGGTAGAACATGTTGGCAGTGTAACTGTGGATTTTTAGATGATTTCAATAGGCGGAAGGATTTTTGGCAATTTTTTCGCCACAAGGCACATGTGCGTAGTAATTCATGCAGAAATTGGTAAACATTGACGGGTGTGGCACGTTCAGGCATTTTAAAAGAGTTAGAAGTACGATACTTTGACTAAACTCGAACAGCATGTCAATGAGATGATGACAATGGCAGGTAAGAAGTTTCAGAATTTTTGATGGTCCCATTTTCTTATAATCGTGCAAAACATTAATATGGTCGTCAATGGGAAATGTAACAGGAGGCTGAACCCAAATAGGTACCCTGGCAACGGAAATGCGGTAGCCATTGAACAGTCATGGAGGAGGTTTTTTTTGCAAAAATATACTGATAAAATGCGTGAAAACGTGTGTCTGTCATCAAACAATGAGTGTGTACTGTGGACAGGCTGCACAAAAGGAAGAATTGTTAAATATGGAGTTATTAATTGCCGACTCAGATGTGGCTACAGTCGTACAGTGACAGTGCATAGGCTCAGTTACATGCTTCAGCATAGGATCACACGTGTTGACTTAGATGCTAGTCATCTGTGCCATAACTAACAGCCTGTGTGTGAAAGAAAGCCATATATATATATATATATATATATATATATATATATATATATATATATATATATATATATATATATATATATATATATATGTAAATAACAACAGGCAATATTGCATAGCTAAAAACATTTGCTTTGGTCATGGGGAATACCCCCAGTGCCTATTAGAGTTGAAATAAAAGAAATGGTAAAAACTTACATTTTTTCGAGTTGTGTAGAATGAACTGTTTCGAATCAACGTCTTAATCGCTGATGTGCATCAATGTCAGTTAGCCATCATAACTGGTGTTGCATCGTGTGTATTGGTCTTGGTATCAGTGTCAGCAGTATGTCGTGTGTCTTGGTCTCTAGGTCTTCGTATGATTGTGTTCGCAGAGATGTCAGCAGGTAGATAGTAGATGCTGCATGAAATACAAAATATTGCATTACTAGAATGTTGTGTGTGCATAGTTCTTGTGTGTTTAATCTCTGCTGGCATAGTTGTGGTCAGCAGATGTCCGTGATCTTAACGAATATGGGTGATCAGTGCGATCTGCAGGTGGCTTTCTCTGCCGCCGCCTTCTTTTCACAACTGGCCTAGTAGCAGTGGCTATGCTTGTCAATCCTGAAGTTGATGCCTTAGCCACACTTGCTCGAGTTGCAGGTTTTGGGTCAAGCTGACCTTTTCTGTATCTGTCTTCTTGACGCCGTTTCTCTTTTGCTTCAAAATAGTCTTTCATTCTCTAAAATTTTGTATGCCGTCTGTGCAGTTGCACTGGTGGCTGTCTGAAATATGCTCGCTGGTAGACCACGTCGTGCTGAATGTTCTTGACTGCCCGAGCCACCCTGCCACCCTTTGTGATAGGACACTTTACATTTTCCAGTTTTCGTAGCATTGAATTTCCAGCTCCATAATTTATACGATCAATGACTGAACACACTCGTCCCTGTGCATTTCTGCTGAAGTTCACATTCTTTGGAAGGGATGCAGAGAATGATCTGTTGATCGATTCATTCTTGTCTGTGGTTAATCTATGTTGTGTCATTTGAAGTGCTGCATTTCCGAGACGCATTTCTATCAACCCTTGGAGTGTTGACCTATCGCCATCTGTCATATTCAGTCGTCTCATACCACTTGCCTTCAAGTGCTGTGATTTATGCCACCAATTGTTTTGCAATCCGCCTCGGCATACCACTGCATGTCGGCGACAGTTTTTGCATGAACCAGCATAGCCGTCTACAGTAGTTTGAATTATCTTTGGCATCTTACTAGTGATGGTATTAATGCCACTGGAATACAGGGTGTGCACACTTGTGTAGATCTTCTGGCATCTGGTCTTCACATCTTCAGCAAACATTCTTTTCTTTTCTGCTCTGATGTGGCTGTTTCTCCCGGAAACATTCGGGGGGAGAATGAAGCTTTCATGATATGTCTAAATTGTGTCTGACCAGGGGTGTGTTGTGTCAGCCTGTCTTTCTATGGGGGCTGCTGGCATAGCATCCTGTACCCCACGAGAAGCTAAAGCATCTCCATCAGTAGCCACATATCTGATTGCGACATTGTCCTGTGTGAAACTGTGGCCTATCTGTTTGCCAATTTCATACTCCGAGATTTGATCCACTGCTCGTAGGGTTGCCGAGCATCGCTCATGACCTGGGCATGTGACATTGTGACCTTGACTGCGAAGCATGGCACTTACTTTGCACAGCTTATTCTCTAGATGAAAACCTATGATCTGGTGTTGATCTGTCTGCCACTCTATGGCAGCTCCGATAGCTTGCGATGCAGCCTGCCCGACTCCATAACTGTTCTTATGTGCTGTTGCGTTATACCTCACATCCATGCTTATGTCGATCGGGGCATTTTCTGGCAGACCACGCATAATGTTAATCTCTTTTGTTTGCTCTCTTTTCTGCTTCAAATCATCCATTGTTGCCTGGGCAGTGATAGCGGCAACCCTGTCTGCATTTCTTTGCAATCCACATCGCCTTGGAGGGGGTGTGTTCGTTGCAGCCAGAATGTGACGCATCTTTGTGATTCCTATAGTCGAATCCTGAAGTCCAATATGGAGTGCCACATTCGATGTAGCTGGTTTTTGACCACAACTGCCAGTGTCTACTTCAGTGTACAATTTGTGCATGCCTGACTGATATTCACAGTGCAGACAATGTAATTACATTTTCCAGCATAAACCAACTTGTCTTTCGTTGTGTACTTCTAACTGTGGAGATGTGCATGTTGTGTTTTTCGCATGCTCTGTGAAACACTCATTCCACATTGCCACGTTCTTCTGTCTGAAGGTAGCTGTCTGTTAAGTTAGGGCATTTATCTGGTCGTAGTCGTAGAATCTTGCTATTTCAACATAAGCCATCAGCATCGGGCACTGTTAGCAGTCCACCAGGGGTTACATGTACCACTCTTGAATATTCATCCATGTTCAGTCGTCGCAGCCACATACTGCGGTTCGTTTGTCGAGTTTCTGATGTTGCAGCATTTTGTGGTCCCCAGTATGGGTGGCCACGTTTGAAACGGCGCACTTTCTTAATGCCACCAGGGGGTGGTTTGCGCTTACTCTTAACCTCACTCTCACACTTAATTTTACTCTCACTATTCTCAAGTACTGTCGCTTCCATTTTGTAACAATGCACGGTAATCCAGGCAAAATTACAGTTGAAAGTGACAAACCGTTATTTGAAATCACAGACCTCTAATCAGTCTGAAAGTCCAAATGACAGTGACAGAACATCTGTATTATAGGGGGGAGGGGAGAGAATTGCATTAGTAAAGCCTCGATTTGGACATGTATATCAATCTCAGTCAATGACATTGTATT
This sequence comes from Lamellibrachia columna, assembly GCA_963662155.1. NCBI lineage: Eukaryota > Metazoa > Annelida > Polychaeta > Sabellida > Siboglinidae > Lamellibrachia > Lamellibrachia columna. The sequence continues at coordinate 39,743,171 of OY759264.1, read as the reverse complement.
ATAATGACTTATTGGTCAGTTTTTGTTTACTTCAGCTAATTAGACACATGTGCCTACTGTGGAGACCACCTGAGGGAGTATGCCCTCTTGTGGCTTGGGGAAATCTTGGACAGGGCAGCATGCTATCTGATAACGTCTACTGGCTGGCTGGAGCTGATCCATCAGGCAAGTGCCTTTGTTATTGCTAGTTTGCTAATTAGGTTGTATAATGTTATGCAATTGAACTAGTTGAGAAGTCTAGCTTTGAAGGAATTCACAGTTTAAGGTGAATCTTGTGTATATTTACATCTGTGTAATAGGGCAAGAGGCAAACAAATAATATAATTTTCAGTGTAAAATAAAAGCTGGCTGAATACAATGTGCTTACAGAACTTATGCTTGGCTTTCTGAAACATGGTGTTAAAAAATCATAAATGCTAGCTGAGAAAGTGTGTACCTTCAAGAGTTAAGGTGGATTATAGGTCGTTACACATTAAAGCGGCTATCCTGGGTATGCACTGCCCGGTGGGGTGGTACTGTTGAAATGTGTCTAAAAACCAAACATATGGACAGATGTACTAATTTTTTTGGCTGAGTGCATGATACATGTGTGTCTCTAAAATATGTTAAATTCAATTTTTTTCGCAAACATTGTGATGTCTATTTGGGATCATGCCTCAGTTACACTTCCTGGTGTGTTACAAACGAATGTAGGGCACAGTAATTTTAGGTATGTGTCATTTAAAAAAAAATCATATCATCTGACATAACTGCATTTGAGCAGGCACATTGGCAGATTTGCTGGTAGAACATGTTGGCAGTGTAACTGGATTTTTAGATGATTTCAATAGGCGGAAGGATTTTTGGCAATTTTTTCGCCACAAGGCACATGTGCGTAGTAATTCATGCAGAAATTGGTAAACATTGACGGGTGTGGCACGTTCAGGCATTTTAAGAGAGTTAGAAGTATGCGACTTTGACTAAACTCGAACAGCATGTCAATGAGATGATGATAACAGCAGGTAAGAAATTTCAGAATTTTTGATGGTCCCATTTTCTTATAATCGTGCAAAACGTTAACATGGTCGTCAATGGGAAATGTAACAGGAGGCTGAACCCCATAATGGCCTGGCTGGCCACACTGGTAACAATTACATTTAACGTTGCGACGTCTACGATCGTCAGTTGTAGTTGGAGCTGCCAGCGTTCGTATCAGCTGTTGTTGCTGTTCAACGATGACTTTCAGCATTGCCATGACCCCGTCTTACACAGCGCCCTCCATGCGATGCTGCGCGTACCTGACGTTTTCCTGCATCCGTTTCAGCAGTCCACCGAACAGCCATGTCCCTGATCTCGATAAATGATGCGCTCGGCTGTGCCTCCGTCTTCTTTTTCAGTTCCCATCGTAGCAGCGACTCCCTTACATTCTCCATCAGCTGATCTCTGAGCATGGCGTCCCGGTTAGGCACATGTCGTGGACTGACACTGTCCAGCCGATCAACACATGATGCCAGTTCATGAGAGTATTCTGTGATACTTTCACCGTCCCGCTGTTTTCGTTCGTAAAATGAACGCAGTAATTGAGTGACACTGGCGCGCTCACCAAATGTATCCCGTAGGATCTTGAAAATGTTCTGCGCGTCACATCGTTCATCTACCGTACGGCACGCCATTTCTTTTTTCGCCGGACCCTCTAGATGACACCACACGTAATCGGCTGCATCTCGTCCGTTCAGATTCTGTGTGCGTAAAGCAGCTTCCGCGTCCTTGCACCAATGAGTCGCGTCTTCATCACCCTTCCCATCGAAACTACGTAGACGACGCTCTCTCTGCACAACAACCGTCACTGGAGGTGTTACCGTGGTGTGCGCATTCAGCTCACTTAATTGTCGACGCAATTCTTCCAGTTCTTCTGCCATGTGGCTACAACGGTCAGACTGATCCTTATCCATAACTTCGCATAAATTCAGAATAATATAAACATTTAATTTGGAATTTCAATAATTCACCCCACTTCTGGTACCAAAATGTAAGCTCACTAAACGGGTTCTTTATAATAAATAAGTTACATAACAATATAAATCGTTTGTTTTCTAAACGTTTATTTATTTGAAATCCCACCAGAACCGCTGACCAATGTAACCAGTCCACAGCTCGACGTCAACTGAATGTTCTCGTTGCGTTTTTTTAAATTCGATTTTCGCACGCTCACGTTCTCACGCGAACGCGCGCGCTTTATCGTCATGGTACGCTTCCGCGCTATAACGTTTTAAATAAGTGTCAGTTGCAGCCTACATATATATACATATATATATATATATATATATATATATATATATATATATATATATATATATATATATATATATATATATATATATATATATATATGTAGGCTGCAACTGACACTTATTTAAAACGTTACAGCGCGGAAGCGTATATATATATATATATATATAATATTATTAAATTATTTTTAATAAAATACTATTATATAATTAATAAAGACATACAATGTTTCGTGGGTGTTTTCGTTTTGATTTTCTAGAGATTATTGAAGGTAAACGTTTTTATCTTCGTATACAAGTGTATAAATTAATTATAGAGTGTACCACATAATAATAATACACTTATCAACACTTATATTACCCTGAAATTGTTTCATTACCCAGAAATGATGACGCTGCCCTTTGAATTGTCATAGTAATTGGCGTCCAACTCTTGTATTGTGCTATTGAGCTGATCTTGTATGTTGGTTGGTTTTGGTTTGTGTGTGTTAAGAATATTTGGAGGCTACGTTAATTGGCTTCAGTACTCCTGCTTTGTTTTATTGAGCAGATTGTTTCACGTCGTTTGTCTTTTGGTTTGCTAGAAGTGTGCGGAGGCCGTACATAGTAATTGCCTTGATACTCTTATATTGTTTAATTGAGCAGGTCTTTTTGTTTGAATAAAGGCATTGCACAAAGTACTTTATGTCATTAGCCACTTCTCTAAGAATCATCCGTGTTGTGTGGAGTCACGGTTTGTGTACGCTGTGAATTTCTCATCTGTTGGAGACCCTTTTGTGTTGTGGGTATGTGACTATGTGTAGATTGGCTCAAGCTACACGTGCTTTCGAGTGTCTGTGGTTTATTCTCGATTTCCTACATGTCCGTTCATGTCACGCAAACAATAGCAGGTATTCTATTGGGCCGTTCATTACCAATGAGGTGATTGATGCTTTGTCTTTGACTGCTCAGTAAAGTTCCCTTGTTACTTCTACAGTCATGCTGCTTTATGACGCCTGACATGACTCTTGATTTTATTTGTGATCGTTATCTTCCTAGTTATTATTAAATCTTTTAAAATTTAACGAAGTTCAACGGTAAACAGTTGTGCAATGTCTGATACCAACATCTGCGTTGTATGCGAGTAGGTTGTCCAGTCGCGACAACAAGCATTGCAATGCGACCAATGTGATCGGTACATCCATGAGCCAAGCTCAGTACCGGGAGTGGTGAAAGGAATAGAAGAGCGGGATGACTTCCAATGGAAGTGTTTTGACTGTGTATTGACAAGATTGTTATAGGCCTATTTCAACCTTATTCGTAGGGGTAATTCTTTGTAGGTACAAAGAATGTCCATTGTATGAGATAATTTCTTGATGTAATAATTAATGTTTGTGTATATATTTAATTAATAAAATTGTAATCCTGATTTCTGACTACAACCTTTTTCATCCAGTTTTTGTGTAGATGTCAACAGTGTTCCAATGAAAAACCAGCAATGTTCTATTGTTTTTATTACTTTTACAGACTTCTGTTTTACGTGTGAAGAACGAATCAATACTAACATGCAATGAATATAATAAATATTACAGATGTATATATCATGAGGAATCTTTATAAAAACGAACGTAACTTTTACGACATTCAAATATGTAATTTGAAGTCAACCATTTTTTTATTTTAAAATATACGTTAGTATAATTTAAGATGGACCAATATATAAAAATTATACTTATATCTACCAAGTTTCATGTTTTTATCACCTAATGCACAATGATTTTGGAACTATGCCATCCCACTACTAATATATTATGGTTCATTATCAACAACGGAGCACAAAATCTCAAATGTGGCAAATATCGAATATATTCATATACAAACGAAGATATATTAGACTAAAATGGTCCTAAAAACAACAACAATATTATTACATATAACCTCGATTTTGCACGCACGCACGCACGCACGCACGCACGCACGCACGCACGCACGCACGCACGCACGCACGCACGCACGCACGCACGCACGCACGCACGCACGCACGCACGCACGCACGCACACACACACACACACACACACACACACACACACACACACACACACACACACACATCACAGTTCGTTACCACCAAAGTGGGGCATTCCGATCATAAGCGGGTGCATTCCGACCAGGATGCTGGAACATTGCGACCAGGTCGTTGGAGCATTCCGACCAGGCGGTTGGAACATTGCGACACGGCTGTTGGTGCATTGCGACACGGCTGTTGGTGCATTGCAACACGGCTGTTGGTGCATTGCGACACGGCTGTTGGTGCATTGCGACTGGTGCATCCAGGCAGAGGGGCATTTCGACAATTTACCTTCAAGACAACGAGTTCGCTGCTGCTGCGGTGACAGAAGAGGGCCACCCATAGAATATACTACTGAGCAGGCCGCTGTGGCTGTCGGTGCGAACGTCACACGTGTTGAGGTGCGTGTAGTCGATGTGCCGGTTTTTGTCGACCACCAAGACTTCCCAGCCGAGCCCATCCCAGGACCATCCGGCCTTCAGAGTGGTGCTGCTGCGACTCCACGCCAGTCCCTTTCTGTTGAAGGTATGTGCACAATGTGAACACACATTATTTATACGGTATATACACAGTACGTCAGTCAGTTTGCACACTATGGATATTCCAAAAACTTTCCATCAGACGTTGGAACCCAAACATGCGTAAATTAAAATTATCTATCTGCCCTGGCTTGCCCCTCATATAGCTCGCCGGCGTTCCCACTCAACTTCCGACGACTTCGAGAAACGTCACTATTCCTATAACACATGTAATAAAGTGTAACAATGACGACCCAAATACCTGTGCTGAATACAGTAAATTACTATGGATATTACTTTACTATGGCAGGCTAGGGTAAATTAGGAAATCGTATGTTTTATTGATATAGGCCTTGCGGTTGTACAAACAGAGTCTATTGTATTGATTTATATGTTATAGATACCGCTGAGGAGAGCGTCAAGAAGCTGTCTCCTTCTCCGCGGATTGATGCACCGAGAGCTCGTACGCGGAAGGCTAAATTTGCGGCGTGCCTCAAGTCGTCTCCATACAAACGGAGTTTGGTGGAAAAGGCCGAACACCAAAAAAGGAAGACGACAACTGCCGTCCGCACTGCATCGGGAAATAAACGAAAGACAACCGCCGTCTGCACTGCATCGGAAAAGAAACGAAAGACAACCGCCGTCCGCACTGCATCGGGAAAGAAACGAAAGACAACCGCCGTCTGCACTGCATCGGAAAAGAAACGCAAGACAAAGAAATAAGCTACACCCGAAAGCAGCGATGACGAAGACGGAACATAGCCTTGCCTTGTATGTGGCGAGCCTTTTTCAAGTGACAAGTCCCATCATGTCTTGTAATGTCTCACAGCAACGGCGAAAACATTACCGTAATGCCTTTCAATTATGACATTTGTTTTAATATAATGTTATACACGACCATAATAGGAACTGTGCTAGCTTGACATAAATGAAACGACTTGCAGTATGCATGGCACATTTATTTAATTGTATCAATTATACCATACTGCTAATAGCCGTATAATACGGAACTAGATTTGCTTAATTGGTAGGTCCCACATGTATGTTATACGTGACAAATGTGATGTCAACACGATTTCCTGATTTGTTGTGATACGAAACAACCCCAACAAAGGGGCAATACGCCCACATAAGACTTTTTTTAGAATGCGTATAACTTGTCGTATAACTTGCGTGTAACCCAATTGTCAAACTGTGTGTAATCAGACTTCTAATACTGTTTATTTTAATATAGTATAACTGCCTCTTTCGGAGGTTGGGTTGACACTGGAACCAATGATACATTTGTTATCTCGAGCTTAGCATCTTGCTTGTCTGGCTTCTGAATCAGTTCCTTACTGATTGAATCTCTGTTCAGCGGAAAGATTCAACATTTCCGAAACGATTCAGTGATTGCGCCTGTTGTGAATGTCTTTGTTATTCAATTTCTTGCTTATGGTGAGCGTATTCCCCCGCCCTACCCTATATTATATTACCACCATGGATAGAAAAGCATGGGACGAGGCTGACATGTTAAATGCCCATGAAGCCGCCAACATCAACAATGCATCTATATCAGCAGAGGTGAAAGAGTATGGGGTTCCTCGGATGACTTTGAGTGACAGAGTTAAAGGGAAAGTTCCCATGGATGCGAAAATGGGACGAACAAACCAGCGTATAACAGTCTTATGCTGCATCAACGCAGGTGGAGGACATGCTCCTCCACTCTTGATCTTTAGCAAAGGTATGCCAAAAGGAAGGACATACAAGAAAGATGGACCACCGAAAGCTACATACAGTTCACCCGAGAGTGGATGCGTTGATCGGGAAATCTATACTGAGTGCTTTCAGAAGAATGTCCTAGCTCATGCATCATAAGAGAGACAACTCCTGTTATTGCAGGATGGAGCAGCAGCCCACATCTCGCCAACCCTTATTGACCTGGCTATTGCAAATGACGTCATTGTCCTTTGCTTTCCACCCAAACCCACTCACATTCTACAAGCCTGCGACGTTGCGATCAATCGCACAATGAAAGTTTAGTTAAACAGTCATGTATCATATAAAAATGCTTAGAGGAGACTGCTGGATAAACACACATTTCCAGCAATCTTTAGGAATGTCGCTGAGAAGACATTCACAGCAGGCACAATCACTGAATCGTTTCGGAAATGTTGAATCTTTCCACTGAACAGAGATCCAATCAGCAAGGAACTGATTCAAAAGCCAGACAAGCAAGATGCTAAGGTAACCAATGTAGCATATGTTCCAGTGTCAACCCAACCAGAATGTGTAGAAGATGTAAACGACGGGCACACAGAAAATAGAGTACAAGAGGAACCCAAGAGTAACGACAAATGTGATGTCACTGGGACGGATATCACGACTACTTCAGACGGTGTTGATGAAGGTAGGGTGAACCTGAACTTGGAAAACACAGAATGTGCGATCAACCTGTGCGTGGAGTCGCTCTTGTCATCGGACGTTCCTAGTGACGCTGAAGTAGTCACTGCTGCGGATACGACAATATGTCCACCATAACTGCCTCTTGATTTGATAGAGCAATCACTGACGCCATGAAAATGCAATGCCTACGCATAAAAGTACGCAGAAAATACACGGATGAACAAAGCGATGTAGCTTACACCACATGGAGTATATTAAAGAAGAAAGTCGAAGAGGTCAAGGAACCCAACCAGCCAGCGCTGTCAAAACACGTCTACAAGAAAACCCGTTAGTCACAGCAGGCATTATTCCACCAAATCTTCCAGACGTTTTGTTGCCGCCTGCTAAGCTAGAAAAGCACGTGATGCGCATTGGTAAGCGCAAAACCACTAGAGCTAGAGTACTGACATCTGAAGACATTGCAAGAGAAATACGAAAACACGAGAAAGCTAAAAAGATGCAGAAGAAGCCAAATAGAAGAGAAAGGAAGAATGAGCAAAGAAGATGTTGCTTAATGAGGTACAGAAAATGTGCTGGAAAAAAAACGGCAAGACATCCTGAAAGCAAAAACAATACAAGAGAAGAATAGGCAAGCCAAGAAGCGCATTGAGCATTTCCAGGCATGGCAACGATTGCTAATGAAATGCAAAAGCTTTGCTGCAGCAGAGAGGTACTATCGGAAGTAAGCGACAACGATCCTGTCATTGTTCTACCAATATATTGTTTTCGAAGCCCGGATGTGTCTAGCTGACTTACTGCCCGATGGCAGTCTGTCGTAATTGTGTGGACAGGATAGATTCATGGCAACCAGGGTACAGGGTCCAACCCCGCAACCAACGCAGCGACCAACTCAATAACAACAATAAACACTCTTATTGTCCAGTGCAGCAACAGACAGCGACCGTCCATCGCCACTGTCGACCATGGGTCGTTCGCGAGGATCGTCGTCGGCAGCGAAAGTTAGATTTCTCTGCGGACTCAAGGAGTTATATGTGAACGAACTAAGGCAGGAGGTTGCTGAATTTAGACGAATTGTCCAGTCTAAAGAAAGCAGATCTCCGATCTGGGGGAGCGCGTCAACTGCCTCGAAGAGAAGACGAACGCGCTGGAGCAGTACTCTCGACGGAAGTCGATGCGCAGTTCGAGCAGTTCGAAGACGTGCTCGAGGTGTCACTCAATCTGGTGAACTCATCACTTCTCCCACCACTGACGATGAGGGAAGTTGACCGCGTACACCATGTTGGCCCCAAATTGCCAAACAAGACAGACGCCCACTTCTGATTAAATTGGCGACGTACTGAGCGAGACGCCGTGTCTTCGCAACACGTAAAAACTTCAAGCTGGGACTACATCAACGACACCATCGTCCCACCCGGTGGATGTCAACGAGGACCTAACCAAACTACGAGCACATCTGTTCTACGAGTGTCGTAAGGCAAAAAAAAGAGCGGCAAAGTGAACGACGTCTGGACTGTAGACGGGAATATCCTGGTTCGGGATAGTTCCAATCGGGTAATCCCAATAAAGACTCAACCGGAACTCGACAAGCTGCTGGTGTAACATGGACACGCTGTATTCCCCTTCAATGGTGTGTCTATTTGACATTATTATACACCATCATACATAGGCAGGCAGCTGACATTGAGAGAGCTTACTCCCTCGATTGCAAACTCTTCTGTGTCGAGAAAATGCACAACTGCAAGGAGAAAAGATTCAAAATCGAATCGCCTGATGACCTTTTCTCACTCGGCTGGTCTGAGGAGAGAGTGAGAGAGTTTTACCTGAACTAAAATGAACTTTCAAAGTAAATTTTTTTCCATGAACTGTTGACTTTACATCATGCCTATACAATATCCTTCCAGCATATGCAATGGAAATATCCGAATGAACGCTATATTCTATGAACACTGTAATCATTGGATTCATCGTCAATGTACTAATCTGACCAGCGAACAATTTAACAAGTATTCCTCTACTGAAGAAGACTGGTTCTGTGAAACATGCTTAAATAAGTTATTCCCTTTCGGTGATCTCACTGATGAAGAATTATATTTTAATATGTCAGGTGTAGATGATAACTTGATTGAACTTTATGAACAATGTGCACACTTAAATTATGTTCCGTTTACTTACTCTGATAAAAATGATTACACTATAAATGGGAGTATAGATCCAGACAATAATTTACATAACCGAGTAAATGTAGATAGCCTGTGTTATACTGATGATGAATTCAACACTACAGTTGTACTGAAAAGTGAAGGATTATCCAACTTTTCAATAATACATTTTAACACCAATATAGCTACCAATTTTAATAAACTAAAGGCATGTATCACTCAATTAGATTACAAATTTGATGTCATTGCAATTTCAGAAACTTGGATGAATGACAATGAAAGTGAGGAATTCCAGTTAGAAAATTATAATGCCTATTATATTTCTAGACAACACAGAACTGGTGGTGAGGTTGCTCTATATATAAATAAGGCCTTAAAGCATAAACCGTTACAAATTTTTTCTAAATGTATAGACAGTGTTGCTGAAGTTACTTGTGCTGAAATCACCACTAGTAATGGTACAAACATCATCATTGTTGCATCAATTTATCATACACCAAATACTGACTTAACTTTATTAAATGAACATATAGAATATATGTTTCACAACTGTAATGGTAAAACCATGTACTTGTGTGGAGACTTCAATGTAGATCTACTACAATGTGAAAATCATGCAGCGACAGGTAACTTTATTGACCAGATTTATAGCTATGGATTGCATCCTTTAATAACTAGACCTACAATAATAACAAAGCAAAGTGCAACACTTATAGGTAATATATTTACAACAGAGCTTGAAAGGTATACAGTCAGTGGCCTAATCATAAATGATCTAAGTGATCACTTGCCTGTCTTCCAAATTTGCGATTATGTGGACAATATTCATCAACAGGAAAACCAATGTTTCGAAACAAGACCAATGAAAAAAAATTACAATCATTTATCAGTACTCTAGCAAATATGAAATGGGAGGTTATTTTGAACAATGAATATGTTAATTTCACCTATACCAAGTTAATTGAAATATTCACAAATACTTATGAATCTAGTTTTCCTGTTAGAAATCTTTCTCGAAAGACCAAAAGGCAACACAAACCCTGGATGACTCCAGGATAAAAAATGCATGTAAGAAAAAGAATGTACTCTGCAAGCATTTCTTAAAGGCAAGAAACGACACAGCTGAAGTTAGATACAAATAATATAAGAATAAACTTACATCTATTTTAAGATATTGCGAAAAACAGTATTACTCCAACCTGTTAGAAGAAAGTAAGAACAATACAAAGGAAACTTGGAAAATCATTAAAAGTTTATTGAATAAAAATCCAAAAAGTCATATTATCCATCTGAATTTAAGAATAATGGGTCAACTATTTCAGGGAACAAGAAAATTGCTGAGTATTTCAATCAATTCTTTGTTAATATAGGGCCATCTTTAGCCCGAACCATACCTAAATGGAATACAAGCTTTGTGTCCTATCTAGGTGACAGGGTGGAAGAATTGTTATTCTTAAATCCAGTTTCGGAGGAAGAAATCTTAGCTATTGTCTGTAAATGCAAGAGTAAAAAGTGAAAAGGTTATGATGGCATAGACGTGCTTAGTGAAAAAAATAATTCCACACATATTAGCTCCATTGAGACCTATATGTAACTTGTCATTAGAACAAGGTGTGTTTCCTGATGATATGAACATTGCTAAGGTCATTCCTCTATTCAAAGCAGGGGATGACCAAAACTTCACAAACTATAGACCTATATCCTTGTTACCTCAGTTTTCAAAGATCCTAGAAAACATATTCAACAACAGAATAATGGATTTCCTAAATAAAAAGCAGATATTATACTTACGTCAGTATGGTTTTAGAAAAAATATGTCCACATCAATTGCAATTATGGAATTAGTAGAGGAGATTACAAATGCTATGGATAGAGGAAAGTTTACAATCGGTGTTTTTATTGATTTAAAGAAAGCCTTCAATACGGTTGGTCACAGAATTCTTGTTGATAAACTGGAACATTATGGCATTATGGGTGTAGCGAAAAAGTAGTTACCTGGATAACAGGAGATAACGTATATGTTTTAATGGTATAAATTCTGATTTTTCCACTATAACTTATGGTGTACCACAGGGGTCAATTCTAGGGCCAACTCTTTTTATCGTATATATTAATGACCTATGTAAAGCATCTTCACACCTCAAGTCAATACTTTTCGCTGATGACACTAGGTTTTATATTGAAGGAAATGACCTGTCTGAGATGTGCAGAGAGGTATCAATAGAGTTAAACAAAATAAGTTTTTATATTGAAGGAAGTGACCTGTCTGAGATGTGTAGAGAGGTATCAATAGAGTTAAACAAAATAAGTTTTTATATTGAAGGAAGTGACCTGTCTGAGATGTGCAGAGAGGTATCAATAGAGTTAAACAAAATAAGTTTTTATATTGAAGGAAGTGACCTGTCTGAGATGTGTAGAGAGGTATCAATAGAGTTAAACAAAATAAGTTTTTATATTGAAGGAAGTGACCTGTCTGAGATGTGCAGAGAGGTATCAATAGAGTTAAACAAAATAAGTTTTTATATTGAAGGAAGTGACCTGTCTGAGATGTGTAGAGAGGTATCAATAGAGTTAAACAAAATAAGCACCTAGTTCGAAGTAAACAAACTTTCATTAAATATTTTAAAAACCTATTATATGATATTTAATCTTGTAAATGCAACATGCCATGAAAAAATCAGTATAGGTAATGTTGATATTGACAAAGTACATTGTTCTAAGTTTCTTGATGTGTATATTGATTGTAAACGCAAATGGTTTTGAGCATGTGAATAGCATACGTACTGAAATTTAATGCCCTTACTATTTTTTACATGATTAACTTTAATCCATGGTTATAATGTACAAAATTTACAACAATTTAATGCCAGTGAACATTCTTTCTCATTCTGAAATGGTTAATACATGTCATGATTATAATACACGCCAAGAAAATAACTTCAAAAACAAATACTGCAGGACAACATTAAAATCTATGTGTATAAGTGTAAAGGGTGGAATTCCTTAAATAAGGATCTTAAAAATAGCAGTAATATACGTGCTTTTAACATAAGCTACAAATATTATTTGGTCAATAAATATAACACTTAGTCACATCCTAGTTTGTAAATATTTGAAATACAAATTGTCTATCAACTTTGTTTCTTCTCGGCAAACAGTATGGTAGTATGTAATACCAATTTTAGTAGTATTAGTCAATGTATGTATTTATGTTTATTGTGGTCTTCACATGTTTAATTAATTTATGTATTTTTTATATAGTGGGAAATGCTTATTATAAGTATTGCACTTCCTGCATTTCCCTTCAACATTTCTTTAAATCTGCCTATGTATTTACAGATCTTGATAGGTATAGCAGCAAAATGGTGCTGATATGTCACTGTTGTATATAATGTTGTATTGTACTGCTTTATGTTGAATAAATTCCAATTCCAGTTATATACACTCTCAAGTCTCAAGTGGTTTACTCCAAACAGCCCAAACTTGGGCTAACGCAGGAGTTTGTGGTGGACTGTGCACATGCACTGTGGGTGGTACGTTCGATTAAAAGACTAGTATCATTAATGTTGCTGAAATGGTTTTTATCTGATAGTTTTATTTATTTTATGTATAGGATGTTTAACGAAAATTTTTAATAGGTTGGTTGTGTGTATGGATACTGTCGCTGCCTTGCCACATGCACACATAGACAGTCTCCATACCCACACCATGGATAAGTTTACGCTGAGCACTGTGTTTTAAAGGCAGTTTAGGTGAGGAAGTGTGGTGGAAGGGAGTTCCATAATAGCTTCTTGAAATGATTTTGGGTTTTTTATGTTGGTAATTTTTGATGGAATCATATTCCATATGCGAATGGCTCTGGGATAAAATGAAAAGACCATTGCATTTATACGACACTTGGGGGCTATGTATTGTCCATGGGTTCGAGAGCGAGTTAGTAGGCCCGGAGGGGGGGTGATCTCAATAATGTTGTTTAGAATTTTGTAGAAGGTAGTGGCTTGTTTGATATTGCGCCTTCGTTCGAGGGTTGGCCATCCAAGGGCAGTAATTAGATCTGCTGGATTTGTGCTCCGTCTGTAATCATTTTTGACAAATCTGGCAGCAGAGTGTTGCACTCTTTCAAGGCTTTTAACTTGTGAAAAGGTGTGGGGATTCCATATGGGTGAAGAGTACTCAAGTTTTGGCCGGATTAGCATGTTGTACGCTGTTTGCTTAACTTCGGGTTTACATGGGCCAAGAGTTCGTTTAATCATGCCTAAACATTTCGAAGATTTTGAAGTTATGTCAGTGACGTGATTTGTCCAGGTTAATTTGGAATCCAATTTTACTCCGAGGTATGAGTGGCTGGATACGGTGGATAATGGCTGGCCAGAAAGCGAGTACTTGTGTGTGCTGGGTTTAGTTTTGTTTGTTATTGGAAGGTGGACGCATTTAGATACATTAAATTCCATTTGCCATTTGTCTGACCATGTTTGGAGTTGGCTAAGGTCAGTTTTGAGAATTTCATGGTCGGTTTTGGAAGAAATTTTACGATATATAATACTATCATCTGCAAAAAGGCGTATAGAAGATTTGATGTTCCCATTTATGTCATTTATGTAGAGTAAGAAGAGGACAGGTCCTAGAACTGAACCCTGTGGGACACCAGATGTGACATCTGTGATGTCCGACAGGGCACCGTTAACTGAGACTCTCTGTTTGCGGTTGGATAGAAAAGATTTGATCCAATTTTGAGTGTTTCCAGTGATTCAGTAGGAGGTCAATTTTTATAGAAGACGTAGGTGAGGCACTTTGTCGAAGGCTTTAGCAAAGTCAAGCAGGATTGCGTCAATTTGGGTCTTGTTGTCCATAGCAGTCATCCAGTCGTGGACTGTCTCAATGAGTTGAGATTCACAAGACAGTCCCGACTGGAATCCGTGTTGGAAGTGGAGAATGATGTTATGCTTGTGCAGGTGTTTCCACATGTTGCTTAGGATGATATGTTCCATTACTTTACAGAGGATGCAGGTTAGTGATATGGGTCTGTAGTTAGCTGGGTCAGATTTATGGCTCTTTTTGTGTATAGGAGTTACTAATGCTTGTAGCCAGTCCCTAGCTGGGAGTTCATCTGGGCCTGTAGCTTTATTCTGGTTTAGATTTTCCAGCTGCTTTATTACGCCATCTATGCCAATTTCGAGAAGGGGGATGTTGGGGTAAGTAGAGGGGGCTATTTGGGGGATGGGGTGCTTTTCTTGGGTAAATACAGAGCTAAATTGGTTGTTTAGGGCATTTGCTTTATCTCGATCATTAATTATTGGTTGGTCGTTTACTCGAAGTGTGGGGATGCCAATGTTTTCTCGTTTATTTGCCTTAATAAATGACCAGAATCATTTTGGATTAGTTTTCAGGCTGTCTCCAATGTGGTTGTTAACATAGTATTTGTAGGATTTTGCTAATGCTTTAGTAGCTTGCTTTCGGAGTTCCTTAAATTTTTCCCAGTCACTGTTTAGTCCAGTTTGCCTTGCCTTTTTGTGGCTTTTGTTTCGTCTTCTCTGCATTCTAATTAGTTCACGTGTTATCCAGGGGAGGTGGGTTTTAGCTTTTGTGTATCGTCTAGGTATGTTTTTGTTAATCAAGGTAGTCAGACGTTCGCGGAAAAAGGTCCAGTTTATGTCTATATCCTGTGAGTTGGGGTCGATGTCGAAGTACTCAAGATTTAGTTTGTCTATGTCGTCTTTGAGTTGGTCCCAGTCTGCTGATTTGTAACTATAAACTTGGTGGGGGGGTTTCTTGTTGCGAACTGGGTTTAAGTTGACATTGAAGGTCACGGATTCGTGATCGCTCATACCAGGAGTGGTGTGGGTTTTGATGATAATGGAGGGATTTGAATTGAGTATGAGGTCAAGAATGTTGCCAGAAGCGATGCGTGTGGGGTCGTTTACCATGTTCTGCAGCCCAAAGTCGTTAGTTATTTCTAGTAGTTTGTTATGCTTGCTGGCGGTGCTGTTATTAGTGGTCTGGTGATTTGTCCAGTTGATATCAGGGAGGTTAAAATCTCCAGCTATGACTACGTTAGGGGGAGTTTTTTGTGTTCTATATATTTTAGTTAGGGAGTCGTGGAGAGCTTCAAGGGATTGGAGGTGGTCATTTGGGGGTCGATAATAAGATGCAAAGTATATGCATTTGTTTCGTGCAAAGTGAATTTTTGTCCAAATTATTTCACAATTTGAGTTTAAATTTTGGAGGGGTTCAGCTACAATGTTGTCATGGAAGGCTATAAGGACTCCACCGCCATGGACATTCCTGTCATTTCTGATGGCCTCATAGTTGGGTGGTAGGAAAGAGTATGTAGCATAGTTTGCATCTAATTTAGTTTCAACTAGAAATATGATGTCTGGATTATTATATTGAATAGTTGCCTTTAGTTGGGTTGCTTTTTCTATGCTCTTAACGCTGTTGGTGTTTATCAAAATTCCTTTAAGTGTGTTTCCTTGGGTTTTCCGTATATGTGTTGTTTATGCTGATGTACATAAAACTACCAATGCAGGCTGAAATGCTATTACTGCAATACTAAAAAAGGGTGAGTTATAATATTAATTGCTATTGGTAAATCCATATTGTTGTACTCATGCTAACTAAATAGTATGTACTGTCTAATTCCTTTTGCACACTTTGAATCACAGCAGAAATACATGTCAGTCTACTCCAATTGACAATGGATAAAGATAAATCCTTTTTGTCAAATATGTACAAAGAGAGTGCATCGTTGTTCAACTGTTTTATAGTACACTGCTTGTTAAGGGTTCTTTCACATTAATTGTATTACAGGATTGAACAAACAAAATGCTCGAGATTATTGTGAACATTGGTATTGTATTAAATGTATGCCCAGTATTTTTCCATACAATCATATGGACAATGATAGTGAATTTATAGACATCATTTCTGAAAGTTGGACGCATATTAATGATTATTAATTCCAAGAATTAGAAAAGAAAATATTCATACCATTTGAAATTAACAGCGAGTCAGACACAAGCATACTATTTAACACTGATCCTGATACAAATTATTATTGTGAATCTACACAAAACAAGTTTAATTATAATATAGAAGATACCTTTAATAAGTCATGGTGTACCACATAAAAAATTTTCTGTTGTTCACGTCAATATTAGAAGTCTGCCTCACCACCATCAACAACTTGAAAATTATTTTGCTAATATCAGTCACTCCTTTTCGATAATTGGACTCCCTGAAACGTGGCTCCAGGAAAGCAATGTCGATATTTATAACATCGCAGGTTATATGGTGAATAATTATAGAAAAAATAAAAAGGGCGGTGGCATGGCAGTCTGCATAAAAGATTCGCTTTACAAACGTAGAGAAGATTTAGACAAAAGTAATGTAGACATAGAGTGTGTTTTTATTGAATTAGATGACGGTACACTTAATTTTAACAGGAACGTCATTATAGGAGTTGTATACAGGCCGTCAGACAAAGACAAAAGTGTATTTACAACAGTCTTGCATGCTATCTTAAAGACTATTCAAAAAGAGAACTGCCTATGTTATCTGATGGGTGATTTCAACATCAATCTGCTAAATGTTGATAAACATGTACCTAGCTCCAAGTTACTTGAATGTATGTATATTATGTCATATATCCCTCTAATTAGCAAACCAATTAGAGTAACTGCTACATCTGCCACACTTATTGACAACACTTTTACTAATAACATTGTGGTAGGGTTATATATATATATATATATATATATATATATATATATATATATATATATATATATATATATATATATATACATATACATATAAATATAATTATACATATACATATACATATACATATACATATATATATATATATATATATATATATATATATATATATATATATATACATATACATATATATATATATATGATAGAATGATAGAAATTATATAGAAGGGTAGGATGGTGATGAAACATGCAGGTGGCTAACATCACTTCCATTGAGGAACTGTGACAGGGTGATGGCTGGACCCTTCATCTGTTGTAGATAAGCCTGGTGGTCATTATTCCTAATGCAGGATTAATGACCACTGATTCTTTGGAGTCACCAATTTCATTCTCTTGAGGGAAACCCAAGTAGCTATTCAAATCATTTACAGCTAGAGAGAGATTCAGAGGTTGGTGGGAATTATGGGTGATACCCATTGGCTAATTCATCTTTCCTGGGGTCTGTCAAAAGGTAATATAAGTTTAGGTAGAGAAGAGACTTGGGGAGTTGTGGGGAGGCAGGAGTGATTGCCTAGGAGTAGCTGGTGTGCAGTCAAGCAGTGTCCTAACTGGCCAGGGAGTCTGTCAGATAGTGTTATGGTAGTTGAGGTTTATTGTTAGGTGTTTAAAGTTTGGGGTGTGCCAGGGACCCTGTCTGTGAGACAAGATGAGTTAAGTGTTTCATTGTCAGTTGGTTTAATGTGTTATTGGTACTGTAGTGTAAATAAAAGATTGTTATTGTAGTAAACTCAATTTACCTCTATGACAAAGTAACTATTGATAGCGCAGAGACTTGTTCCAGTATATTATATTCAGATATATTAGATCATTTATCAAATCATTCTACATTGATAATAATCGTTGTTTAACACATGTAAACCAAACATACATAACTAAAAGGCTCTACGCTGACCAACACATAGCAAGGTTTACAACAAGTCTATTTAATGCTGACTGGTCTAAAGTTAATTCTGAGCTTGACGTCCCAAATAATGCATAAGCTGCCTTCTATTCAGAGTTTGGTAACCATTATTCTAACTACTTTCCTGAAGTAAAAGTTAAACTAAAATACAGTAATAGAAAGCCATGGCTTTCAGATGGTTTGAGGACATCCATAAAAATAAAAAATAAATTATTTGTTTACTATAAAAAAATTACCTACCCTTACTAATGAAACCAATTATAAGGTATATCGCAATAAGCTTAACTCAATTGTTAGAATAGCTGAAAGAAATCATTATCAACATTTGTTAAGACAAAACCAGTCGAATCTTTCAAAATCATGGCAACTCAGGCAAATTGTTGATAAAAACAAGAAGTCTGCCCCACCACCAAAGGTAACTATTAATAATCAGTTAATAACCGATAAAAAGGTAATTGCAGAATACTTTAATAACTATTATATTAATATTTGATCATCATTGGCTGAAAAGATCAGGCCAAATGGTATTTTCCTGTCAAATTTCTGTGTCAATGTATATTAAGGATCGAAACTTGCATACAATATTTATCTCACCTGTTGGAGAGGATGAAGTAGAAACCATAATTAAAAGTCTATAAATATCAAGTCCTGGTTGGGACTTAATAACTCCATGTATAGTTAAATTAACATACCATGCCTTCATAATTCCCTTAACAAATATTATTAACTTATCGTTAGCTAAAGGTATTTTTCCAGATGACATGAAAGTCGCTAAAGTTATCCCGATATACAAAGGAGGTAACAAGACAATCGTAAATAACTATCGTCCAATATTGATTCTGGCAGTTTTCTCAAAAGTGCTAGAAAGATTAATGTACAATAGATTAACAATGTTTATAAACTAACATAATATTTTATGATTACCAATTTGGTTTTAGGAAGAAGTATTCTGCAAGCAAGGCTCTAGTGCAACTAGTCGATAAAATTGCTACACATATAAATAACGGTGAATACTTACTAGGAGTTTTTCTTTACTTCAGTAAAGCTTTCGACACAGTTGATAATAAAATATTACTTAATAAACTATAGAACATTATGGTATTAGATGAAAAGCGCTTGCCTGGCTTAAAGTTATTTGTCTAATAAAAGGCAGTAGTATGTTTTATTTGATGAAGTAAAATCGCACTTCCAGCCTATATGCTGTGGAGTTCCACAGGGATCAATAATAGGGCCACTATTATTCTTGATTTATATTAAGTTAATGATATTGCTAACGTATCAAATATCCTATTTCCTATTCTATTTGCAGATGATACAAATGTTTTTGCAAAAATCTTTATGAGTTGGAAACTGTTATGAATCAAGAACTCAATAAATTAGTTATTTGGTTAAGCAATAATAAACTATCTTTAAATATCAGTAAAACAAACTTTATTGTATTCAAGTCAGTGAATAAATAGGTCTCCAATCAAACTAATATCTTTATTGAGGTAGAAAGCACAAAGTTCCTAGGAATTATAATAGATTCTATGTCCAGGTGTCTTTATATACAGTACATTAAAAGTAAAATAGCTGAGTAGATCATCCCTTGTGACATTGTACTATACCTTTATATATCCGTATCTAACATATTGTACTGAAGTGTGGGGAGGAGCATGTAACACATATTTTAATTCTTTAGTCAAATTACAAAAGTATGCAATTCGTTTAATTATGTCAGCTCTATACAAAGCACACACATACCAACTCTTTAAGAACCTATTGATTTTACCATTAAGATAAATCTACGAATACAAAGTTGTTTTGTTTATGTATAAAATTGTCAAGAATATGGTTCCGTCGGTTTTGACATGTATGTTTAGTAGAAATAATGAAATCAACAAATACATAACATGCCATGCTGCACTATTGCATGTACCGATAAAAAAATTCAACGTATTATGCAAAGCTATTAGACACCATGGTGTTAAACTATGGAATTATATGGTAAAAACAGTGGATTGTACCTATGCATTTGTAAAAAAAATCTCAACTCGAGATTTTTTAAAATAAATAATATTAGTATCATATATAATTAACACTCATTGTTGCAATCGTAATGCGTGTATTTATGAGAATAGTATTGCTGTGATTTATGTTTCTGCTATTCTCCAACTGCACAATCTTTTGTTAAATTTTTTTCTACTTACACCATGGAATTATATATCTATTACATGTATTGAGAGGGAAAATCAGCCACTTGGTGGCTTTAAACCCTCATTATAGGAACTATGACAATGTCTGTAAATATCATATCATTGTACGTAATGTACCATAGTTTCTATAATAAACTATCATCATCATTAAATATGTCATGTTGTTGATGAAGTGTCCTCAGACCTACTATGTGACATGGACGAATATTCTGACCTGATACCCAAACAAATACCTGCATATCACCACGTTGAAGCTAGAATGAGAATTGCTGTGGAACTTGCTGTTCACGAGGACTTGTATTTGGATGACAATTTCCTTGCAAACGGAATCAGCGTCTGAACTTCAAGTAGTATGACATATGCCTTGTTCTCTGATTTGCATCAGCCTGGCACAATCCTACTTTCTGCAGATATACGTAGGTTGTTTCAAGAAGAAACAGTGAGCGTTGTCAAAACTAGGAGTATACATGAACGTTTGACAAATCCATGCCATATCGTCCATACTGGGAGCAAGAGTAAAATCAATATACCCAAGAATTGGTAACATAACACATGACCTCCACCATCTTATTACATAGGTTTACTTACTTAGGTTTACTTAGGTTCTTCCTGACCGTAGGTGGCGGCCTCTGTGGTCAGATCTTCAACTTTCCCTTGGAAAAGCGGCTTTGCAGTTGTAGAGAAATTCCCCAGTACTCCAATGTCTATCTAGATTTAACAAGATTTAACAAGATTTGCCATCCAAGCCAAAGGCCCAGATGGCAAGTGGACAAGGAAGCCATTGGCTTATCGAGAGTCCAACAATGTTCATCTACTTATAACCCGCCCTCCTGAGATATGTGTCAACCTTGTTTTTAAACATATTCACGCTGCTAGCAGTTACACAATCTGTAGACAATTTGTTCCATTCATTTATTGTCCTCTGTGAGAACGAGTGCTTCCTGATGTCCAATCTACATTGATCCTTTACTAATTTTACCTCATGTCCTCTAGTTCTGCTATCCTTCTTGAGTGAGAAAAACATATTTCTATCAATATTTTCATACCCATTCAATATCTTAAAAACTTCAATCTGATTTCCTCTTAACCTCCTTGTCTCTAGAGTTGTTAAACCACATTCTTTCAGGAGTTCTTCATAACTAAGGTCTCTCAGTTCTGGAATCATTTTAGTTGCTCTCCTTTGTATGCGTTCAAGCGTATCTATATCTTTCTTACGATATGGTCTCCATGCTTGTATACAGTATTCTAAATGAGGTCTAACTATTGCTTTATAAAGAGGTATAATTAACTTTTTTCCCTTGTATGTTATGTTTCTTCTAATCAATCCAAGAATTTGATTACCCTTTGAAGCTGCAATACCACACTGCTCTGAAACTTTCATATCAGCGCTTATTGTAACTCCTAAGTCCTTTTCTTTTACAGTAGTACCCAGAACAGTATCTCCCATTTTATAGTTTACATTCAAGTTCCTATGTCCTGTATGTAGGCATTTACATTTCCCAAAATTGAACAACATCTGCCATTTCTCAGACCATTTCACTAATCTGTCTAGATCGTTTTGTAAATGTTGTTTATCACCATCAGTATTAACCTTTCTAAACAGTTTTGTGTCATCCGCAAATTTCAGTGCGTTACTTGTTATACTGTCGTCCAAGTCATTGATATAAATTAAGAATAATATAGGTCCTAATACTGATCCTTGAGGTACCCCACTCAAAACCGATTTCCAATTTGAAACTTCTCCATCTACTACAACTCGTTGTCTTCTGTCAGTCAGCCATTGTTCTATCCAGTCAGTTATGCTGTCCCCGATACCATGGGCTTTTAATTTAAGTAGTAATCTTTGATGTGGCACTTTGTCAAAAGCTTTCTGAAAATCTAAGTAGATAATATCTACTGGCGATCCCACGTCTATCCACTTAGTGATTTCTTCCAAAAAACATAACATATTTGTTAAGCATGACCTCGCTTTAAGGAATCCATGTTGAGATGAATTTAATAATTTATGCTTAACGAGGAATTCCACCATATGGTCTTTAATTAACCTTTCTAATAATTTACAAATCACTGACGTTAAACTCACTGGTCTGTAATTCTCTGACTTATTTCTCGAACCCTTTTTAAATAATGGTATGATGTTTGCTTCTTTCCATTCAAACGGAACAACTCCCTCTTTTAATGACAAGTTGAATACTCTTGCATCTAGATGGGCTTTAAACGAGTTGACACTTGGGGCAGTTACAACTACTTCCAGTAAATCATTCCATAATCTGGTAACTCTAAGGGAGAAGCTTTCTTTTCTAACATTTGTACGAGCACATTCTAGAAACAATTTCAAACTATACCTCTTGTTCCTTCCTTTGTATCAGTGTCTTTGTGCAGCTTGACAATGTTAGATACATCACAGTAATATTTCCCTTGAAGCAGTTTATATACCTCAATCATGTCACCATGTGTTCGTCTATATGCAAGTATGGGAAGTTTTAATCTCTCAAGTCTTTCCTGGTAAGGAATATCCTTCATACCAGGAAGCTGCTTTGTTGCACGTCACTGTATATAGGTTTCGATGGCATCTTTGTATTTCTGTTTATAAGGGGACCATACTATTAATCGTTTTGAAAACCTTGGCATCATCATATATATGCAAACATATATACATTTGAAATTATATTCTCTGGAAGATCATTAATAATAATATATGAAACAAATAGCATCAATCCTAAGACACTGCCCTGCGGAATTCCACTTGTTACATTTCCCCACTCAGAGTTAATACAATTTACACTGACCTGTTGTACACAGTCAGACAAGAATGCCTGGATCCATCTTAGTATGTAATACTCTATGCCATATGATTTAAGTTTGCCTATCAATCTTTTATGAGGGACGATATTGAATGCTTTCATGAAGTCTAGATATACTACGTCTATAGATTCTCCTCTATTTAAAGCTTTAGTCCACAATTCCATAACATTTAACAGTTGGAGTATAGTAGAATGACCTTTAATAAAACCAAACTGTTGCATATTGAATGGTTTATTTCTCGTCATATGATTGACAATATGGTCTTTGACACAGTGTTCCATACATTTGCATATTATACTTGTTAGGCTGACTGCTCTATAATTTCCTGCCTTTTTTCGACTACCCTTCTTAAATATGGCTGAGATCCTTCCCTGTTTTCATTTGTTTGGTAGTTCACCCACATGCAATTATTAAATAGCCTAGCTAGTGGTTTACATAAATAATTAAATAACTATTTCAACAAACTAGGATGAACAACTTCTGATTTACACACATTAAGATTAAAAAAAAATGTAATATAATTTTTTATTTCCTCATCAATAGTCAATTCTTCCATGGTGTGCCTTAGCTTCACTGGTGGAATATGAGGGATATCACCATCTGGCTCTATAGTAAAAACACTTGAAAAAAATTTCCTAAGACATCTGCCTTTTTCCTGTCAGAATCTGTGAGCCTAGATTTAGGATCTGTAGGGTCTATGTTCAGGTCTGAAACACTTTCCCAATTCTTGGTTTTAGAGTTCATATATTGCCATACTGCTTTCAGGTTTGTCTTAGCCTCTGTTGCTAGCTTCATCTCAAATTCCTTCTGTATCCTCCTCATTAATTTACGGACTTGATATGTTGCCCTACAATATTCAGTATAGTATTTCCCTTCTTTTATCTCCATATAACGTTTCCATAAAGTGTGTTTTATCTTAATTTTCTTTACTGATTCCTTGTTTAGGGGTACTTTCCCTTTATGTTAGTTAATGTTACTCACAAGTCAATGAGGATGAATTTATCCTCTATCTTTTTAATATATTCTCTAAAGCCTAACCATTGATGGTTTATAATGCTCGTGCCAAGTGTATCGCTTCAGTCTGTGTGATCTAGTTTCACCTTCATACCATTATAATCCCCTTGGTTGTAATAATATTTAAGTCGTGTATGATTTGTTATTTCTGCATAGCACCTAAATGTAATGATAAGGACACAGTGATCACTTTTACCAAGTGGGCTTTCATACACTATGTCATCTACCATACCTTTTTCATTGGTGAAAACTAAATCGTGCCTAGATGAGGTTTGAGAACATTCTGCACATCATGTGAACTAATGTGTCCAGTAGTGCACGATCTAGCTGGTGGCAGCCAAACTATTTCATTCCTCTCCTCCCTGCTGACTTACAAACAATCACACCAGCCATGATTGAGAAAGAGCAGAGCGTAACAGAACAAAAACAACCGGCCCAAATGGACGGTGAACTAGATGAATAACATGGAGCAACAGAGGGAGAGCAGATGGATGGTGAAATGAAGGAAGAATAGGGAGCAACAGAGGGAGAGCAGATGGATGGTGAAATGAAGGAAGAATAGGGAGCAACAGAGGGAGAGCAGATGGATGGTGAAATGAAGGAAGAATAGGGAGCAACAGAGGGAGAGCAGATGGATGGTGAAATAAAGGAAGAATAGGGAGCAACAGAGGAAAAGCAGATGGATGGCGAATTGGAGGAAGAATAGGGAGCAACAGAGGGAGAGCAGATGCATGGTGAAATGAAGGAAGAATAGGGAGCAACAGAGGGAGAGCAGATGGATGGTGAATTGGAGGAAGAATAGGTAGCAACAGAGGGAGAGCTGATGGATGGTGAAATGGAGGAAGAATAGGGAGCTACAGAGGGAGAGCTGATGGACGGTGAATTGGAGGAAGAGCAGGGTGCAACAGAGGGAGAGCTGATGGATGGTGAACTGGAGGAAGAGCAGCGTGCAACAGAGGGAGAGTGGGTGAACTGTGAACTGGAGGAAGAGCAGGGTGCAACAGAGGGAGAGCAGATAGATTGGATGGTGAACTGGAGTAACAGCAGGGTGCAACCAAGGGAGAGCGGATGGATGGCATGATGGAGGATGACCGGAGTGCAACAGACGGAGAACGGAAGGATGATGAACTGGGGGAAGAGCAGGGTGCAACAATTGGAGAGTGGATAGATTGCATGATGGAGGAAGAGCAGGGTGCCACAGAGGAGAGTGGATGGATGGTGAACTGGGGGAAGAGTAGGGTACAACCAATGGAGATCAGATGGACGGTGAACTGTAGAAAATGCAGGGTATAATAGAGGGAAATCGGATGGATGTTGAACTGGAGGAAAAGCACATTGCAAGAACCTTTATAAGTGTATTTTGTGTGTAGCCAGTTGTCAAAGCATTTGCAGGTTTTCCACCAAATGCCTTGGGAGGAACCGTTTAATTCACCACCTTATAAACTAACTTTACATATAATTGGTTACAGTTCAGTACTGATTTGCAATAAATGGTACCTTTCGAGTATCATGTATCATATGAACTAACTGACAAACTGAGTTGAAAATGAGTGACAGCGACTTAATAATATGATATGTTATGTATGTGTTATCAGTAAGGTTTAGAATTGATGGTGGAATTGTTTAGTAACATTATATTCTTTAATAGTTATTGATAAGTAGCTTTAGGAATGTCATAATTATTGGCGATGAACTTAGGGCATCCCTGTACATAGTGTGTGAACTATATGGTACTGTTCAGTATGACCATCGCTGTTAATATTGA
Organism: Lamellibrachia columna; assembly: GCA_963662155.1. Taxonomy (NCBI): domain Eukaryota; kingdom Metazoa; phylum Annelida; class Polychaeta; order Sabellida; family Siboglinidae; genus Lamellibrachia; species Lamellibrachia columna. The sequence goes on along the minus strand of OY759264.1, from coordinate 39,717,332 downwards.
CTTACAGTTGGCTTCAGACATTGATCATGGGGCAGTCAACAATATTGGAAACAAAATTGATTGGTCTGCTTTGAGTGAAGATGTAATCTATGAATATGGTGTACAGTCAGAGATACGTCTGAGAAATGTTGAGATATCAAGTGACGTTTTACTATGTAAAGACTGCAATTGTGCTGAAGTAAAGGCTGCAACTGTACTGAAGTAAAGCATAAAGAAGCCTTAAACAAATACTATGATGATATAAAGTGTGCAATAACCTTTGCTGGTCAGAATACTATAAAGACACACAAACCATCCAAGGGTAACAACCTCAACCGACCAGGTTGGAATGAATTTGCATCTGATTTGTATAATGTGTCTAGAGAGACATATATCCTTTGGAAAAACTCTGGTAGTCCTAGACAAGGTATGCTTTTTGATATGAAAAACAGAGCAAAAGCTAGGTTTAAAGGTTCTATGAGGTTTATCAGAAGTAATTAGGATATGCTTAGGAAGGAATCGCTTGCTAAAAAACTTTTGTGTAAAAATTACAAAGTATTTTGGAAAGAAATTAAGCTGAAGAATAATAGTAACATGGCTCTTCCTAATGTTATTGATGGTGTGACAAGGTCGCACAACATTGATAATATGTGGAAATCTCACTATGAAGATTTATTTAATTGTTTAAATAAAGACAAAGATATAAATAACCTTTGTAAAAAATTTTAATATGAGATAGACATAGAGTTGTCACACTCTGAGATTATCCAGGTCATAAAAGATCTGAAAGACAGTTGTGGCTTGGATGGTATATATGCGGAGCACCTTAAACATTGCAGTGACATAATAATTCCACTGTTATTTATGTGTTTTACTAGCTTATTTGTCCATGGTATTTTAATCTATGATATATGTTGTACTTGTGTCCATTGTTAAAAACAAAAGTGCCAGCATATATAGTAAGAGTAACTACAAACCCATTGCTTTCGCCAGTATTGTGTCCAAAATCTGAAAAGTTAATTTATGACCATATTGCTTACAGTTTGACTACATGTAGAACTCAGTTTGGCTTCAAAACTAAACACAGTATGGATATGTGTATATATATGCCTGTACTAAAATACTGTAGTTTGAACAGTAATGTATATTCATGTTTTTTGGATGCACCCAAAGCATTTGATCGTGTAAATCACTATGTTCTATTTGAGAAACTCATAAAGCAGGGCACACCCTTGTATATAGTTAGAATTCTAGTATTTTGGTATACTACTAAAACAATGTATGTACACTGGAAGTATATCATGTCGGACAGTTTTTCTGTTACTAATGGTGTACGTCACGGAGGAGTTCTCTCCCTGTATGTTTTTTGTGTCTACATGGATGATCTCAGTAAAAAAAAATAATGTAAATGCTGGATGCATAATAGGTGCAGCATTAATTAATCATTTGATGTATGCTAATGACATAGTGCTCTTGACTCCCTCATCTATGGGTTTATCAATGTTGCCATCTGTCTGTTCAGATTATGGTCTAGAACATGATATCAAATACAACAGTACTAAAAGTAATATGATATTTTGCTGCAAAAAAGTTAAAAGATATACATATCCCAAACTTTGTGTTAAATGATGAAATATTGACAAGAGTTAATAACTATAAATATCTTGGACAGTTCTCAGTGAAGATCTCCGTGGTGATGATGATATGGCTAGGCAGTATAAGAGAATTTATGCTCAGGGTAATGCCTTGATTCGAAATTCTATATGTGTACTGAAGTTGTAAATTATACTCTGTTTAAATCATACTGTACTTCATTATATGCATGTCAGTTATGGTATAATTATAAATCGGAATCAATTAGAAAATTATGTGTAGCATACAATAATGTATTTAGATTGTTGTGCAATGAACCGAGGAATTGTAGTGCTAGTTATATGTTTGTGTCACGGGGATTACCCACCTGCAAAATATTGATCAGGAACATTTTTTTTAGTTTTATGACGTGTATAGCTAAGTCGGGTAATGCAATATTACAAAGTATTGTGAATAGTGATGCATTATACATATCACCACTGTGAAATATGGTATATATATATATATATATATATATATTTTAGTCATTATAGTCTAGTCTTTTATATGGATGTAAAGTCTTTTATATGGATGGATGGATGTAATATTCCGGAATAAAGTTCTTGAGTTAAATTGATTTGAATAGTGTGGACGGACATAAGACGGAAATAAGTTACCGGGTTCCTTTTTCCGTCATGTGCACCCTCTCGCCTTTGCAACGCTCTGTATAATTTACCTTTGACATACATATTTAACAAGATTTAACAAGATTGCCATCTCGAACAAGTTCCAGATGGCAAGTGGACAAGGAAGCCATTGGCTTATCGAGAGTCCAACAATTTTCTCATCTATGTGTAGCCCGCCCTTATCAGATATCTGTCAATTCTATTTTTAAACATATTCACACTACTAGCATTAACACAATCATTTGGCAGTTTGTTCCATTCATTTATCACCCTCTGTGAGAAAGAGTACTTTCTCATGTCCAACCTACACTGCTCCTTAACTAATGCTGCTTTGTGTCCTCTGGTTCTACTGCCTTCTTTAAGTTTGAAGAACATATTCCTATCAACATCCTCATAACCGTTCACTATTTTAAACACTTCTATGTGGTCTCCTCTTAGTCTCCTGGTCTCTAGTGTTGTCAAACCACATGGTAATAAGCGACTTTCATAACTAAGGTCTCTTAATTCTGGAATCATCTTAGTTGCTCTTCGTTGTATTCTTTCTAGCTTATCTATGTCTTTTTTACGATATGGCCTCCATGCTTGAATACAATATTCCAAATGTGGTCTAACTATTGCTTTGTACAGGGGTACAATTAGATGTTTCTCCTTATACGTGATAGTTCTCCTAATTAGCCCTAGAATTTGATTTCCTTTCGAAGCAGCAATCCCACATTGCTCTGAAACTTTCATGTCAGCATTAAATGTTACTCCTAAATCCTTTTCTTGTGTGGTTCTACCTAGTACAGCATCCCCCATTTTATATTCCTCGTCCATATTTCCATGTCCTATGTGTATACATTTACACTTCCCAAAATTGAATAACATTTGCCATTTTTCATTTGCCATATGCCCATTGTGTGCTTCGATTGCTCCCAAGACGTCACCCTTTACAGAGCTACCGAACATTGTTTATGTGCGCCACCTGCTGGCTAAATTCATCTAACTGAAATCGGGGTAACAAAAAACCTGACGATATTACGGCACGTTACATTATTTATAGTGACATTTGTAATTTATTTGAAAGATTTACGCGGACTTGGCATTCAATGTAAGCGCTTAATTTTTTATTATGCTGACAAAACATTCTTTTGTTCATTCATAATTAGAAATGAATATTAATCACATTATGTGACGCTATATTATTTTTAGTTTTTTTGCGAAAAGGTGGCTCCCATATTAGCGACATTTTATGTCTTAATGGGAGTCTCCTTGATCTTTCTATTCGTATGTATGTTGTTTAAATTTGACAAACTTATTACATGTATGTTCTAAATAAATACGTCTGTCTGTTTGTTGTCCGATTGTTGCAGGACGGACTCCCTGTAGTGTAGGAATCCCGTGCACTCACCTCCACTGAGAGAAACTACGCGCAAATCGAGGAGTTACTCGCTATCGTTTTTGCCTGCGAGAAGTTTGATCAATATTTGCATGGAATAGAGAAGGTGTATGTACAGAGTGATCACAAGCTTCAGAAAACCACTCGTGACAGCACCCAAGAGATTGCAGCGCTTGCTACTGCGTCTCCATCGCTACAGTACAGGGATGTACTCGCCAAGGATGCTGTGTACTGGCCACTGATGAACCAAGAGATCACCCATTATGTGAGTCTGTGTAGTGTGTGCAACAAACACAGACCAGAACAATGCAAGGAGCCCATGGTGCCTTAATTACGACGTCCCTGACAGGCGGTGCCCACCGGTCGTCTAATAAAGCATGCTGACAACCATATGTGGAAAGTATTAATGTTGAAAAACAATAGCGTGTTGCGATTTCTCTCAGACCCGGTTTATCGTGAAAAAAACAAAGAATAACCGTTGTTATTGACATCCATGATGAGACTACCTCTCAAAATATAATCTTCCTTCGGGACACTTAATCGCTACACGAGGAACACTTGTGAACAAGCCGACTCTGCGATGCTGGTGCTGTCTCTAGTGATGCGCGCGCCATCAGGCATTAACATAAGCGAAACAACATCGGCAGTTTTTGTTTGCGACTAGTGAAATGAAAACGCGCGCGCGTGTCCCATTTGTCTTTCGACGCTCGACCGCTAGGCGGCAAGTCAGGCGCACGAAATGAACTGCCACACGCTGTGGTGTGAACGCGTACACGAACGGCACAGACAAGGGGAACAAAGGCATTAGAACGAACGTTGTTGAATGATGATCGTTCTATGGACGAAATATGTTTTTTGCTGCAATTCGTTAAATTGATAAAAGATAAAATATTAACTAATAACGCAAAATAACGATATATATATATATATATATATATATATATATATATATATATATATATACACACACACATGCATGCATGCATGCATGATTGTATGTACAGTATGTTTGACTATTGAGGCAAATGAACGTTGTAACAAAACGGCGACTCCAACAATGTCCATATAATTTCTCAAACATATGGCAATATGTTTACTATGTGAGTCTTGTTTCCAGTTATTTATCAAGTTGACGCACTCGCAAACATGCACGCACATTCTCGCACGCACGCACGCGTTGGAAGCAGATGATAAGCGGACAGTGCCGCATGACGAAGCTAATGTGATCTAGGCACTGTTCATTTGGCGTAATTTACTCGATCGAGTCACTAAGCGGTTCTCATTCCTTTGTCGTCACATTTACCAATCTTTCCCCGGCATCTACGAATAAAAGCTGATTGTTTAGCCGGTCAGCCAGCCTAGTGATCTGTGACGTTACCCAGCAGTCTTCTGTCGTTTGAAAGAACGTCTGACAGCTGTATAGACGTTGAGACAACATCCAGAAACACGACACCCGACTCGCCGTTCTACTGTTGTTTCAGCAACCGATTACTTAAAAAATAAGTCGACACGCACACTATTGGAGATGTTTTAATAATTATGTAACCCCTGAAGCATACTAATAAGGGTTTGGACATATTTCAAGTCGTTGACCACGTTTTGGGTCATAGGCCTATTGGTGCGTGGTGGCGTAGTGTTTAGAATATCGGACTCACAATCGAGAGCTTGGGCAATGTTCACGTTGCGCCAGTGCACCCAGCTGTATAAACGAGCACCTATCTATATGCAGTCGAGTTGACGTTGGAATGAACAGGTCATGAAGATTAACTTACCCCAAATACATCCACCAGTAGCACTAAGGTCACGTGCTAGCGCAACAGATATCACACCGGCTGCTGACTCCCCAGGAAAAGGATATAATATGCATCAAAGCAGATCAATGGTTTGAGGAAGAAGACGATGAGGCTCTGCAACAACGTGTCTAAGCTTTAGAGAAATAGTTGCAGTGCAACACAGACAATCAGGAAGAAGGAACATGACAGACAGGACCGACATTACTCCCACTAACAACGTTCTACCAATGTCAGTACAATCAGGAAGAAGGAACATGACAGACAGGACCGACATTACTCCCACTAACAACGTTCTACCAATGTCAGTACAATCAGGAAGAAGAAACATGACAGACAGGACCGACATTACCCACACTAACAACGTTCTACCAATGTCAGTACAATCAGGAAGAAGGAACATGACAGACAGGACCGACATTACTCCCACTAACAACGTTCTACCAATGTCAGTACAATCAGGAAGAAGGAACATGACAGACAGGACCGACATTACCCACACTAACAACGTTCTACCAATGTCAGTACAATCAGGAAGAAGGAACATGACAGACAGGACCGACATTACTCCCACTAACAATGTTCTACCAATGTCAGTACAATCAGGAAGAAGGAACATGACAGACAGGACCGACATTACCCACACTAACAACGTTCTACCAATGTCAGTACAATCAGGAAGAAGGAACATGACAGACAGGACCGACATTACTCCCACTAATAACGTTCTACCAATGTCAGTGCAATCAGGAAGAAGGAACATGACAGACAGGACCGACATTACTCCCACTAACAACGTTCTACCAATGTCAGTGCAATCAGGAAGAAGGAACATGACAGACAGGCCCGACATTACTCCCACTAACAATGTTCTACCAATGTCAGTACAATCAGGAAGAAGGAACATGACAGACAGGCCCGACATTACTCCCACTAACAATGTTCTACCAATGTCAGTACAATCAGGAAGAAGGAACATGACAGACAGGACCGACATTACTCCCACTAACAATGTTCTACCAATGTCAGTACAATCAGGAAGAAGGAACATGACAGACAGGACCGACATTACCCACACTAACAACGTTCTACCAATGTCAGTACAATCAGGAAGAAGGAACATGACAGACAGGACCGACATTACTCCCACTAATAACGTTCTACCAATGTCAGTGCAATCAGGAAGAATGAACATGACAGACAGGACCGACATTACTCCCACAATCAACGTTCTACCAATATCAGTGCAATACAGGAAGAAGTAACATGACAGACAGGACCGACATTACTCCCACTAACAACGTTCTACCAATGTCAGTGCAATCAGGAAGAAGGAGCATGACAGACAGGACCGACAATACTCCCACTAATAACGTTCTACCAATGTCAGTGCAATCAGGAAGAAGGAACATGACAGACAGGCCCGACATTACTCCCACTAACAATGTTCTACCAATGTCAGTACAATCAGGAAGAAGGAACATGACAGACAGGCCCGACATTACTCCCACTAACAATGTTCTACCAATGTCAGTACAATCAGGAAGAAGGAACATGACAGACAGGACCGACATTACTCCCACTAACAATGTTCTACCAATGTCAGTACAATCAGGAAGAAGGAACATGACAGACAGGACCGACATTACCCACACTAACAACGTTCTACCAATGTCAGTACAATCAGGAAGAAGGAACATGACAGACAGGACCGACATTACTCCCACTAACAACGTTGTACAATGTCAGTGCAATCAGGAAGAAGGAGCATGACAGACAGGACCGACAATACTCCCACTAATAACGTTCTACCAATGTCAGTGCAATCAGGAAGAAGGAACATGACAGACAAGCCCGACATTCCTCCCAATATATATATATACATATATATATATATATATATATATATATATATATATATATTTATATATATATATATATATATATATATATATATATATATATATATATAAAATATACATATATATATATATATATATATATATATATATATATATATATATATATATATATATATGCGTGCGTGCGTGCGTGCGTGCGTGCGTGCGTGCGTGCGTGCGTGCGTGCGTGCGTGCGTGCGTGCGTGCACGAGTTCATGCTTATGCATACTACCTGTATTATTAGTTCTGAATAATAATTGTGTACAATATAGGAAATTTAATCAGGCTTTTAATTCTTCAAAGGATACTTAGACCTAACACACCCATTCTGCGAAATATCTATTTATCAATCTGTCTAACGGGGACGTGGCACTTTAGTCAAATGGGCAAATCCTACAAGCATTTATGAAACAGCACAGTGGGAGAGATGTACGCCGGCGTCTAATTGGTCGATGACTCCAATAAGTCGGAGCATTGTCCCGTGCTGTGACAGGCAGGAAGGAGCCATTAGCTGCCTCGGCTGTTGTTACGGCCGTCAAGCAGGAGGCGGACGTGGCACTCCCTCGAGACGACTGCACACACGGCGGCAGATGGTCGGTGAAGGACTGTCGCACGGAGTAACAAGTCAACTCTTAAGGATGTTGCCGTCAACTGTCGTCACACGGAACTCATTCTATCCCTCACCACTTATGTCCTTCCCGTTTTCAGTTCGCTCATCGGGTGAATCTTGTCAGATTCATCCCGCCTTCCTGCCTCCCGCATTCCCAATACGAACCCCGACGGGACTTCTGGCGTTGGCCCCCCAAGGGGTCTACCAGACATGCAAGGGACAATCATTCACTATTGACGCCATTCTCGGATGTCACAAACGCGTAGCGGGAGACGCCGGGTGTGACACGGCGGAGATGCGGAGGCCCGCTAAGACTGCGCCGAGACTGTGCGAGGCAGACGAGACACCTGGCTATGTTTCCCCGCTCACATGCACAGCAACTTTCCGCTACCGACACACAAGTCTCGTGTCAGATAACGCAGGTGAGCAAGAACACTAGAACAAGTATGATTGTGTGTGCGTGCGTGCGCGCATGCGTGCGTGTGCGTACACTGCAACGGTTGATAAAAGTAGTAGTGATATATAACACATTTAAAAGCATAGACTTGGGCGTGGACACATAATAAAATTCAATTCCGGACACATTTAAAACTCCACCCTCAACTGATTTAGGCTATCGCAAATCAGGCTCGTTGATATCCAAATATTTAGTGTATCAATAGTTTATGTAACATCTGCAGTCGATTAAAAAAATGCCATTTTCTGCTCACATCATTGAAATCATTGACTTTAGTTATTTGATCTGGTAAGGTTTTAAATAATGGATATCCAAAATGGTAAACACTGTGCGGGTCAATGCCGATCATGGGTGTTACTTCTCCCGCCGATCACATTACAAAAGTTTTAAATTACACCTAGGGTGAAATTCGTGAGTTTGCAGCGTTTCTATTTTGATTTCAATTATAGTTTTATCAAACATAAAGTGATTTAATAGTGTGTCTGGTGATTTCACGAAAACTACACACAACAGTTGCACAAATGAGCTAGCATGTTGCTGTGGATACTAAATAGGTAGGTTTAATTTTTCACAAAATGAATTTGAAACGAGACTAGCGAAAACATCAAATTGAGGAGGCGCCTTTAAGTTAATAGTGATGTATGAATATATTATGTGCCCTACTGTAAAATATATTATGTGCCCTACTGTAAAATATATTATGTGCCCTACTGTCAAATACTACGTCGACATAACGCAATGAACAACTTCATCCGGAGCTGACAATTAACACACATTGTCATTGTATGTATGTGTGCGTGCGTGCGTGCGTGCGTGCGTGCGTGCGTGCGTATGTACGTTTATACGTATGCACCTTTATATTATGTTGAAACCGTCGGTTCATCAAATACTCCTTAAGTACAATTTTGAACACTGGTATATTAACTGCAGGTCACCATATGTATCTGAACGCATTTTGCATATCTAAATTTAATTATAGAGCTTGGCATGAGTTTGGTCAGTATTTAGTTTTATCACGTTACCGTGACCCGGAAGTAAAGGAATTTTAATTTCCGATAGTTGTTTTCTTAATCTGTCTGCCACCGTCTAAGTAGCCAACATTAATTTCCCGGGAACCCTGAGGGAATATCACCCCGCGTGGCTGACGGATCACCTTCATGTGAACGTTTCACTGGAGGACAACGTAATGAGTTGATGCTGCGTTTCAGAAGTTTGCATAGCAATTGGCCGATACTACTTACTGGACCCTGACGTCAGCACAGTTGTTGAGAGTCCCACGGGGCGTATTTACTTAAAGGTGCCTCCTCAATTCGATGTTTTCGCTCGTCTCATTTAAATTTCATTGTTGCGAAAAATCAAACCCACCTAACATCCACCGCAACATGCTAGCTCGTTTATGAATTTTTTGTGTAGTTTTTGTGCGAAATTAAGAGAGAAACTATTAAATGACTTAATATTTGGTCAAACAGTGATTGAAGTTAAAATGGAAACGTTGAAAACTCGCGAATTTCACCCTCGGTGAAATTTGGTAACTTTGTCATGTGATAGGCGAGGGGATGGAAGTCACGCCCATGATCGGCAGTGACCTGGCATTGTTTACCAATTTGGAAATCCACTATTTTGAGCCAGACCAGATCTAATAACTAAAGTCAATTCTTTTGATAATTTGGAAAAAAATATTTTTTAAAATTAAATCGACTGCATATGTTACTTAAATTCACACATTACATATTTGTACATCAACGAACCGGATTTGCGATAGGCTAAATCATGAGGATGTAGTTATAATGGAAGAATGAAAGAGCGATATAATTTACGTCCGGTAAAAGTCAGGTTACGTCTGGATATAACACAACGATCCATCTGTCTTACAACACAAATGATGCATTTAATTTGTTTTCGTAAATAAAAACAAATGACTTCTCTTGTGTTCACCGGAAACTAGACTCTAATCTTGCCTTGGTTGATTCGAGTACTACATCTTAGACTAGATGGTAACCGATTTAGCATCGACGTCGTGCCCTGCCTTGTTACCCGCTAGAGCTATTAGCAACGACGTCTTGCCCTGCATTGTTACCCGCTAGAGCTATTAGCAACGACGTCGTGCCCTGCCTTGTTACCCGCTAGAGCTATTAGCAACGACGTCTTGCACTGCCTTGTTACCCGCTAGAGCTATTAGCAACGACGTCGTGCCCTGCCTTGTTACCCGCTAGAGCTATTAGCAACGACGTCGTGCCCTGCCTTGTTACCCGCTAGAGCTATTAGCAACGACGTCGTGCCCTGTCTTGTTACCCGCTAGAGCTATTAGCAACGACGTCTTGCCCTGCCTTGTTACCCGCTAGAGCTATTAGCAACGACGTCTTGCCCTGCCTTGTTACCCGCTAGAGCTATTAGCAACGACGTCTTGCACTGCCTTGTTACCCGCTAGAGCTATTAGCAACGACGTCTTGCCCTGCCTTGTTACCCGCTAGAGCTATTAGCAACGACGTCTTGCCCTGCCTTGTTACCCGCTAGAGCTATTAGCAACGACGTCTTGCCCTGCCTTGTTACCCGCTAGAGCTATTAGCAACGACGTCTTGCACTGCCTTGTTACCCGCTAGAGCTATTAGCAACGACGTCTTGCCCTGCCTTGTTACCCGCTAGAGCTATTAGCAACGACGTCTTGCCCTGCCTTGTTTGTTACCCGCTAGAGCTATTAGCAACGACGTCGTGCCCTGCCTTGTTACCCGCTAGAGCTATTAGCAACGACGTTGTGCCCTGCCTTGTTACCCGCTAGAGCTTTGTCCAGCGTATAATCTGGGAATCAGTGGCCTAAGCAGAAAACCGCCAAGCAACCAAATGTCAGGGTAGGCCGGCGTTGTCGGTAATCGGACAGTTTAACAATTTAACCAGACAGCTCCAACCAAGCTGATTCGTGCGAATACCATTCGGCATGAAGCAATTACCCAGCGAAAGTTCTAAGATATTGCAATGTATTCTAAAAAGCACCACGACGAGTAGTAAGTGTCGAGCTTTACATCGCATGGCGGGACTCGCAATACGTGCAAGAGTATTTGTCGTAAACACGCTGTGCAACACTGTCATATAAACACGGTGTATGATAATTAGGTTCAGTTACATGGATAATTACTATATGGCAAGGCTTCCTGGCCATTTCTAAATATTTGCCTACAGCGACTTGAGGATTACACAATAAACGACAACGTGCTTATCGCAGTATTCCTAACATTCAATAATAATATTTATATAGCATTTTATTAAAACACTTCAACCAGGTCCTTGGAATCAAGCTGTACGGTCTGATAAATGTTGTTCACAAAGTCCACAAAGAGAAATACTTTTGAAAGTGTACACTCAGTGTGTACACTCAGTGTGTACTTGTAAATGCGTAGGTCTACCTGGCCACATTTTTATGTTAACAAAACATACTTCTTGCCCACCCCATAGATCCGCTTATGTGATTTAGCTGGGTGTTTGTGTTCCAGTCGACCGTGATAAAGAGTGCTATCCCGGCCGTGAAGACTGGACGCCGGCCAAGCATGGCTGTCCGAGCCAGCCTCTGGAAGACTGGCGCCCGGCCAAGAGCAAGCGAGTGAGGACCATCTTTACACCGGAACAGCTCGAGCGACTCGAGGCAGAGTTCAAACGGCAACAGTACATGGTCGGAATAGAGAGGTAGGTAGCAATGTGCAGGTGGTCGAAGGACAGAAGCTATATACGTGGTCGAAGTGCTATAAACACTGTAATCTTGTGTGTAGTCTGAAAAAGATACTGTAATACTTATGTTCACAGTCGGTATAAATAAGTATGTAAGGTTAAAACATGTGCGGTCGGGATAAAAACATGAAGTGAGTCTGCGAGTAGATCGAACAGATAATGCGCTGTTTGTCGTTTGGCGAAAGTAGTTCAACATTGCTTAAATGGTGCAAATGTACGTCCGAAGTTTCGTAAATATTTTAATGTCACTGCCGCAAAACAGACTCACTAGAGCGTGGCGGTTTCAGGTACTACCTGGCGGCGTCGTTGAGTTTGACAGAGGCGCAGGTAAAGGTCTGGTTCCAGAACCGTCGCATTAAGTGGCGGAAGCAGCACTTGGAGCAGCAGCACGCCCGGCTCGCCAACATCAACTTACTGCTAAGCGACTCGGACACGGACGAGACGACGGACCGCAGCGGCGACAGAGAGCCGCAGTGAGACCGAGACAGACGGGTAGGAGTCGGCGTTGCGGGCACGGGCAAAGGAAGGAGCATTATGGGATGAGCATGAACGGGAAGGAAGTAAATTATTTCGTAAGACACCGGGCATACTAAGTTTACGAAACGGCGTCGCTAAAAATCCTCGTGATGAAACCTGAAAATGAATAAAAGACTGGTTTTATTTGAGCACTGGCCGTGAAGCACTCTACCGTTGTACAGCAGGTTCACTGGAACAACGGGGCAACGTCAGTGGTTCACTGGAACAACGGGGCAACGTCAGTGGAGAGAATACAGAACTGAATCTTGACACTAAACGTTTGGGACCCATTTGTGTACCGCTATGTCAGTATGTGCGTGCGTGCGTGCGTGCGTGCGTGCGTGCGTGCGTGCGTGCGTGCGTGCGTGCGTGCGTGCGTGCGTGCGTGCGTGCGTGCGTGCGTGCGTGCGTGCGTGCGTGCGTGCGTGCGTGCGTGCGTGCGTGCGTGCGTGCGTGCGTGCGTGCGTGCGTGCGTGCGTGCGTGCGTGCGTGTGTTGGCACGTTGTTAATGCAAGATGAGTGTCGACGGGCTGCCAACAATTTCCTCCGAATGTTTGTATGTACGCTACAAAATCAATTTGTTTTTATTTGGTTCGTAGTTATTGCATTGAAAGATATGTAACCAAGGTACATTATATAATTTTATTAGGGATACTGTTTTATTTTGTTTTGTTGCAGTAACTGTACTATGATCAATCATTGTTAATAAAAAACGAAGCATTATTTTAAAATGTTACGTGTGGAACAACCAATTCACGTAATCCTCTTATGACGTTGCATAACATAACGTGTTCCACTTGGCTTTACTTACTTAGCCTTTTTTCTCCCTCTCTGCTTTTTGTCGTCTCAGCTTCCACTTCTCTACGCCATATGTTTCCGGCCTTCCCCTTTTCATATTGTCCTGAGGGTTTCATATGAACGCCTGTCTTGTGATGTGTTTCCTTCTAATGTGATGTTTAGCTGGTTCTTGATTTCGTTATTTCATGGTGCTTCATTTCTAATGGCTTTTATCCACCATATCCTTAGAAATATAATCTGTATAATATAATATTTTTATCCATACAATAGCACAGTTAAGTTTCACATTCGAAGCTTGGTTGGTACTGACATTTATTTGGACTTCCATATTTTGTTAGTCATGATGAAAACTACCATTGCGCCCCCTATCCTAGTCGTTGCTTCCTTTGCCTATGTCCACTCTGCCTCCTATATATGTGAAAGACTGTTCTTCGTCTAGGAAGTCTCTTGTAGTGTAATTGGACTGTTGTTCTTGTTGTTTTCCGCGATCTTAGCTTTATCTTTGTTCACATTCAGTACTAACGTGGCTGCAGTTGTTTCTATTAGTGATGTTTTTCTTACATTTGGTTAAATAGGTTGTGTGAAAGAAGAGTCAAATCAACGACAAAGTAAAGCTCCTCCAGTTGTTCCCGTAGGGTCCATATTTCGAAGTCTATCAAATTAATATAAACAGAAGAGTTTAATTCCATAGACTGTTCGATTATTAGATTTAACAAGATTTGACAAGATTGCCATCCAAAGCAAAGGCCCATATGACAAGTGGACAAGGGAGCCATTGGCTTTTCGAGAGTCCAACATGTTTAATCTTTGTGAAATCTGCCCTCCTGGGATATGTGTCAACCTTGTTGTTAAACATATTCACACTGCTAGCAGTTACACAATCTGTATATAATTTGTTCCATTCATTGATTGTCCTCTGTGAGAACGAGTACTTCCTGATATCCAATATACAATGATCCTTTAGTAATTTTACCTCATGTCCTTTAGTTCTATTATCTTTCTTGAGTGAGAAAAAATATTTCTATCAATATTTTCATACCCATTCAATATCTTAAAAACTTCAATTTGATCCCCCTCTTAACCGCCTTGTCCTTAGGGTTGTTAGACCACATTCTTTCAGTCGTTCTTCATAACTAAGGTCTCTCAGTTCTGGAATCATTTTAGTTGTTCTCCCCGTATTCATTCAAGCTTATTTATATCCTTCTTACGATATGATTTCCAAGATTGTATACAGTATTCTAAATGTGGCCTAGCTATTGCTTTATACAGAGGTTTAATTAGCTTTTTTCCTTGTATGTTATATTTCTCCTAATCAACCCAAGAATTTGATTACCCTTTGAAGCTGCAATACCATACTGCTCTGAAACTTTCATATCATCTTTCCATTCATTGGTAACTATACAACTTGAATGCTGCTTATTTGTCGAACTGCCTCTGGGGTTATCTCCTGAGAAGTCTTACCCAAGGCATTGCTTTCAATATTGTTAGCCTGTTATTTACACATTAAAACACAACTTATGACGTAGGTATCAGGTTAGGATAAGAACACACATTTCCTTTTCTTTTAAAGAGAAGGCTCGCGAAGGGATGGATATAAATGCGACGTTCTTAAAACGTGTCAAACGTTTCGCTCCATTATGACTAATTTGGGGATTCCAAGTACCTCTGTTGGGTTAATACCGATTACGAGTGTTAATGGCGCTACATTTTGTATTTGATCTGCGTGAAAGGTATGACTAGACATATACAGTAGTATAACCAGAAGTATGACTAGAACTATACGAAAATCATGGCTAGATCCACACAGCATAATTATATATTACAACGCTGTCCTCAATAAAACGCGCTAACATTCACCAGGGGAATGACGCGTCATTAGAGGGGACTAAACGCTAGCGATGTCCAAAGGTCGTGTTAATATGTCTTCAAAGCGGATGATTCCTTGTTATTGGTGTCGGGCGCTCAATGAAAAATCTCAATTTGTCGGCGTTAATATGACATAGTGTATGCAACATATGAACGGAATGTGTCCGCGCCGAATCATGGACAAATCAAGCGTGATTCGTCATCATTATGGACGCGTGAATATTGAGCACGGAACGTCATTACGCTTACTTAATTAAAACCAGCTTCTTACAATTAATCTCATCTGGTCGTCCCTGATCGATCGCATAATGGCGTCCGCAGTTTGTGGTCATCTTTTATTGAATCTCACTTGCGTAGAATGGCCTATTGCCAAAGGATGTCAGCGTATCATACGCCTCATTGAGTTGCGGCTAAATGTAGAGCAATACCAGCATTTATTGCCATGCTAATGTATCGAGTGTTATTAGTAAAATCTATTATGACAGCCGAGGAAATAATAACGCTGAAGGCGAGAAACGAAACAGATCATGCTCGCACAACGAAGCGTGAACATTAAAATGTTGTCCTTGATCAGTGGAACGATATGACTCATCGATCTGCCAGAAAGCGATGGTATTACATTCTTCTATTGTGGAGGTTTTGTGTCCGAGGACCGAAATGAAAAATATGATTAATGTTGTTCATGTCGCCATTCGCTTCGTGTGCGGCCGCTATGTCTCGTTAGATATTTGCTTGCCCCATTAAACATATTTTATATCATTGCACGTTGTCTTGCCGTCACACTTGTGTCCTTGTAACACAACATGAGTGAAATAACGGCAATGCCTATGTTGTGTAAGAGAACTCTTTGTGCGCTGCCCCTTGGGGGGCGCATGCCCGCACGCACGCACCCACTTACGCACGCACGCACCACCCCTATTCACGCCGTATCTATCTCTCGCTCTCTCCATCCCTCGCTCCCTCGATCACTCACTCCCTTGCTCCCTCGCTCCCTCGCTCCCACGCTCCCTGCCTCCCTCCCTCCCACCCTCACACCCTCCCTCCCTCCATCCCTCCCTACCTGCCTCCCTCCCTCCATCACTCCCTCCCTCCTTCCCCCTCTCTCCCCTTCTCCCATTTTGTACTATGGTTCCAAAGAGAATAATGTGTTCTTGTTTCTAAATTAAACACAGTACTGTTATGTGGTCGGCATGTGGTGCAACGCATCACACTATTCGGGCGTTAAGTATTTAGTTCGCTAGGTGTCACTATATGTTTCCTATGCGTAGTCTGCGGATCGTCTCTAGGGAAGGATTCCGAAACCCGATTATCATTACCCTTTCCTTCCCTTCCTCCTTCGCTCCCTCCCTCTCTCCCTCCCTCCCTCCCTCTCCATTTCTCCCATTTTGTACTATGGTTCCAAAGAGAATAATGTAGTCCTGTTTCTAAATTTAACGCAGTGTTGTTATGTGGTCGGCCTGTGACGCACGCGTACTCGGGAACGCTACCTGGTGGACCACATCAAACTATTCTGGCGTTATGTATTTCATTCGCTAGGCGTCACTATTATATTCCCTGTGCGTAGTCTGCGGAGCGTCTCTAGGAAAGGATTCGGGAACCAGATTAACATTACCCTTTCGAATTTGAGTGCAAATGCAAATGTTTCACTTGATTCATTTGATTGATTTATGTAATAAATACAGTAGAACGTTATTGTAACCACTAAGTCCCACTACATACCAGCCCCACTACACGAACATGTATGTAGAGGCATACACTGAGTTACACAGTTCCTGGCCTGCAGAGGTGGTGGAAATGGGAGGGAGGAATAGATAATTGACAGTTTACTGGGAACCATGGCAGGGAATGAAAGGCTAATCCCACAGGTAGGCCAGAATAGAAAGGGAACCCAAGATTATAGACTGTCCACTTGTGGGGTCACTGGAAAGATAACCTGGTGGATAATTACAGCTACCACTAATCACTCTATCTGGCTGTAAATATTCAGGGCTAGCATTGCTAATGTTTACTCCCCCAATGAGTTGCCACCACAACCCACCCCAACAGTGAAACACAACACAAAGAAGTCATTTATCTGCATTGTTTGATTTGTTTCAATGAACAGCTAATCTCTGAAGCCATCAACCTATATATGTTGTATGAATCACAGCTCAGGCATTGACCAGTTGACCATTGACCTACATATCACTTTTTTAAAGAGCACGTTGTGAAAGTGGATTCACAGATCAGACAATGATTTCATAATCTACTGCGGGTACTACTCACTACAGAGCAATTTTTCCAATGGCATGTTGTGAACTTGTGAAAGTGAATCTAACAATAATAATTATTCAAAGAATTACGCATGTATTTGATTGCGCATTTGGTTGTGCATTTGACAAATCAAATGGTTGTGGGTCGCATTCATATAGAAATGTTTAAGGTACGCATTCAAATGTAAATGCAAATGCATTTAAATTATATGGAGGCATTTGAATGCACATTCAAATGCTCAACATTCAAATGCGCATTCAAATGCATTTGCATTTGTTAACAAGCCTGAAAAGGATATGTTTATTAAATAAATGTGTACATCGACACAACAAGAGTACATTAGTGATACGATACAATTGTTTCAATTAACCCCTTCACCTGTTTCAATTAACCACTTCACCTGTTTCAGGCAAGATGTGCTCATTAAAGAATTTATATCCAGTGGCGTGTGTATGATCTCGCAAAGAGGCTAAAGGGCAAGCCTAGTTAGCTTGCCATTGTAAAGTATATGCCAGTTTGGTTTAATTAGTTTTTAATAGCTAATGTTACTAAGTCATTAGATAGTGTTATTCGATGTATTAAACCTAGATTAGCAACAGAGAAGCAGGTTTCGAAAAGTTTATAGTTAAACCACCCAAGTGGATATGGACAAAATCCATCTGGAGGCAAAGATTGATGGTAATGTTTAGACTCTTCAGACCTCCCTTTAATCCTGACATTTGCTAAATTGCTCTGACCTCGGAGGTCAACGTAATTGGGGCACTGAGATGGAGCCCTGGAACCCTGGATTTGGCCCAAGAGTTCAAAAGTTTAACTTGCAAACTGGGCAAGGAAGTGCTGGTAGGTGTCGTTGTCCAGCGGTTGAGAGGGTGGCTGGATTTAACAAGTTGACCAATAGTAAAGCGTATTCGGTATTTAAGCAGTCACAGCGCGTCCAGTGACGGCGTCTGAATTTGGTAAACTGGGAGTATAAATACCCCGGAGGAGTGATTGCAAGCTACATTTTTAGGCATCCAAATTATCGATAAGGGTGTTCCTGGGGGCCATACCTGCTTTAGCATTAGGCTTCAAAATTACCGGTTAAATTTAACCATGTTTCGTTTTAATCTTCTAGACATTAAGTGTCTAAGTGATGTTTACATTCACTATTTTACTTTACGGTTTACAGTGATATCTATCTTCACTGTTCTTTTCATTGTCATCGTGAGTGATTATATTGCTACTATGTACGTAGACGTCTGATGTACAAGATTAAAATCGCTTCGAAGGGAGAACAATGCGTTAACTACACTTCTGTAGTAATCTATGTACTCATTGGTCGAGTGAGTACAAATTTAGTTAATAATCTCGACCTTGACGAACGCACCTTACAACGTACATTGGAGAGACGCGCCAGCGATTGTTTTTATTAAACGTACACTCACGAGCGTGCCTTACAACGTAAATTGGCTAGCAGTAACAGCGATTTTGTTTTCGTATGAAACAACCGAAGATACTCTTCAACGTACATTCACGATGATTACCAGCAATGATCTATTAGAGAGGTATGTGTCTTTCGAACTTACAAATGCGATGTTTCATCACTACCCTACTGACGATATGTGGAAAGAAGAATTCCTTCATTTGACGTGTCGTGCATACGAACTGTGACATTCTCATGAACAGTGACATAGAATTGATTGGAAGAAAACGAACAGTGATTGTTTGTGCTTAGCTAACTTTCGAACATTTTAAAACGATATACACGATATCACCGAACGCCACGGCGATACGCAGAGACGGGACGAGACGAAACGGACTTGATGAAAAAAGCATTTGTGTGTAGGCCTATGTTTTATGGAGAAACCTGTCTGGGATCGTGTATTGTATGTTGCCGATTTATGTCGATGTCTTGACTGATCTGTTTCGATTTGATGTTGCATTTAAAAAGTGTTGGGGAAAGTCCCTAACGCCCACCCCCACTTCGTTTTTTGTCAATAATTTTGAACATGCTGTTTAAAAATACGGTTTGCTTTTATTTATCAACGCGGTTACATTAATTAAACAATGTGTACGTATATCAACTGATTATTATAAAAAATAGAAATGATATTAGAGAAAGAAAAAAAACAGCATCTGGGGCATTTTGGGGAAGTGTGCCCCAAAGCGCCCCAGATGCTTCCCAAAAGCGCACCTACGATGCGAATAAAATGATATAGCATTTCACTGCAATTAAAGCAAACGTAAGGCCTAATAATTACTAAGACACCGTGTAGGCCTATTTTCGCCAACTCCAGTGTTAGTCTACGTAACGATGATTACAATTACGGGTACAATTATTTAACTGCAATGAAAGCAAACCTTAGACACGGTGTACAGTCGCCGACTCCGCTACTACTCTGTACGCCACGAAGATTATAATTACGGATAAAATTATACCATTTAAATGCAATTCTGGGCATTGCAGCCAACCCTCAGTCGGTGGGTCTTTGTACACTTCGTTGCAGTAGATGCACCGGTACACACTTGCTGAACCTGAACCAGGCCTCTTCTTCTGACTGTCAGCGAGTGGTTGTCGTGCCTTTTCGTTTGCAGGTGCGCGTTTTCCTTTGTGAAGCTCACGTCTGTCCGACTTCTTGACAGACATCCCAACAGCGCGACTCTTCGTCTTCTCGCCCAGTTTAATTTGTTTTGAACGTAGCAGTTCTTTGTACGGCGAAGAAGGTGAAGGTGACAACTTGAGGTAGCTTTGCGCGTGTAGTTGGACTCGCAGGCGTTGTTGCATCGCTCGTGGAGGCGATGTGCTCGTTCCCGTCGTCCGTCATCATAGATGGAGCAAAGTTGACTTATGTGAATACATCTGGGTTAAAAGGCCACAGGATGAGAATCCGGCTATGCCCTTGTCCAGTGTCGAAGCTTTTGCGAATGCCTCGCTAAACAATGCCGCGATGGAGTAGAAGCAGATTCGCATCCCTGGATAGTTCACCATCCACCTATCGCATGCCTGCCCGTAGTATTGCTTTAGCGGGCCGAAGTAGGTCTTGTCGAGAGGCTGTAGCGTGTGCGTGGTGGCGCTCTGGCGTACTCAACCACTTCATATCTCTTGCGGCTGACGTGGCCATCCACAAAGAGCACAACCTTTATGGAAGGTGTTAGTTTGACGTGATCAACAAAATACTTCAGCCACTTTATGAACACCGTAGTGTCCGCCCATCCACTGTGCGCCCATCCACTGTCCGCCCATCCACTGTCCGTCCATCCACTGTCTGTCCATCCACTGTCCGTCCATCCACTGTCTGTCCATCCACTGTCCGTCCATCCACTGTCTGTCCATCCACTGTCCGTCCATCCACTGTCCGTCCATCCACTGTCTGTCCATCCACTGTCTGTCCATCCACTGTCCGTCCATCCACTGTCCGTCCACCCACTGTCTGTCCATCCACTGTCCGTCCATCCACTGTCCGTCCATCCATTGTCCGTCCACCCACTGTCCGTCCATCCACTGTCCGTCCACCCACTGTCTGTCCATCCACTGTCCGTCCATCCACTGTCCGTCCACCCACTGTCTGTCCATCCACTGTTCGTCCATCCACTGTCCGTTCATCCACTGTCCGTCCATCCACTGTCCGTCCATCCACTGTCCGTCCATCCACTGTCCGTCCATCCACTGTCCGTCCACCCACTGTCTGTCCATCCACTGTCCGTCCACCCACTGTCCGTCCATCCACTGTCCGCCCATCCACTGTCCGTCCAACCACTGTCCGTCCACCCACTGTCCGTCCATCCACTGTCCGTCCATCCACTGTCCGTCCATCCACTGTCCGTCCATCCACCGTCCGTCCATCCACCGTCCGTCCATCCACCGTCCGTCCATCCACCGTCCGTCCACCCACTGTCCGTCCATCCACTGTCCGTCCACCCACTGTCCGTCCATCCACTGTCCGTTCACCCACTGTCCGTCCATCCACTGTCCGTCCATCCACTGTCCGTCACTCCCACCAGGTGCACTACCGAGAAGCGGGTGGTCGTTCATCTTCTTTCTGGGGAAGATCATGAATGGAGGGATATGTCGCCCATGTGTGTTCATGCTGCAAAGTATGGTGACCGAGTTTCCTCCTTCGCCGCTCTTTATCTTCCCGACCTGCTTCTGACCCTTCTTTGCGATAATTCGGCCAGATTTGTGGACAGCCGTCAACCCGCTCTCGTCCATGTTCCACAATCGACAACCATCTAGGTCCTCCAACGGCGCCCTCCAGATTCCGTTCAACCAGTGCCGCCCCGCCATCTTTTTGGTCTTGTCGAATGGATGCGACAGGCCGTCACGTTCCGCAATCTCAAACGCCATGCGTCGAATTTAGTTCAGCGACAGTCCGTAAAATCGTTGCTGCATGTCTAAGGCGTGTCCTGCGATAATTTATTTCACATCGCTGTCCAGGATTTGTCTGAACCTCCCAAGTTGTATTCGGCCTGGTGCTCGAACCTGTGATAAAGATAACGTTTTATTTGTAATTGTATTGTTGGATTAAACTAAACAAACATCGCAATAAATAACATCATAACACCATATAATTATAAATGAAACTGTATTAAAATCAGTATAATCATATTTAAGACGGCATAACATAAAACACATATTATTATATACATTATATAACACTTGCCACGTGTAATCCTGTTTAATTATACCTTACAAATCGACCGTCTGGCATTAAAATAATTTAGTTAAATTTTAATGTAAACCGATGCCATTTTACCTGGCCCTGATGGTGTCGTTGAAGCGTGCGTCTCGGGACGCCGTATTCTCGTTCGAAGTTCCTGTACGACTCGCCATGCTCAAGAGCATTGAGAGCCTCTTCTAAAGCCTTCCATAAGCACTATTAGGCCTATTGGTGACACGTTTGAAGTCACGCCCCATCTGAAATAAACGGTGCTTTTTAGGTTCAATATAAGCTACATTATGCAATTATAGTGTATTATGCATACGCTAATATTGCAAATTATACTGTATTTAGCCTTTTAGGTTAATGTAGATTGTGCATGACATTATTATATTTATTTGCATACATTGTCCCCAAAACGCACCGCCAGTTTTTAGCATGAGGATGGGGGTGCGTTTTGGGGATATAGTGGGATGCGTTTTAGGGACAATGATCAGTGACACTAAATCGGCCAAAAGAATAGATTCCGAAACGAAATTCCGATAACGTGCATATGGTTATGTAATAAATTGTAATTACTAATAATATCATCGTTAGAACAAATGCACCATATTAATTACATTGCCAAGCCTTTACAGAACGTCATATTAAAATCAAACAAAACAAAAAAAACTTACCGTTATTCTTTCTCGAAAATGTTCGACTTCTAGACGGCAATTCGTTTACCACGTGCTTTAAACAGCGACATCTACCGAACTGAATACATAATGCATACATGGTGTTGCTGTAATCCGCTAGAGCAGTGGTGGGGCACTTTAGGGAACAGGTGCGCGTTAGGGACTTTCCCCTATTCAACAACAGTGCATGACAATTAAGCATAATTTGTAGAAATTATAAATTGCTTTCGCGGAATGTCTTACACTATTCTCTAAATTGTTTGGCTGCACAGTATACCTAGTATAGTTGGAATTGGGTTCAACATTGAAGAGATCGTTATTTTGAGGAGTTTAAAAAGCACGTGGTTATACGTTTGTGGGTGGAGAAATGGAGTTAAAATGTTAACTGGAAATAATTAATTACATATTTGCGTCAGGTTACGCTATATCCACTGTAAGATTGACTGAAGTCAAGATTAGGAACTTGATTGTAATTTAAAGAAAAGAGCGCCAACCTATATAAGTGTGGTAGTTGAGTTGTATTGTTGTGAGAACAATACAAGTTTAGATTCAGAACAGTGAATGAAGACACTGTTAAAGTGTTAAGTGGCAATTAAACCAAAAAGACCAACCTACGTTATTATTAATGCGTCCTATTATGGCCATTTTTGCATCGTCGATTAGATTTGGCGTGATCGAATAGAGATCAACAGATGCTATGAAAATTGTTTTATTTTTACAGATTTAGAATTTGTAAGGATTTGATAAATGCAGGACTCTGGTTTTCAAATCAACGGATAGTTTGGCAGTTTAGATATAGGGACGCCAATGTTTAAATGGAGCAAACGTTATCCGCGAATGGATTATTGGAGTAATCCGAATCGGTTGAACCCATCGATAGACCAAAATTACTGCAGCGTGCCACTGGCGTAGACATTTTGGAACCATTGGGTTAATTATAGTTAATATGGTTAAGATGGTTGAACTGCACAACCATTCACTCAAAGGAGTAATTATAGCTTTTTGTGGTCGGTCATTAAGGTACATCTTTGAATGAATGTCAACGAGGGTGATGACTTAAAGACCGTTTAGTTGTGGTGGGAAATTAGTTAAGGTTCTTCCCACTAAGAAACATGTGGCAGAAATAATTATTTAGGCTAGTGACATGAAGCTATTAGCTATATAAGAGCTTAGCAAAACAACCAGAACATTTAGTTACTCCTCCAGCGTTTATTTTTTCCCAAGTTACGTGTTTCGCCTATTATGGACAGCAAAACAGCTAATAATTCCGGTTTAAATAAAAGTTAAGAATATTATGCTGAATTAACCTGATTCCGTTGGCAACAGAGTAATTTCGGGTAGACGCCAAGACTTGTTACCACCCCCCCCCCCCCGAACAAAATTGGGACTCGTGCAATCCACGTCCAATTCGTCATCAGGTTCCTAGCAATACTCGCAGACGACTTCCTGCCCACACTGACAGCAACGACACACCGATGAACTTTTACCCTGATAAATTTCGAGACGGTCCCTCTATGCGGCCTGGTCAGGTCACACATAGCCAGCCAGTAGCCTATTATCCAGCAACGGATATGACCCGCCCCGCGATGACAGACAGCCGAACCCCAGGCTTATCCGACCTGCGACGGACATATCGCTCCGCCCCAGGACACGGGCTGTAACTGGTCGCGAAGCAGCGGACACCGACGACAGTAACAGTGAGTCATTAACGAAGACAAGTATTTCAGAAAGCGACGGAACTTAGCGCTGACTGAGGCAGAAATAAACCGGCAGAAATGCGCAGCTATAGCGCTCTGTGTGTATTTCACACACAACGGCAAAGTCTTCTGAATACGTCCATAGGGACGTACGTTTTATGACCCGTACTATCCGCTTAACATATTCCTTGTAATAGGCGGCGATGAAATCACATGGCGACATGGGTAGTTATAATTACGATAGCAACGCCGACCGAAATCCCAGGATTACACTTTAAAATGCGCTTTAAATTGGTGATTGACGACTTGACTTAGCAAACGCGACAACTGACGCTAAGACAATACGTATCGCTGTTATTAAAAAGACAATGTCCACCCTGATACAGTGCAGGGTATAACGGGAATTCCTCGACATGTTCGAACAACTGTCGATCTATTGTCAAGAACATTCTTTGGAACAGCGACCGACATCGACGTTCGTGAATGCCAACGTTAGTGCGACTCTACAGCCGACGAAACTAGCATATTGTACCTTCGGTAAACAAAATGCTTTCAGCAATTAACTAAAACCTATGATCAGCTAGTGCAATTTCGTGAGAATATTATTGGTTTACAAGTGAAACACAGAAGACGTAGTTAGAATTAGGTTTTCTAATAAAGGAGTTGCTTCATCAGACAGGAATCAATGCGTGTTTTGACTTCCGCTAGTCTCCAATGGTACTTTTCTAATGTGGGAAACGTACTCGGGACATGTACTGCAGCAATTGTTATAGTGCGTTTGTTCGTGATGGTTGTAATGCTTTATAAGAGTACTGCGTCGACACCGAAATTGTGTCACAAACGGACAGAGAGTCCATGTCGAAATTGACAGCTGTTAAAGATATCGACATACTTATTGTATCACACGAATTGATTTTTGTGGATTGTTAATGCATTCTTGCTTTTATCCTAGCATTGTGAAGCATCTTTTTATGATTGTTTATGTAGCCTTTAGATGAAAGTGTATATCATGATACGCACGGACATTGATTTGCATAATCGGCGGTTTTTTTATCAGTGCTTGATAAAGTAAAACGTATATTCTACATGATAATCTGTGTTTGTCAAGTGCCGATGTATTTTCCGATACATAGTAACATGCATGTGATTATCGATGTTTTATTCTAGTACTTTGTATGATGCACGTATGTACCGACGTTTGTTCTACGGTACCTTGTAAAAGGCATGTGTGGCTACCGATGCTGTATTCTTGGTACATTGTACGGTACTTGTATAAGTACTAACGTCTATATTGTGTGTTTTCGTGAAGGTATACTCTTCATTATATTCTAGCAACTTCGTTGTTTGGGCATAATGTAAAAAAACCAAACCGACCTCTCCTTTAAGCTTTGTTTTAAATTGTTGAGTTAAAAACAACACGTTGTTTTGAAAAAAAAAAAGTGTAGGAGGAATGTAAAGTATATGCCAGTTTGGTTTAATTATTCTTTAATAGCTAATGTTACTACTTCATTAGGAGGTGTTATTTGATGCATTAAACCTAGATTAGCAACAGAAAAGCAGTTTTCGAAAAGTTTATAGTTACACCACCCAAGTAGATATGGACAAAATCCATCTGGAGGCAAAGATTGATAGTAATGTTTAGACGCTTCAGTCCTCCCTTTAATCCTGACGTTTGCTAAATTGCTCTGACCTCGGAGGTCAACGTATTTGGGGAACTGAGATGGAGCCCTGGGAACCCTGGATTTGGCCCAGCTCCAAGAGTTCAAAAGTTTAACTTGCAAACTGGGCAAGGAAGTGCTGGCAAACGTCATTGTCCAGCGGTTGAGAGGGTGGGTGGATTTAACAAGTTGACCAATGGTAAAGCGTATTCGGTATTTAAGCAATCACAGCGCCTCTAGTGACGGCGTCTGAATTTGGTAAACTGGGAGTATATACCCCGGAGGAGTGATTGCAAGGGCCGGCACAAGCTACATTTAGGCATCTGGGGGACATACTTGCTTTAGCATTAGGCTTCAAAATTACCGGTCAGATTTAACCATGTTTCGTTTTAATCTTTTAGACATTAAGTGTCTAAGTGATGTTTACATTCACTACTTTACTTTACGGTTTACAGTGATATCTATCTTCACTGTTCTTTTCATTGTCATCGTGAGTGATTATATTGCTACTATGTACGTAGACGTCTGATGTACACGATTAAAATCGCTTCGAAGGGAGAACAATGCGTTAACTACACTTCTGTAGTAATCTATGTACTCATTGGTCGAGTGAGTACAAATTCAGTTGTCATATCTCGGATATTCTTATACAAACAAACTCCCTTAGCAGCTTTTTTATCACAAAGCAGTGACATGTACACTAACACCTGCTTGACATGTACGCTAACACCTGCGTGACATGTACGCTAACACCTGCGTGACGTGTACGCTAACACCTGCGTTACATGTACGCTAACACCTGCGTGACATGACATGTACGCTAATACCTGCGTGACGTGTACGCGAACACCTGCGTGTAATTTGTTGTGGCAACTAAAATAATTTCAAAATATTTCAGTATTAAAGTAGCCCCGATCACCACAACTGTAGTTTAATGGCTCAGACTAACGTTTCGTGTGTTCAGCGAGATTGGGTAAGGCAAAGCAGCTTACATCCCGTCGACGTGCATCAACAACTGCACTTGCAAATGATGGATTGTCAATCCGAGATATATGCGAACATTTTAGCGGTGAGTTGTGTCGTGAAAAGGCTGAGGGAATGCAACGCCTAGCCGAGAAGGCGGTTACACAGCGATTAGCGTGATCGTGAAAAGGCTGAGGGAATGCAACGTCTACCGAGAAGGCGGATACACGGCGATTAGCGTGTCGTAAAAGGCTGCCGAGGGAGTGCAACATCTACCGAGAAGGCGGATACACGCGATTAGCGT
Source organism: Lamellibrachia columna (assembly GCA_963662155.1). Classification (NCBI taxonomy): domain Eukaryota; kingdom Metazoa; phylum Annelida; class Polychaeta; order Sabellida; family Siboglinidae; genus Lamellibrachia; species Lamellibrachia columna. The sequence continues at coordinate 39,689,873 of OY759264.1, read as the reverse complement.
GTCGTAAAAGGCTGCCGAGGGAGTGCAACGTCTACCGAGAAGGCGGATACACGGCGATTAGCGTGTCGTAAAAGGCTGCCGAGGGAGTGCAACGTCTACCGAGAAGGCGGATACACGGCGATTAGCGTGTCGTAAAAGGCTGCCGAGGGAGTGCAACATCTACCGAGAAGGCGGATACACGCGATTAGCGTGTCGTAAAAGGCTGCCGAGGGAGTGCAACGTCTACCGAGAAGGCGGATACACGGCGATTAGCGTGTCGTAAAAGGCTGCCGAGGGAGTGCAACGTCTACCGAGAAGGCGGATATACGGCGATTAGCGTGTCGTAAAAGGCTGCCGAGGGAGTGCAACGTCTACCGAGAAGGCGGATACACGGCGATTAGCGTGTCGTAAAAGGCTGCCGAGGGAGTGCAACGTCTACCGAGAAGGCGGATATACGGCGATTAGCGTGTCGTAAAAGGCTGCCGAGGGAGTGCAACGTCTACCGAGAAGGCGGATACACGGCGATTAGCGTGTCGTAAAAGGCGGCCGAGGGAGTGCAACGTCTACCGAGAAGGCGGATACACGGCGATTAGCGTGTCGTAAAAGGCTGCCGAGGGAGTGCAACGTCTACCGAGAAGGCGGATACACGGCGATTAGCGTGTCGTAAAAGGCTGCCGAGGGAGTGCAACGTCTACCGAGAAGGCGGATACACGGCGATTAGCGTGTCGTAAAAGGCTGCCGAGGGATTGCAACGCCTAGCCGGGAAGGCGGATACACAGCGACCGGTGTGCTTAATAGGAAGATTGGTAAGGAGTTGGGTGAGGTGGAACGGACGGAGCGCTGCCGTCAACCTAAAGGGAGTATATGCCGAAAGAGTATGGGAGGAGGAGAAGAGCAGACTTCTAGAAGAGAGAACATCGCGAAGAGGGATGCCTGAAAGGTAGAGACGCCATATTAGCCACTCACGAAAAGTGCCAAATAAGAGTTAAGACATTTGTAAAAAAATAAAGGTTTAATTTTAAGCTAGTACTATTTATATCAAGTGTACTAATACACACGTGTAGCAGTGAAGCGTGAGCTGAATTATAAGTACTGAAATAAAAAGTTCAATATATTAATTTATAATGTGTTAAATATGACACCTTAAAAAATTAGCTCTTGAAACGCATTTTACCGATTTTTAAAAACAATTATTATAGTTTCTCATGGCTTCAGCCATATCATAAATATATAATACAAAATAATAAAAATAAAATCGTCAGTGACATCCTTACCACGGTAAAGACAATTTTGGTCAAAGTAAAGACTTATTTCAGCCACAACTATGTTCTAAATATAGCAAAGTTTAATTGCACAATACAGTATTAGTAGATTACCTCAATGGTTGCCATAGCTGGATACAATCAAAACAAACTATCAATGTATCATTATTCTACATATAGCTACAATAACGGGAAAGACAATATATTTTGTTGACACTGACAATCTAAAAACTTAGCAGTGACCTCAAAATATTAGCAAATGCATCTGTTTTCAACTTCATATGTTCCCGTACACTGCACATTGGAGACTCGCGGAGACTAAAACATTTAGGGAATCTATTGTACCAGTAAAGAAATTATAAACTCAAAAACTAAATCATTACTAAAATGTATAATATTTTTAGTATACGGGTGATAGTAAGAATGTGTTATATTACTGTATGCATATAATCTATCAATTGTAGAAATTGTATCTTCAATAGTAATTAACATTTATAATGTTGGACGCCCATAGATGGAGTTAAAAACAAGTAAGGATAATGATATTTCAGCATCAAAAGCAGCCCCTGCTTCTCAGTAAAACATTTTGAAAATGCCTGATGAAACGGCCCAGCCTGAGATAAACCCGCGGAGAGATAGTTGGCAAAATGTGGCCACTAGCAAAGTAAATGTTTTGCCGTAAGTAGAGGGCTAATGATAGTTGTTGTAATTGTGATACCATAATTCCTCTAGACAGAGACAGCTTGATTGTTCTCCTAGAACTTGCGATATGCCGTATAGAACGAATGATACAGGTCGAGCATGAGCCAGTGATGGCGCAGCAGACAGTTGGTGTGGCGACATGGCGGCATTTGTAGACTGAACAATGCATTCCATCATGTGCATACCGTTCTCGATAATGTGGACAAAGTTAAATTATATTATGTGAAAAAAGCATGTGTAATGCGATAAAATAATAATAATAATAATAATACACATGCAGTTGCAATATCACACATATACACCCGTTTACATGCCAATTTTTAAATGAACGGCCAAAGTTACACGCGGGTATGGAAAGTGAAACAGAGATGCACATTTGCTGTGCCGACAGATGTCACAACCTCGAAAAATTCACAATTGTCCACAAATGTAATAACACTGTCGACAAATGTCACAACTTTGTCATCGACAAATGTCACACATGCCAACAACAAATGTTTTAACAACACATGTCACATCACGCCAACGACATATGTCACGACAATAATTCGTAGGTTCACGACAATTGTGAATCTTTGCACCATGCATCCAGATTCCATCGAGAGTGTAATTTAATTGGTGCATCCGGTGCATCCGGAGATCACAGAAAGGTCTAAACAGTTTATGTTTCTTCTATGTAATTATAGCCCATAAATGGCCGATGAACATAGTTGACGTTACTCACACAAAAATTAATCTAATTAAGTTCAGCGCTAATGCTATTGCCATCTAGTGGACTTAGTACAGTGTACTTCCACCTTCCACAAGAACGAATCGGCATGGAGAAGCTTCAGTCACGATTTACCAATTATGTAGATTCGACGGGAACAAGTTTGTTGTAATTGCGATGTGCGATGAATACTTATTATTGTAGCATTTGGCGTTGTGACAATTGTCGTTGACACCTGTGACATTTGTAGTCAATCTTATGACATTTCTCGACGATTATGGCGTTTGTCGAAATTGTTACATTTGTCGGCATAACGCACATTCAATGGCGACGAAGAGAGCGCTTTTACAAGAATTAGCCTGTTAACTTTAGTACCGCAATACCAACAACATCGCCGTCGCAATAAACTGGTCGAAGAAAGTAAATAAAACGGAAGTTAAGCTGGTAATCCCTTCTGAAGTCTGCTCGTCGAAGTACATCAACGATGATTATCTGATTATGTGCGCGCCTTGGCGTTCTTCCGTTTGAGACGATTACGTTGCTGTTTGCCGCTAGAACACCGGATTACTTGGACAGCGCATGACCGGAAGCGTGGCCAACAGGCGACATAAAACAACACCTTGCTGGCAATGAAGAGATCGTGACACGTAAAGCAGACGGTCTGTCCCAGAATGCGCCGCGAGAGCGCAGTTAGGTCGGTATCGTCGACTTCATATACGTGATTCTCACAGAGGAACTCAAACACGCTATAGGCGTTTTCTGGCAGAGTCAACAGCACCGATGCGACGCCAAGCCCGACGCACGTGCGCGACGAGTGATGCACAGCGCGTGCGCTCGTCATGTTGGCATCACGTGACGTCGTCGCCACATCTTGGCGCCGGCGGCATATGTAAACGACCGATACGAGTACGAAAGCGTCGGGCAAGGCGCTTGCGACGACAAGGTCCATGATAGGCCAGACCCTGTGACGGAACACGTCGGCGTAACTGCCTCCTTTCGATGTGAACGTGCAAAACAGCTCGTCCGAGTACTGGACGGCAGACATTAGACCGTAGGTCCAGAAGAAGTGCGCGTTGGCGAGCACAAGGAACAACACAACGGTCAGTGTAACGTTCTTGACCCGTTCCGGACGCTGGCAGATTTTGTCTGCTCGCTGCGGCGTGGCCAGCACAAGGGCTACCTCGAGGACAGCGACGGCGAGCAGCCAGCTGGAGAAGTGAAGGAGGAAACTCGTGGCGAGGTTGAACAGTTGACACGTCAGCTCGGAGCGGTTCTGTACGGCTGCCTGCAGGTCTGTCTTGAAGGCATGTCTCGCCCAGTCACTGCCCAGTCGGTGCACCAACAACAGCGAGTCGACCACGGCAAGTACAGCCAGGTAGTAGCACGTCGACATGCATGCACGTCCAAGCTTCATGTGCACTAACAGCGACAACACGTTGCCGGCCAGCCCGGTGAAGAGTAGGACGGGAGCCACATAGCGGCTGATGGCGTCCGCCGTCCCCTCTTCCACACTCAGCTCGTAGTAGTCGTCGTAGTTGTACGTAAAGCTCGCATTGTTGTCAGCCGAAACGTCCCGATCGTCCGTTGCCTCCATTACGAAGGATGAGAAGGATGAGAAGGATGTCACTGGAACAAACAACGTCACTCCGAGTAACTGCGGCATACAGTTGGTTGTTTTGTCCGTGGCATGTAACACCTCATTAGGAAATATGCGCAAAAACATATATGTATTTTAATAGAAACATGACATTAATATTTGTCACATTACCAGTACCGCCTTTTTGCTTTTTTTAATTATTTTTTTCTCTTTTATATTGATATTAATGTTAGGTAGCATAATCATAATTTCATGGCATGTATTCATAGGAGTGGGTACAACATTTTAGAAGTACATCACTTCAACTGTCTCCATTTCCACAAGAAAAGTAAAATAGTTATTGTTATAAAGACATTCATTCGTTCATTCATTCATTCATATAGGTATAGCTGTTAGAATCAATGTCCTAGGTTGCTTAGATGCCGATAAATGACAAATACAGGTTTTTGAATGGCATCTTTAAAAAATCCAATATGGTGCCATATATACTTACGGGTAAACATGGAAACATTAGTTTTTGCATTCAATACATTCCAAAATTTCCAAATATATATAGGTATGTAAATCTCCTAGAATATTGAACGAAACCTTAAACATGGGCGTAGTGAACTGGACTAACAGGTCGGCACAATGACCATCGTTCCAGTGAGGCATTATATCAATTACTTTGCGTTGATGATGGCCTTCAAGACGTTCAAGCCCTGTCTGCTGTGGTTTGCTTTCATCTCAGCCTGTGCTTCACTGTACTGCTGATTGATCCAAACCTCCCTTCATTTCCTCATTATCTTTGTAATTGCCTTGTTTATTGTTTTATTCTACTCATTGTTTGTTCGCTGGAAGCTCTATTGCTTTCATTTCTTGTCGTTGGTAACACTGAAAGTCTAAGTCAGATAAATAAGAGCTCATTGTCACAAACACAAAACTGAGCAATCGATCAACGCGAACTATGTTTCTATGTATGTATTACAGCAAGATGTTCTTACATGTTGGCACGTGCATTTAAACTGTTCACCATTAATCTCTCCCTTTCCCTCCATCTTTCTCATTCTTTCTCACTTTTTTTCATGTTGTGGTATGGTTCCAAAGAGAATAATATCTCTCACACACGCACACACGCACGCACGCACGCATGCACGCACACACAGGCACACGTGCACAGGCACGCGCTCGCAAACACGCGCATATTTCTCGTTGTCTTTATCCGTCCGTCTCTCGGTGTTTCCCCCTCACTATGTCTCTTTCCAAATTGCTTCCTCGCAACCTAAGCATGCACTTAAGAGAGATGTTTCACTTAACAATAACACGATAACGTAATAAACGCCAATGCGTTGTGTGTGTGTAAGCAGTCAATGCAATGTCGTTGCAAATGAATCCTCTTAGAATCCGTGCAGAGCGCTACGTCTAACCGGAGAGTGGTCAATACAATTACACAGTGGCGACGACACTGTCTCGACATCGTAATGACAGACGCGGTTTTCTCTTGTTTGAAACGTTGTGCTTAAAACGGCGCACAGTTATCGAACAAAACGTTATGCAACGTACGTTGACTGTGTCCTCCAGTGGAACAAGTGCGAGGTCGTTGTCACGGCAACCGTTTTGGACCTCCGAGATTTCTCGGTCTTGGAGATGAGACGTGAGACGACTTGGCAAATGTCGTCTGCTAATGCATTTTACTCATTGTCTGTGTCGTTGTCGCACAGTGCAGTCTTTCGTTAGTAACATTACGAGGAACGTGGAGGCTGGTTTTACCACCACTAACAACAACAGCGATCACAACAACATGAAACACATTCACTCTATTTATATACGGCACTGCAAATGTAGATCACCGCATAGGCCTACAAGTGTAAATCCTCTATAACGTTGATGGCTGGTTATTCGTGGAAACCACCATGCCGCGCATCTACAATGGCGGTCCATGCAACATGAGTGGTGGTTTCATTATGCATTACATAATGTGTGTTCATAATACTACATAACTTACTTCCCCAGAATAGATACTTGGCAGTGTTCTGATGGTTCAAGGGGTCGTATAGTACTCTGGTATGTACACATTCAATGTACAGAACTGTAATAGTTCAGGGTCTCAGAATGTGCGAGCGCGTGAGCACTTGTGGATTGGTCTGTTTTCAGTCAAAGTGACACGCTAGGTGAGGTAACTGGTCTGACTCACTGAGACTATGGCGGAGTCACAGGAACTTCTGTGACCCAATGCATTGACAAATTTGGTCATATACAGTAATACATTATAATTATACTCATTCAATAGTTTATTTCCAAATAAAAAATAATTGTACATACAAACAATACAGAATAACATAATAAAGTAATTTAGAAGAACATTTTCAAATGGAAAAGGGGAAAGTTTAAATGCAATACTTTGCTTAGCACTTCCCACAATGCAAGCATAACATGTACAGGTGTACATATTAATAATTACTTACCTACCTACTTACTTACTGACTTACTTACTTACTTACTTACTTACTTATTTACTTATTTTGACTTTATGCACGGGCAACATAAACAAGGATGATAATTGTCATTCTCACACGATCATTAGGTTACAATCTAAGCCCGGATGCCACGTGATACCAGAAAATTAAACATAGATATTGATTGCGTATTGTATGGTCTAGTTTAACTTTCCACTGCTAGGAAACGAAAGGGTCCCATGCCCGCTAAAATTTTCCGCAATATTTTAGTGTATATGCCATCAAATGCTTTATCATAGCTCATGATTCACAACCATAAATTAGGATTTGGTCGACAGGTGAGTCTAAAGGAGGGCGCTGACTGATGCCCACAATTGGGCTTTTCTACACTGAATGTCATGTTGTGCGTTAGTGTGTGAACCATGACATTTAAACTCCTCTACTTTTCCAATTTGACTCCCATCTAACGTGTGGAAACTGTAGTTATCAGATGGGTTTATGTGCAAGTACTTCGTTTTGTTTTGATTCAGAAATAGTCCGATATATTTGGAAGCTCTTTCCACCTTATGTAGTAGTAGTTCTGTTTCGTGTATCGTGTCCGCGAACAGAGCGATATCTGACGGGCTGGATGCCTGGTGCTTCGGCGTCTGGTGAGCTTTAGTTCTTGTCTGTCATCGATCGCAGATCTTAGAGCGTATTCCAAGACGATGATGAACAGGTATGGGGCCAGAGGGTCTCCTTGGAAAATTCCTGTGGTGATTTCAACATTTGTAGTTTCCCTTCGGGAGTGAGTACGACTGGTGTTTTCATACATTATGCGTATGGCGTTGACAATCTTCTCCGGGATGCCATATGCAAAAAGAATCAAGAACAGTTTATTTGTGTCGACCGAATCAATGACTTTCTTTTTTAATAGCATACATTCATTAATTATTTGTATTTTGTTGTTATATATCATTGTAAAAAAAAAAATCATATTAACGTATTTACTCTGTGAAATATTCTCCGTTGCATCACACTAATGTTGCGTGTTTGATACTTTTCAAGAAATAAACATATAATTCGATTTTTGAATTTCTGAATTGATAAAAATTAATACATTATAAATATATCGATCTTTCGACAGTGGCTTCTATCGCGGTTGTTGAGTTCAAAAATAGTAACTGGAATTATTTTCCTTGACAACGCAGAAAATATCAATCCAATGTTCTCATTAGATAGGTTCTCATTAAAAATGAAAGAGCAAATATGTTGTTTTGTTTAATAACAATGATTTAGGATGGTTTCAAACCGTACTTTAAATAATTTCAATTCAGCGCACTTTCGCGAGGCCTTGTTATTCAATGCACACATTCCTACATCGCCACTTAATTCCTACATACTTCGGTCGCGTAGTAGTTTTGAAAACATCGGTTTGCTGCTAGGGTGCAGCAAACTGTAAGAACCATTTGGCGGCAACTAAATGGTTCTATTAAATGCAGAGCAAACCATCTAATTAAACGCTATCACTCTACAAACCAATGAATATATCGAAAATGTAATGTATTATTCGTTGCGACAGTGTGATACGCTCGTCCATTCTGTCTGCGTCACAGCGTAACACGCTCGTCCATTCTGTCTGCGTCACAGCGTGACACGCTCGTCCATTCTATCTGCGTCACAGCGTGACACGCTCGTCCATTGCCATTCTGTCTGCGTCACAGCGTGACACGCTCGTCCATTCTGTATGCGTCACAGCATGACACGCTCGTCCATTATATCTGCGTCACAGCATGACACGCTCGTCCATTCTATCTGCGTCACAGCATGATATGCTCGTCCATACTGTCTGCGACACAGCGTGACACACTCGTCCATTCTGTCTGCGACACAGCGTGACATACTCGTCCATTTTGTCTGTGTGGGTGTGGGTGGGTGTGGGTGTGGGTGTGGGTGTGGGTGTGTGTGTGTGTGTGTGTGTGTGTGTGTGTGTGTGTGTGTGTGTGTGTGTGTGTGTGTGTGTGTGTGTGTGTGTGTGTGTGTGTGTGTGTGTGTGTGTGTGTGTGTGTGTGTGTGTGTGTGTGTGTGTGTGTGTGTGTGTGTGTGTGTGTGTGTGTGTGTGTGTGTGTGTTTGTATTTATGTGTATAAGTGTGTATAAGTGTGTATATATGTATGTATTATCTCACTGCACAATTAAAGAAATTAATAACTGTTTTACTGTTGTCTTATTTTATGAAATAATTTAATACGTATACAATGCTTTGTGCACAGTACTTGTGGTACTCTCTGTGTTGGATAAATATGACCCCTCCATGTGAACTTGTAACGCTCCCAGGAGGATCTGACACCCGTGTAAACTGGTGGCGTCCTCCTGGAGTCGATTAAGAACCCTTTGTCAAAGGCCGACTACGGGCCTGTGGCTCCGTTGTATTCACAATACAATAATCGCTTATCAATGTCATTGCTCTGTATTTGATTTAATTTTATCTGGGGAGACTTTCCCCTGATGAAGGCAAACGCATGAAAATCTGAAATATACAAAACAGATATTATGATAATTGTAATTTAATGTATTTAAATTATTCAACTGTATGTAATGTTATTGTTTTGGCGAAATGTATTATATACTATATATTACATGATATGAATTTTAAGGGTACAACGAATTGTATATGTTCTAATGATTGTCTCGTTGATTGTGTGTTAAAATAGAAAATATAGGCCGTATTTTTAGCGAACGGAAGCGAAAGCTATGAAAGCAGTTACAAAGTAACAATTTCGGATTAATGTGGAACTAAATCAATTAACAAATGGGAGAATAAATAGCATGCGTTATTGACAGTAAGACACACATTAAACTTCATTTGCTCGATACACAATCGTTTGGGCCCAGATCACTATGCTCTGAGGCCGAAGTTATTAAAGTTGCGAGCTGAACTCTCCAAAGCATGCTGTCCGAATTCACCGGGCCGAATTCACAGTGAGCAGACATCACCTGTATCCGCGCTTATAGCTCGCTGGCAACTCGCTTCGATCCTAGATGGACCGTGGTCGTCGACGTTCTACGGATTGGTGGCATCAACATAGCTTCCACTACCGGGAATAATGTGGGTACTTCATCCTCTTTCAAAGAGATTTTAGCACCCGGATTACACAGGGCCGGATCGCAGTCGAAACAAGTTTTCTTGAAGCGAGCAAAGCCGGCTGTGCTTCGTCAGCTTGACGTCAGACTGTGCTTCGTCAGCTTGACGTCAGGCTTGTTAACAAATGCATGTCAACGCATTTGAATGCAAATACAAATGTTTCACTTGATTCAAATGCAAATGCATATGTCATTTTCCAAGAACGCATTCAAATGCAAATGCAACTGTTTGGGGTGGCACTCAAATGCAAATGCAAATATTTTGGTTACACATTTGCAAATGTATTTGAATTAATTTTAAATGTTTTGGCTTTATATGAACGTTTTGTTTTATTTGGAGAAACAAAACAACGTAATGTATACAAACACATTATTAATTTATTTAATAAGTACAGCAGTGCATTATTGTAATCACTAAGTCCCACTACATACCAGTCCCATCACATGAACATGTCTTTAGAGTCATAAACTGAGTGACACAGTTCCAGACAGACAGACAAACAAAATTGTTTATTGATCCATGTGTACATAATATTACAGTAAGAGTAATTGATACATAACAAAATTAATTGTGTGTCAATTAGGTATGTAAGCGCATATATTTAGTACAAAGTGGATTTGGGAGAATCCTATTAAGACTAAAGAAGTCGCTGTCACAGGAGCCACCCTGTTACGTTTCAATTAATTTATTGTATATTTCGGCTTGTGTAAATTAATGCTAACACGTATAGCTGGATTAGTTATTTATTATTGACCATGCGTACAAGTGTAGCAGTTAACAACGGTGCATATGCATAGATAGCTTTTTATAATATAATTTTTAGCATAAAGTTTATATCCCTGTAAGCTGTGTGTGGTCAACTAATCTTTTAAAATGTCTGGTGTATTGTTGATGATATGTGGTAAATTATATTTCAGAATTTTTTTTCTCAAATTCGAGTCGTGTTCTAAATGTATGTATTTTGTTGTGCTTACGCGTGAGATGATTGTGTATGTGTGTAGTCTGGTTTATCGGCCAGTTTTGTAAGTATCTGTAGTTTAAGTAAGTCTTCAACCTTTAGAACAGAGAGGTTTTTAAATAATGGTTCCATGTGTGAGTTGTATTTGGGTACAGATATTACTCTAATTGCTTTCTTCTGTAATTTTGCTATTACAGTGGTAGCCCCAGATCATTAGGCAGTAATTTATGTGGGGTAATATTAATGAATTATATAGTATAATTCTGATACATTTTGGTAAGACATGCTTCAACTTGTTTATAATTCCGATTGTCCTAGAACACTTATTTGCTATTTTATCAATATGTTTACGCCAATTTAAATGTGTGTCTAATATTAAACCTAAGAAGTTGAAATGTTGGATTCTTTCAATGTTTACACCATCAATTGTTAGTGTTGGTACTATTACCTTTTTGTTTGTTTTGTTTAATAAATCATATATTAATTTTGTTGATATTTAATGATAATCTATTTAATTTTAGCCATTCTGCTATGTTGTGTAGTTCTGTATTTATCATATGTTCAGTATTTGGATTGTTTGTACCATTTGTAAGGGACCCAAGCATACTTACTAGAGAAGTATCATCAGCATATGTAATGAATTTAAAGACAGTACTGGCTTGTGATAAATCGTTAATATATATAATAAATAAAAGAGGACCTAGTTTTGAGCCTTTTGGGACTCCCGTGTTTATAGGTAAGACATTTGATTTTATGTCATCAATTTGTACAAATTGCTCACGGTTTGTTAAGTAACTCTTTAGTAATTGTATTGCTGATGATTCCAATCCATAATGTTAAATTTTTTAAGAGGATTGTGTGGTCAAGTGTATCGAATGCTTTCGATAAATCAAGAAATATACTGATGGGTAATTGGTTGTTATCCAAATGTGTAGTGATCCTATCGACTATTTCTAGAGCTACATATTCAGTTGAATGGTGGGGTCTGAATCCGTATTGGTTATCAGACAGTAGTTTAGTATTAGTAAAATACATGAGTAATTGGTTATTCATAATTCTTTCCAAGACTTTTGAAATAACAGGCAAAAGGGATATTGGTCTATAATTTGTGAATAATGTGGGATAATTTTTCTTAAATAAAGGAATAACTTTTGCTATTTTAAGTTTGTCAGTAAATTGTCCTGTGTTCAGCACTTGATTTATTAATAATGTTAAAGGTTTCACTATGTCTGGTTCAATAAGTTCTAATAACTTGATGGAAAACCATAGCTATTTTTATTTGGAAGGTTTTCGATTATTTGTGATACGGATTCCTCTTGTATTTCTGTAAATCTGAAGCCATTTTTATTCTTGTTTTTGAGAAATTTTGTAAAATTATTTGCAATTGTACATGGTATGCTTTCAGCAAGATTTTTTTGTTTTTTGTTTCCGTAACAATATGAATAAATTCATTAGCTATGTCAATCTTATTAGTATATGTCTCATTATTTTGTTTAAACATGTTGGAAATGTGTGCTAAATTTGTGTCTTGATATAATTTCATTAATTGCTTTCCATGTATTTGCTGCATTGAATTTGTATTTGTCGAAAAGTTGTTCATAGTGTAATATCTTTGCTTTACGAATGTTCTTCTTAAATATTACGTTGTATGTTTTTAGATTAGTGCAACACTTGTTATATTGTGCAGAATCAGGATGTAACATCTTCAGTTGTTTATATAATTTATGTCTATATTTAATTGATCTTAATAGACCTTTCGTTATCCATTTTGATTGTTTATGTATATATTTATGGAATTATACAACTTTAGTTTGCATGTGTTTATTTATAGTCGTTTCTATTATTTGATCTATAAGATTATAATTGAAATTTGCATCAGAATTAGGGCTCTTTTCCATTTTGCTATAAATGTCTGATGTATGAACGTCATGTTTAACTCTTAATAAGGCTTCATTAGTTTCCATGTGTATCTTAGTTGTTTTAGGATTTGATTGTTTGTTTTGTGTTGTGTCCATATAGATCAAATAGGGCTGGTGATCTGAACATTGTTTTATGAGTATACCTGCTCTGCTCTCTAGAATTGTTTTTGTTAATTTACAGAAAAAAGATTATCTATTAGTGTACCGTGTCTTTCTGAAAATATAGTTGGTAGTGTAATTTGGGGGTACATACTATGTGATGTAAGATCAAAGAAATCACTGATCAGTTCATCTTCATTTAACTTTAGTAGGTTTATGTTATAACCACCGGCAAGGATTACGTTGTGTTGTATTTGGTCTAGAGATGATAGCATTAGTGAAAATTATGTTATAAACTGTTCCAGGTTATCATTTAAATTCATTGGAGGCCTATGAATATTTCCTATTATTGCTGGTTTGGTCAAACCACCTTCACTTATTTTGATAATTAGCCCATCCCAAAGTTCATAACTGTTTAAATTTTGAATCACTTCGTATATATATTTTGAATCAACGTATATGATTAGTCCTCCCTTTTTACTGGATGTTTTCCCTGTGTAATGCATTTCTATCCGTCCAGCTGTATGAGTGAGAAATCATTAGTTTTAGATATACAACTCTCTTGTAGGCATATAACATTAATTGAAAATTTTCAGTTTTTAACTCCTCTACGAATGCCTCTAGTTCACTAAATTTGGTATTAATAGATTGTTTATTTGAGCTTATTACGCTGAAGCAATTTTTTTTCTTCTTACATAAAGCAATAAATGCATCCGAGTCGAAATATGAGGATAGACGTATAGGATTTAATTAATTTAATTCATTACTCTGATTTGTATTATCATCTAGGATATTATTAAAAAAGTTATTCTGTAAGCCGTCCAAATACTGTAGAAATAATTCGTCAGATGTCATTTAGTTTTCATAGTTTGCTTATGCGAACTGTGCAGCATGATATGCGTGTGGTGATTACCTCATATGCATCGTTTAAAAATGTTTCGTGCTAATTGTGTGTATGTAGATTTGTGTTGTGACGTGTTAATGGTATGCTCTTGTAGGTGTTATTCGAATTTGATGTTATGCATAGTGCAACAACGGAGATGTATGCAGGTGTAAACGTAAAGGTAAACTTTGTATATGTAACAATTGTTGTCACTAGAGAAAACAGAAAGAAAATAAGTATGAAAAAGGAAACATCATAGACATCCATCGAACTAACTTTTCGGGGAGAATTAAAAATGAAAAAGAAAAAGAAGAGCTCTTGTTCAGGCCAAAATACATTAATAGTATAAAACACCAGTAAGAATGTTAAGAGGCTACTAGCAACTTTGAATGTTTAAGAATGTTAAGAGGCACAACTAGCAACTTTGAATGTTTAAGAATGTTAAGAGGCACAGTACTAGCAACTTTGAATGTTTAAGAATGTTAAGAGGCACAGTACTAGCAACTTTGAATGTTTAAGAATGTTAAGAGGCACAGTACTAGCAACTTTGAATGTTTAAGAATGTTTCAAATAACGGTCAGAGCCGTTTAATATATATCAAAGTCTTTGGTCTCCATAATGCCACTACACACAATGTTTGCATTTGACTCAATGTTGTCTGTGGCTTCTGTCTGTACGATGGGTCTACGTCTGTACGATGGGTGTAGGTCTGCAATCGTTTGTTAACTGCAGAAGCTCCTTTGTGCAGGTCTATATTGTCGTCACTCCTGCATCATTATTCATGAAATGTTCAGTGGACAGTGAACAGAGGTAGGTGTAGGTGTTCAGTGGACAGTGAACAAGGAATGTTCAGATCCATTTAATATATGTCCAAGTCTTTTGCAGATTGGATTTCTTTGATCATTCCGGCGTTTGTCTTTACAAGAACTTTCCCTGTGTATGTCCAGCAATCATTGATTTTGTTTTCCTTTTTGAGGGATCTGGCTTTATATGGTCTTCGTTGATATATACTTGTTCGTCTCGGTGGTGTTGATTGTGGTTCTTGAGTTTGGTTCGTGACCGATACACATCATCTGTTACCGCCTCGCTGCGAAAGCGCACTATGATCGTGCGTCTACGGGGGCGACCACGATTGTCAGTCTTCTGGCCTTTGCGATGGCTTCTTTTCAGATCGGAAACACCTATGTTATCAAATCCCAACTTCTTTATTGTTACAATCACTAGATCATTCGTGACCTCATTTGTAGTTTCTGGGATGCCGGAGATGCGGAGATTCGGACGAAGCGTGTACTGCTCGCGTCTGTCCGCCTCCACCTCCAAGGTTTCCACCTTCTCCCCCAGTGTACGTATTTATGTGTTCATGGCAGCAGTCACTCTCTCCATGTTTTCGAGTCGC
>OY759264.1:39467311-39669811 GCA_963662155.1 Lamellibrachia columna | reverse complement strand
ATTACTGATGCTGCAGCTGTCTCGGAATCTTTCATTTATATGCGTAAATTCTGATGTGTCGTTGCTAGAATCTAAACGCGCTAACTGGCGTGACGCTTGCAATCAAGTGCGATTAAGACATTAATACCGTCGTCATTTAGAATAAAGTAACTGCCATATATTCCTTGTTATCATTAATGGCTACTTTGATTTCACACACTAGGACCTTTTAATCACATTACTAATTATTCCAATTAGCTCAGCATGAATGATCTATATGACAATTGTCTTGGCCCAGGCGATGAGACAGGCTATTTTTAAAATGATTGTAAAAGAAATTGCTCAATGATAGCGAAGTGGCATCATGCAATTTCTGGATCAGTACACATTAAAGTGCCAGGAACCACAAAAAAAAGCTTCGTATGTACCCTACTTCCAGGTGTAATCCCTCTGCTGCCGGACTAAGTCTAAGTCTAAGAGAGCTAAGAGAGCTAAGAGAGGCCGCGTAACGTTTTCGTAAGATTTCAACTTCCCAACTCCCACCTGTTTTGGGGACCAACCTCCCACCAATCTTGAGAGTCCACCTCCCATTAATCTTACCTTCCACCTACATTGTCCATAGCATTGCCATTGGCATTGTTATGACTTTATGTTTGTGCGAATGACTAATGTATGTAAAAACCACCAAACTTGACATATGCAGGTTATTTTTCTTCTTATAATAATAATAATAATGTGTTTTACCTTTCAAAGCTATTACTTCAAAAGAAGGATCATCATATGTTTACGCGTCTAATCTAGCGTGTTACTCAGTATTACATTGGCCGATATATAATGGAAGACATCCTTATAATGTAAATTACCAAAGAAATAGGGTAAATTACAAATAAACACATAGAAACAACTGATGTTACAAACATATGAATAGACACATTATATTTTGAGAGCTTAGACAATTGACAATCATGACGTCAGTTACACAATATACAATCCTGTTGTATTATACACAAGTACGCACTATTACTTCAGCCTGTTATCTCACCAGATCATTACAATGTGATGTTATACACAAGTACGCACTATTACTTCAGCCTGTTATCTCACCAGATCATTACAATGTGATGTGTATAATGTAAATTACATTTCTTAAAGTTACTCTACAACGTGTGTCCGTTTCAAAAAGTTAAAGTGACCAGTTCGTAGAATGGCTGGTACAGTGTTTTATTTATATTTACACTGATAAACAATAGCTGTGAAAAGGTAGCCATATCCATAAGATGCTGTATGCCTAAGTAGACCACACAGCTCATGGGCAGAACATTTATTGCAATTGTAAAAATGCATACAATACAATTTCTGTAATCACTGTACTGTATCATTTCAAACATGATCGAGTCATTGTTTACTTTTACGATTACAGATTCTTCAAATATATCAACTTCATTGCAAATGCATGCACTGTGTGGAGCACATCATAGAAGATGACATCTCTCAGACATTGCGGAATCAGACACGGTGTGCCCTTGATCAGCTGTTAAATTATGTGACCAGTACTGAATAGTCAAAGTAACACACTGTTCATGTAATTGTGAGATCACAAGCTTTTTCAGCCACTAAATTGTCGTCTTGTGCTGCGGCACTTGCAATTTGCATCTTTTAATTTCAAGATGCGGCAGTTCGGAAAATACACACATAGGCTGTGATCTAGCACTTCATAAATCATTTATATTTAATTTTCAAATTAAAGCCATTCTTCAGACACATATTTTTTACTGTACTACTAGTGACACGCATATAATCATGTTGTGCATACAATTGTTTAAGGTATGCAGTCGTTATTTCTTAGGACTAGCTTCTAACAATTAACTGTAAAACATGGGCAACTACTAATCAAAATGCGTATACATTTATATTATTTCAGGGAAGTGTGTGTGTGTGTGTGCGCGTGCGTGAGTGCGTGCGTGTGCGCGTGTGTGCGTGCGTGTCTTTAAGCAGTACTAGGGTTAATGTGGTCAAGCCGTACTAAGGTGTGTGCGTGTGCGTGTGCGCGTGGGCGCGTGTGCGCGTGGGCGCGTGTGCGCGTGTGCGCATGTGCGCGTGTGCGCGTGTGTCAAGCAGTATTATATTGATGTTGTTAAACAGTTCTGATGTGTGTATGTATTGCCGGAATTTGGCACTAGGGTTTATGTCGTCAAACAATAAGTTGTGTGTCTTCAATCGTGTGTTTGAAATAGACAAAAGAAAAACTATTTAAAAACCCAACAGTAAAATAATAGAAAGTTGGCATAATAATATTTTCAAATTAGTCATTGTGACATCAGATCACAAGCAAATATGATAATATAAAATGCAATCTTTATGTATTACCGTATGTGACAATGGCGGACGAAATTTCGACATGCGTTTTCCATAAAAAAAACATGTAAGCACATCCAATACTTTTAAATACACGCTTATGTATAATGTTCTTACGATTGGTTTACAACCATTACTTTGCTAGAGATTTAGACGCAGTCTTCTACACGGGATAACGACAGCGTCAACTGTGTCATGCCTGTGGGAGGCGGTGGCTTAGGTTATCTGGTTGTCGTGCACTGCTTATGCAAGAAAGCTTACTAAAGCAAAGCTCCAAATGATATGTCTTTGCTATCGGCGCAGTCGTCTTCCGCATCACTGTGTCCAGATGTCGCGGATGATGTACTACACAACCGAATCATCACGATCAATTGGAATCCAGCTCAGACGCGGATATATATTCGGAGGATTGGCGATACACAAATCTGTTGAACGAGACATGATGTTATAGTCTTGGTCAGTCCAACTTGGCTGTTGTTTGACATTACATCAATAATAATAAAAGTATGCGCGCGCGTGCGCGTGCGTGCGTGCGTGCGTGCGTGCGTGCGTGTGTTTATTAATTTTACACGTTGCTATATTTTACAAAATACTCGCTAAATTGTATTTAAATTAGGATTTATTTAATGTATAAAAAATGGTGTGCTACATTACTGTTAGACATTACCGTGTCTTTGGATGGTAGCTCCACCTATACTGGACATAAATTACCACACTTTTTGGAAATTATTAATATGTATACAAGGAACATTTTACATTCATGTATAAAACACACTGTATCCGTAGTTCCTATGGCACACACTCTCACACCAGGTGTTGACCTACACCGGCACGTCACCCATTGTAGGATTCAGAGTGCTCAAAAATATACTTGTTATTTGACAGCCTGGAACCTTCATGTCTGTCACTGACCGTCTAAAATCTTCAGATCTGTCACTGACTGTCTAAAACTGTCAGGTCTGTCACTGACCGCCTGGAACCTTCTTGTCTGCCACTGACCGTCTGGAACCTTTATGTCTGCCACTGACCGTCTGGAACCTTTATGTCTGCCACTGACCGTCTGGAACATTTAGGTATGTCACTGACCGTCTGGAACATTCGTGCCTGTCACTGACCCTCTGGAACTTTCAGGTCTGTCACTGAACATCTGAAACCTTCATGTCTGTCACTGACTGTCTAAAACGATCAGGTCTGTAAGTGACCGTCTGGAACCTTCTGATCTGTCACTGACCGTCCAGAATTTTCAAGTCTGTCATTCACCATTCGGAACCTCTAGGTCTGTCATTCACCATTTGGAACCTTTAGGTCTGTCATTCACCATTCGGAACCTTTAGGTCTGTCATTCACCATTCGGAATCTCTAGGTCTGTCATTCACCATTCGGAACCTCTTGGTCTGTCATTCACCGTCCGGGACCTTCATTTATGTCACTGACTGTCTAAAACTGTCAGGTCTGTACCTGACCGTCTAGAATCTTCTGGTCTGTCACTGATCGTCCTGAACCTTCAGGTCTGTCACTGACATTCTGTCACTGGCCGTCCGGGACCTTCAGGTCTGTCACTCACCGTCCGGAACATTCAGGTATGTCACTCACCGTCCGGAACATTCAGGTCTGTCACTGACCGTCCATAACCTTCTGGTATGTCACTGAACGTCTGGAACCGTCAGGAATGTTACTGACCGCCTGGAAGCGTCAGATCTGTCATTGACCCCGTGGAACCTTCAGGACTGTAACTGGCCGTCTGGACCATTCTGGTCTGTCACTGATCGTCCTGAACCTTCAAGTCTGTCACTGTCCGTCTGGGACCTTCAGGTCTGTCACGCACCGTCCGGAACATTCTGGTCTGTCTTTCACTGACCGTCTGGGCTTTCTTGTCTGTCACTGACCGTCTGGAACATTCAGGTTTTTCACTAACTGTCAGGAACCTTCAGGTCTGTTATTGACAGTCCGGAATCTTCATTTCTGTCTCTGACCGTCTAAAACTGTCCGTGCGGCACCTACAGGTCTGTCACTGACCGTCTGGACCCTTCCGGTCTGTCACTGATCGTCCTGAACATTCAGGTATGTCACTGACCGTCAGGAACCTTCAGGTCTGTCACTGACAGTCCGGAACCTACAGGTCTGTCACTGACCGTCTGGAACCTTCATGTTTGTCATTGACCGTCTATAGCCTTCTGGTCTGTCACTGGCCGTCCAGAACCTTCAGGTATGTCGCTGACCGTCTGAAACTATTAGGTCTGTAACTGACAGACTGGAACCTTCTGGTCTGTCACTGATCGTCCGGGACCTTTAGGTATGTCACTCACGGTCAGAAACATTCTGGTATGTCACTGACCGTCTGGAATCTTCTAGTATGTCGCATACTACCGCCCGGAACCTTCAGATGTGTCACTGACCGTCTGGAACATTCTGCTATGTCACCGACCGTCTGGAACCTTCTAGCCTGTCACTAACCGTCAGGAACCTAGGTTAGTCTCCGATCGTCTGCAGAACATTCTGGTCGGTCACTGACCGTGCGGAACCTACAGGTATGTCACTGATCGCCCTGAACTTTCAGGTATGTCACTGACCGTCTGTCACTGACCGTCAGGGATCTTCAGGTCTGTCACTCACCATGAGGAACCTTCAGGTCTGTCACTGACCGTCCGGAACCTACAGGCCTGTCACTGACCGTCTGGAACATTCTTGTACGTCACTGGCCGTCTGGAATCTTCATGCCTGTCACTTACCGTGTGGAACCTTTTGGTCTGTCACTGACCGTCCGGAGCCATCAGGTATGTCACTGACCAGCTAAAACTGTCAGGTCTGTAACTGACCGTCTGGAACCTTCTGGTATGTCACTAACCGTCTGGAGCCCTCAGGTCTGTCACTGACAGCCCGAAACCTTCAGGTCTGTCACTGACCGTTCTGAACCATCAGGTCTATCCTGACCGTCTGGAACCTTCAGGTCTGCCACTGACCGTCTGGAAAATTCTAGTTTGTCGCTGACCGTCTGGAACCTTCTGATCGGCCACTGACCGTCCGGAACCTTCAGATCTGTCCCTGACCGTCTGGAATCTTCAGGTTTGTAACTGACCGTCTGGAACCTTCTGGTCTGTCACTGACCGTCTGGAACAGTCTGGCCTGTCACTGACCGTCTGGAACATTCTGGTCTGTCACTGACCGTCTGGAACATTCTGGCCTGTCACTGACCGTCTGGAACCTTCTGCATGTTAAATGTGGACTTTAATTATATTTCCAAAACCAAAATATCAGGCCAGAAATATTGTGCGACTTGATATATTTGCCATATGGTGATATATTCAATACACAACCCTTCTTCAATGGCATCCATCTAATCAGCTATCATCACTTAATTGCCATGCTTCGCACGGATCCTCCGAGAACTTGTTCCTGTGATACATATAGCTAGCATGACATAACGACGTACGGTAAATGATTGAACGTCAATAATGGGACAGACGCTCGCATCCTGCACGAGTAAATCACTCCTAAAGAACGCTCTTTCGTTTGCGGTAAACCGTCAAAGCTGCTGTCCATTAGAATCACATTTGTTATGGTGCGCAGTTCAATATGACGGTGTAATACGTACCGTGAGGGACAGTCCGCCGAGAGCAGACATACCTTCATTACACTGAACGAGAGCGAGCGTTTGCTGATGTTTATGCAAACAATGGCTTGCTTTCGTACTTGCGCGAGGATATTGTCATTACGCTAATTTGTTATCAGTGGACAAACTGCAGCTGATTGTCCCATCGTCGCCATCAATACTAACAGGGTAACATGGTAAATAATGGCGCATCATGAAGGATGCTTGGCTAGACTATTCCGAAATTGGGCCTTCTGCCTGACGAAATCCATAATCAGATTATTAAAGTGGGTGAACGCATGACATCACCACAAGCCCAAATCCATGTCTTACCGACATGTACAACATTACGCACATTATTATATAATTATATGATGTATGTATATTATATATATTTGTCTTTTAATGAAGTAGACTTGATAAAACTGCCGCTAGGCCCTTCAGCTACGGGCGTGGCAGTGTCTAGGCAAGAAGCTGGCCCTTTGAATTCAATGTCGTTCGTGTATGCCTAGGCAGTGGCATACCGTGTAACTCAAATACTTAAAAAAGTACTTAGTATATAATTTACATGAAACTAATTGTTTGTTATGTTATATTGTTTGTTTTACCTTTTATCATATATGATCGGTGATTTGTGAAATTAAAAGAAAGTTATTTGTAACCTTGATTAATTTGTTAAGTATGTCTACCACTAACTAATGCCAACACGAGGTGCGGCTATTTCTATTCAACAAGTTAGTAACGCGGCGTTCGGTGTCACGGTGTCACGGTGTCACGGTGTGTCAGAAAAACACTTGCATTCGCTCCAACTTTAGTCACTCCAGACAATGGTAGGTAGCATTGCATAATACATGAGATAGTTTAAGTTTTTTGTTTTACGCATTGCTAGTTCCGCAACTTATATAGGCACTCACGTCAGCAGAATTTGCCGGTTACATGTGCTCGTTTCGCGCCGAGATAGCCTACTGTAAACACAGATAGAACGGCATCCATTAGTGAATACGTAAATAGGGCATACGTATCAGTTTGTAGACGTTATGTCAAAGAAGTTTAAGTCTTACATGCGATGTAATCTACATATCTAAGAACAGAGACAGGGAAAACACCAGTAATTTGACTACAGCTTATACATTTAAGAACGGTAATCGGAGGGGTCTCAATCTAAGTCCCACCTGGTTGGGGGGAACCTCCTACCTGTTTTGAGAGTACCATCTCCCACCAATGTTGAAGCCAACCTACCACCATTTTGTTGAGGACCCACGTCCCACTTCCTCCCACACCCCGAAATAGTAACGCTTAATGGGCAAGTTAATTGCTTCAAACCTATAGCTAAAACTCCAGTACGGCTACGTATGAGATACGTTTAACTTATATGGTACATACGATAACATTGAGATACGTTGGGAGTAGGGGAAGTCCCTAACGCGCACCTGTTCCCTAAAGCGCCCCACCACTGATCTAGCGGACCAGAGCAACACCATGTATGCGTTATGTATTCAGTTCGGTAGATGTCGCTGTTTATAAAGCACGTGGTATATGAATTGTCGTCTAGAAGTCGACAATTTTCGAGAAAGTTTTTGATCGTGTTTGACTTTAATATGACGCTCTGTAAAGTATTGGCAATGTAATTAATATTGTGCATTTTTCTAACGATGATATTATTAGTAATTACAATTTATTACAGAACCATACGCACGTTATCGGAATTTCATTTCGGAATAAATGTTTTGTAAATGGCCGATTTAGTGTCACTGATCATTTTCCCTAAACCGCACCCTCCTATATTCCCAAAACGCACCCCATTCTGATGCTTAAAACTGGCGGTGCGTTTTTGGGACAATGTATACAAATACATACAACAATGTCATGTACTATCTATATTAACATAAAAGGCAAAATACAATATAATTTGCAATATTAGCGTATGTATAACACACTATAATTGCATAATGTAGCATACTTATATTGAACCTAAAAAGCACCGTTTTTTTTTCAGATGGGGCGTGACTACAAACGTGTCACCAATAGGCCTAATGGTGCTTATGGAAGGCTTTAGAAGAGGCTCTCAATGCTCTTCAGCATGGCGCGGGGAAACGTACGCAGTCTTCCGAATTTCTCACGTCTTCGCCGTACAAAGATCTGCTGCGTTCAAAACAAATTAAACTGGGCGAGAAGACGAAAGTAGTAGGTGACTAGTTCTGAAGGATTAACTCCGGTCACCATGTGCCTGAAGTACTTCCGGTTGCGCGCGCAGCACACCAGAGCGCCCCCTAGCTTCTGTAGGAACGCCAAAAACCGTGCGCAGCACACCAGAGCGCCCCCTAGCCACTGTAGGAGTGCCGAAATCTGTTTAAGCCAATCAAACACGCGGCAATCGCTAGCAACTAAATCGGTGCCGAATACATTGATAAAAGTTCTCATCGGAAAGCCGTTACAACGAAGCAATACAAAAGCTACGCAATAATGTCCACAAACGTTAGACAGAGGACTCTGAAGTCTCTTGCTATTACGTGTGCTAACAGGGTCATTAAAAACTGAGATCAAAGAGTCAGTTAACAGTGGTCAGGGTCATTAATAACTGAGATCAAAGGACCTACCGAGGAGACGAGAAACGAACAAAACACGATATCGTACTATAGTTTCTTTATATGTCAATATTTAAAAATAATAAGCTCTTACACTTTATCCATAACTCCTACAGTTTACCCATAATTCCTACAATTTACCCATAATTCCCCTATTGAATAAGAGTACAAGCAAATTGTATTAAATATTTGAAAATAATGACACAATATTGTCCACAAACGTTATACAGAGGACCCTAAAGTCTCTTGCCATACCGACGAACAGCTGACGTAAGCTATAAACGTGTCAGGACATGCAGCTGACGTAAGCCGCACACAGAACAATACCAAATAAGGACATGCAGCTGACGTAAGCCGCACCAGACGCGTCGCGGAAAGTGCACCATCAGCATATTTTCGTTATATGTCAATATTTAAAAATAATGCGCTCTTACACTTTATCCATAACTCCTACAGTTTACCCAGAATTCCTACAATTTACTCATAATTCCCCTATTGAATAAGAGTACAAGGAAAGTTTATTATTAAATATTTGAAAATATTGACACAATATTGTCCACAAAAGTTAGACAGAGGACTCTAAAGTATCTTGCCATACCGACGTACAGCTGACGTAAGCTATAAACGTGTCAGGACATGCAGCTGACGTAAGCCGCACACAGAACAATACCAAATAAGGACATGCAGCTGACGTAAGCCGCATCAGACGCGTCGCGGAAAGTGCACCATCAGCATATTTTCGTTATATGTCAATATTTAAAAATAATGCGCTCGTACACTTTACCCATAACTCCTACAGTTTACCTATAATTCCTACAATTTACCCATCAGTCCTACAATTTACCCAGCACACATATGTAGTGTAGTGTGTTTGTTCCTTCACCTAGCTATAAAAAGAACGGGACTTTAGTTTCATACGGATCGTGTTACTCACAGACCCCTTATATTCTGATTGACCAGGCGAGGCGAACTATTACCAAGATTAAACCTGTCTGGACTTCCGCACTGCGTGCAGTGACACTCTGCTTTAATAAAAGATGCATGATTATATGAATAATAAAGATGCACTCACTACATACTGCGTGCAGTGATTCCATCATGCTGTTGCCTTAATTTATATATATATATATATATATATATATATATATATATATATATATATATATATATATTATGATGAATTGACTGTATCAGTATGTACTCGTTATGAAAGTAACTACTTGTAATCAACACCTCATCATCAACATTATCATCATCAGCATCACGTGACCTGATACATTGCGTCCTTCATACAGCCCTCTGCTTCTCCTACCTCCAGCCACATCCTGGCTCCTGACACATTGCATCCACCATACTGTCTACTGTCTCTCCTACCTCCAACCATATCCTGGCTCCTGATACATTGCGTCCACCATACTGTCCTCAGTTGCTCCTACCTCCAGCCACATCCTGGCGCCTTATACATTGCGTCCATCATACTGTCCTCTGTCTTTCCTACCTCCAGCCACACCATGGCTCCTTATACATTGCCTCCTCCATACTATCCTCAGTTGCTCCTACCTCCAGCCACATCCTGGCGCCTTATACATTGCGTCCATCATACAGTCCTTTGTCTATCCTACCTCCAGCCACACCTTGCTCCTTATACATTGCGTCCATTATACTGTCCTCAGTTGCTCCTACCACCAGCCACATCCTGGCGCCTGATACATTGCGTCCATCATACAGTCCTCTGTCTTTCCTACCTCCAGCCACACCCTTGCTCCTTATACATTACCTCCACCATACTGTCCTCTGTTGCTCCTACCTCCAGCCACAGCCTGGCTCCTGATACATTGCGTCCATCATACAGTCCTCTGCCTCCCCTACCTCCAGCAACATCCTGGCTCTTTACACATTGCCTCCACCATAAAGTCCCCTGTCTCTCATCCACATCCTGGCTCCTGATACCTTGCGTCTAACATACTGTCTTCTGTCTCTCTTACCTACAACCACATCCTGGCTCCTGATACATTGCCTCCGCCATACAGTCCTCTGCCTCTCCTACATCCAGCCACATCCTAGCTACTTACACCTGTCTCTCCTACCTCCAGCCACATCCTGGCTCCTGATACATTGCGTCCATCATACAGTCCTCAGTTGCTCCTACCTCCAGCCACACCCTTGTTCCTTATACATTGCGTCCACCATACAGTCCTCTGTATCTCCTACCTCCAACCACATCCTGGCTCCTGATACATTGCGTCCAACATATTGTCTTCTGTCTCTCCTGCCTACAACCACATCCTGGCTCTTTACACATTGCGTCCATCATACAGTCCTCTGTCTTTCCTACCTCCAGCCACACCCTTGCTCCTTATACATTGCATCCACCATACAGTCCTCTGTCTCTCCTACCTCCAACCACATACTGGCTCCTGATACATTGCGTCCAACATATTGTCTTCTGTCTCTCCTACCTACAACCACATCCTGGCTCCTGATACATTGCCTCTGCCATACAGTCCTCTGTCTCTCCTACATCCAATCACATCCTAGCTACTTACACCTGTCTCTCCTACTTCCAGCCACATCCTGGCTCTTTACACATTGCCTCCACCATACAGTCCTCTGTCTACCCTACCTCCAGCCACACCCTTGCTCCTTACACATTGCCCCCACCATACTATCCTCTGTTGTTCCTACCTCCAGCCACATCCTGGCTCCTGGTACATTGCATCCACCATACTTTCCTCTGTTTCTCCTACCTCCAGCCACATCCTGACTCCTGATACATTGCGTCCATCATACAGTCATCTGTCTCCCCTACCTCCAGCCACATCCTGGCTCTTTACACATTGCATCCATCATACAGTCCTCTGTCTCCCCTACCTCCAGTCACATCCTGGCTCCTGATACATTGTGTCCACCATACTGTCCTCTGTCTCCCCTACCTCCAGCCACATCCATGCTCCTTACACACTGCCTCCGCAATACAGTCCTCTTTCTCGCCTACCTCAAGCCACATCCTGGCTCCTGATACATTGCGTCCACCATACTGTCCTCTGTCTCTCCTACCTCCAACCACATCCTGGTTCCTTAAACACTGCCTCCGCCACATTGTGGCTCTTGATACATTGCGTCCACCATAATGTCATCTGTCTCTCCTACCTCCAACCACATTCTAGCTCATGTACATAAATGTATACTGAGACGATGAGAAACAGCAAGACAGCTTCGAGACAGTGTCATAAAATAAATACATGTACAGTCTGTATCTCCAGCACACAGCTGTAAGATACAGTCACTACAACTCCCGTACACAAGTAGAATACACAGTTACTGCTAGAATACATGGCCAGGGCACCCTCAGTACACATCCAGAATATATAGTCACTACACACTCTGTACACAGCTAAAATACAAAATATTCACAGTATCTCCAGTACATAGCTATAATGCATTGTCACTACAACTCCAGTACACTATTAGAATACACAGTTACTGCTCACCGAGGACACAGCTCGAATACATGGTCGCTGCTGTATCTCCAGCACACAGCTATAATATATAGTCACTACAACTGTCTCAGTTGCTGCATTAACTAAGCGAATGAATTGCTATGGTTTTCCTTGGCTACATCAGGGAAAGTAATGTCTAACATATATAAGTCGATTCAATGTTTGTAATGACAATTGCATGAACTGTATGAAGTTTATTTTTGAAAGTGTTATATTAAGACATATATTAAGTATTTTGTAACCCTGTATCTTTCGACACAAAGGGTCTACGCATCCATACATTCATTCCTCTTTTCGACAATGTTTGTGCAGCCTAGTTTATTTTAGTCATGAAGTTGTCCAAACCTGTTTGCATACTGACGCTTCAATGCAGCCAAACCCAGCCCAAAATAGCAGCGTATTTCGATTTATTCAAGTCGCGTTCTGGTGGACAGTTTAGAGAATACATTGGATATCATGCGTGAACGTACTGGTCTCTGGTTTCCCGTATCTGATCAAATAACTGGGGAATCAGGGTCTTTAAAAACGGCAGAGGTCTAATTGGTTGGATATGACCATATCAGAAGATTATGGTACTGTGCTGTACATAATTATTTACATTTGCATTGCTGGTTGACAACAAACCTTTAGACACCACGTGCCTTTGTTTAACACCATAGACACCCATGCTCGGAACCCACAGGGGAACAGAAGACGGCCTTGATGCATCAGACGGCATGACATTAATTGAAGCTGAAATGAAGATGTTGTGTTACACCGGGAAAATACTTATATAAAAACGATGCAAAACTTAATCCGATTAAGAGCTTGTGGCGTATGCATCCCGCGAACAAACGGACCTAACAAAATAAACAGGTTGACTAAAGATCGCAGGAAAACAACATATATGTATATTTTCAGCCATTTTTAAATCTACATTTACCTGTATATATTAAGTTTCAATGTTTTCCGAGTTGTTTGTATAATAATCGGTTTTGTGGTTTTATTTCTTTGCATCTACTTTAGATGTGACGATGCGACATATCCAGATTCTCATTCCGGAACTATTACTGCTGGGTGCAACCAAGTTTTATGGGCCTACGGATGCCATCGAACGTTTCAATGGTGATCGACGCTGTGGTGAGAGTGTTATCGTTTTTCCTTCAATCGGTGCTAATGCGGATTGATACACATATTTGCAAAACAGTGATGCAATATACATCATTTCATAAGACTAACTTGGAGGAGTAAACAATGTAATGATAATAGTCAAAACCTGAAATAATCAGTGCCTTTCAATTTTGTTTTTTTAAATTCCATTCAAACGAATTATTAATATATAATTCATTCGATTTGATGGTATGAACAATTTGATATTAGCAAAGTCTTTGTTGGGGAAGGGATTTAATCTCTGCCCCTAAGTGTGCTGACTAGCCCAGTTAATAGGTTGTATTAAAAGAACATTGATAACGTTCCGCCAGGGGAACGAACAAATGCCATTTGTTTTGTAGTAATCTTATATTCATTTGTATCTCTATAATGTGCAAATGTCTTGCATATGTAGTGAAACGCAATATCAATCAAATTAATCAATCAATCAGTAATTTATTTCCATCAACCAACAGTACAAATTACATTATTACAAAATTCAACACCATGTGAAACGTGTAAAAAATAAAATAAACAAGAGTGTTGGTGGAAAGGGAGTGAACAGAAGTGTGATACTTATCTACGGTTCACCCCCAACATTAGTAGAGCGGCTCAGGGGAATGATCGTGATACGCTGGGCTAAAACACCAGTTTAATTTTAATTAAATTTTAATTTCAAATTACAATTTTAATTTTAAATTCAATGAAAACCCAGGGGAAAACCCACATATCGCTGACGTGGCGGTTATTGAGGGAAAACCCATATATCGCTGACGTGGCGGTTATTGAGGGAAAACCCAGGGGGGACCCACATATCGCTGACGTGGCGGTTATTGAGTACGGTATCAATGAATGAGAGAGCTAATCAATCAGGGTTCAGTACGTTATCGGTGAATGGTATAAAGAGCTGTGATTCGTCGGTTATAGTTTCATAAAAGTTATGCATATGAGTTTCATTCATAAAAAATCGTGGATGATTAATGAGGTAAGGAGGCTGAATGGCTCGTGTGTCCGTCTGGAGAGAGATGGGTATATGCTCGCGTTTCAGTATCCGATGTGGACATACTTGCCGTCGAAACGCAGGCATCTTAAAAAAGGAACAAACGCAGTCGGTCGTGTGCACACACAATCATCTTTTAATTACATCACAATACAGATACTATCAGCTGGTAATTATTACCAATACATCGAAGCAATAAATAAGCTATTCTGTATTACAGTTTACCCTCAGGGTCTTAACCCAATCAAACACGCGACAATCGTTAGCTACTAAATCGCTACCAAATGAATTGACGAAAGCGTTCATCGGTATGCCGTTACATCGAAGCACCAAATAAGCTATGCAGTATTGTCCGCACACGTTAGATAGAGGACTGTGACACTCAAATGTACAGAAGCCTGCAAGTTGTTGACATGTTTCAACATGGCGAATGGCAACTTCACCAGGACGAACGCGTTTCGTCTGACGGTGATGATGGCTGAACGACCATTGCATATATACAGTGATATATGAAATTACTGCAATCAAACTTGTATGAGTCTACATATAACATTGATGCAAATACAATTGCTGGAAGTCGACATGGGAAATGTTTGATACAAATGATGGCATCTATAACAACAAATTGAGAATTTTTGTGTGAAAACGGCACAATTAATGGGGCTGGTTGTAGCAATGGTTTGGCTCTTAATGCACACAGCCATAACGGTGTATCTGAATATAAAATTCTTCTAGCTCATTTGTTATGGATTAATCCTAACTATAACCAATGTATTATCTATTTGGTATACATTAACATATGAATCACATCTGTTCATGGGAAAAAAATATTTTTTGTATGAAAACGGCACATTTCGTACATAATTTCTCAATTATCTCGACATTTAGTGAACCAATTTCCATTTAGTGTACATTAAGATATGCCAAATGACATACTGAACATATTTTATCTTGGGGTGCATGTGCATCACACCAGCCGATTAACAGTTACGACAAAATTTAAGAGATATGCTAACAATTGGCGGCCGTTTTGGAAAATAGCCGGCAAAATGAGCTTAGCTGTGAAACTCAGACGTCCATCATATTTTTCAGACAGGCAACATGTTAGGCTACCTAAAAACATAGTGGGGTCTTGCCCTCTTTTTTGGTAGTCAAATGTTGTCTGGTTCATGGGCTACTATTAGTGGTTTAGAATATTAATCCCTTGCGCCGAAAAGTATTCAGATTTGTGTGAAAACGGCATATTTTATTAAGCATAGGAGAAACGCGTTCGATCAGACTGCGCCATGAGCCTTGAACTTTCAATATCGATCAACGAAGTCTATGACGGTCTATGTGATCGATTTGAGTGTATGAGTAATTCAACAGTAGTTTGTACGAACAGTGATACGTGACAACTGGGACTCAATGTTCAGTGTTCGCCAACTGTTTTTATATCATGTTAAATAGCTGTAAACTTCGGAGGACAAGAAGGAAGATTTGCCGAAGATGCCGTTTTACGAATAATCCACCAGATGGCGAAATTACGACAATTTACCTGCAATTAAGTAACTTTCCCCCATATTGTATCATCTACATTTTTGATATGTTGTTTGATGCGTGTTGGGGCTTGTTTACCTCTAACCCCGTTTCTGTTGCAATTTTGTCTAGGTTAGGCGACTTGTTGGTCTAGATCAGTGGTTCCCAACCTTTTAAAGCCCATTCCCCACTTTTGTGAAACTATACATGCTTTCCCCCCATACTCACTGCTATGATATATATAAAATTTTACTCGCACGTAATAAATTGCAAAAAAACAATGTCTTTCGAGTGTGAACATTATTATATTCTTCAAACAAAACATGTTACATTACAACAGTACGGAAGTCACAGCCACTACGACAGTCACAGCCACTACGACAGTCACCAATGAGGCTCAGCGAGATCCTTGTTCTTGTTTTTTCGCTGCAAGTTCTGCTATTTATGGGCCTGTGACTGACAGAGCGCACCTTATATCACATTCAACTTTGAGCCTACTTCGAGCCTATTGTCAGCAGGTAAGAAAAGCCCGATTCACATAGGTATGTCGAGGATAACGGGTTCAGCACACGAATGGCATTATTGCTAAGCCCATGGTATAAGGGGTGCATCTTCCCCCAGAACTCACTTGGACCTCTGAAATTGAACTCATCCTTCACTGAAGAATTGTGCACGAGTTCAAAAAACTCTCCCTGGAGCTCGTCAGGGACATCGTCCACCTGGCGCTTGGCAGGGACATCGTCCACCTGGAGCTTGGCAGGGACATCGTCCACCTGGCGCTTGGCAGGGACATCGTCCACCTGGCGCTTGGCAGGGACATCGTCCACCTGGCGCTTGGCAGGGACATCGTCCACCTGGCGCTTGGCAGGGACATCGTCCACCTGGCGCTTGGCAGGGACATCGTCCACCTGGCGCTTGGCAGGGACATCGTCCACCTGGCGCTTGGCAGGGACATCGTCCACCTGGCGCTTGGCAGGGACATCGTCCACCTGGTGCTTGGCAGGGACATCGTCCACCTGGTGCTTGGCAGGGAAATCGTCCACCTGGCGCTTGAATGGATCCCATGTCAGAGCCATGCTAATTTCATATGTGTTTATGTCTGGGAAATAGTGCTGGAATTCATCACTGAGAGAGTTAAGGTGTTCAGTTCAGATGCCTATGAGCATCTGGTCGATGGGATCATCGCCAATAACTTAGGTGATTCGGTGAAAGGGAATCGCATTTCCATATCGAATCCTGCTCTCCCACAGCTGTAGTTTTGCGATGAATGCTTTAAAGCAGTCTGCTTGAATGATGATGTTGCTATCACGACCCTGCGATTTCCGGTTGCGTTCATTTAAAGCTTCGCATATGTCTGCTAAGTATGCCAAGTGAACCTGAAAGTTTGGCATGCTATTTTTTTAGAGCAGCTCCTCCTTTCTCTGATCTGTCAGGAAAGCCCGCACTGCGAGCATGTTTCCCTTCGACAGCCAATGGACCTGAGTGTTGAATAGCAGAGCCTGATGTTGAGTGTCTGTGTTCTCACACAGCTCCCGGAAGAGACGAATGTTCAAGACTGAACCTTTGCTGAAATTGACAATTTTGATCGCGACTTCCAAGCGAGAACGCAGGGCTGCTTGAAACGTTTTGGAAGCGAAGGCCTCTCTGTGAATCATGCAGTGTATTCCGGCCACTGCAGGATTCTTACGTTTGGCGAGTGCCAAGAATCCTGACCGAGACCCCAACATGTCCGGGGCACCATATGTAGACAACCCAACAAGATCCTTCCACTGATGGCCCTCTGCATCAAAGAATGTTGACCCTAGGTCCATAACATCCTCTACCTTTGTTGTGGTCAGTGGACAGCAAAACAGGAAGTCGGCTTTGATATCTTGATCGTCAACATATAGAAATAAAACAATGAGCTGAGAGAGGTTCGCCATATCAATCGTCTCGTCTAACTGAATGGCGAAGTACGGTGATGACTTTATCTTTGCAATCACGTGATCTTTAATGTTTTGAGCCATATCTTCTATCCATGCTTTGATGTTGTTGTTAGACAACGGTATTTGCTTCAGTTTGTTGACTGCATCTTCACTGAGGACGAGTTTCGCGCAGTCAAGCATAAACGGCTTGATTTGAGTTTCTCCAATTGTGTGGGCCTTCTTATTCTTGGCTACATGCAGAGCTACAGTATATGAAGCCTGTGTGGTGGCCTTTAAAGCCTGTTGAAGACTTCTACTGCTACCCAGTCTGTATCTCTTCAAAGCATCGGCTTTCATCTTCAAAAATGCGAGATTCTTTTAGGCTAGCCCAGGGTGCAGTTTCTCAAGATGCTGCTTGAACTGAAACGGTTTCATGGAGTCATTTTGAGGACTTTGTGGAAAACTACACATTGCGGTAGATCAGTGCCATTTTTTGTGATCTACGAGAATCCGTATTGAATGTAATTATCCTGGTATGATCTCTTTTTATTTTTTTGGCATGGTGGATTAAGAAAGATATTGTTTCTGAAAGAAGACGTGATTGGTTTAGAAAACACAATTCTAAATGTAAAAGTACAGTATAAATACGTACTTCAAACCAATTTAATATTCTCTCTTAATGCCTAAAATGTGTTTTTTTAACATAACTTTTGTTTCTGATTAATTTTGTTTCTGATTAATTTGGTGCTCATTGTTATTGTAGCTTAATTTGTAAGAAATTTATTAATGTTTTAGCTTGCAATTATCTGCAAAAAAGCGGGGATTTTCAACAGAATGTTAACACGGCCAAAACAGTAAAATTAAATAGAATACATAAAATGACTTAGAAAAATCAATGTAGGTAAACGAATTAATAATCTATCAAACTCTATGGCTGATATTTTCATTTATGCGATGTTATTTTGGACAAAATATGCAACACTGACACCCTGGGCTTTGGAAAAATCCATTTCGAAAAGAGTGTCTTCTTGACGAGAAATCGAAAGTAGAGTTTGAAAATGTTTTGATCAGGTGATCAAATTTTAAACTAATAAAATTATTAAATCCACATTAAAAATTAGATTACGTTTAATAAATCTGATCCATGAACTATCAATTTGTTTTACAAATGTACCATTTTAACTCCCCTCAATTGATATGACGTCAAGCAAGGCGGGGTCAGTACTGACAGTACAGTAGATGTGTCTCAGCCTCAGGTTCCCCAGTCCACGCTACGTGTCATGTAGATCTCCCCTGCACTTGCAATGGCACTCAATCGACCTGATAAAGCTTATTCTTTCACTTTACTGTAATTCGGGGTCGACCTCGAATTCAGTGCTATCATGTTACAATATCACATTTATTCACCTTTTCTGTCGTGGAACAAGCATGTTTACTGCGTTTACCGCAGCGCCATCTGTTCCCTTCTTAAAAACCAATATGAAATAACATCCCGTTAAAAATCGCGGTTCCCCACTGCTTCAACAATTATTATTCGGCGCCAGTTAAACGCGTTTCTTAAACAGCGAATTATAATACTGTGAATGTATGTAGATAACAAATTAAATGATATGATGGAACTTATTCATTGTTGAAATTGATTGTTGGAACTTATTCATATATATATATATATATATATATATATATATATATATATATATATATATATATATATATATATATATATATATATATATAATACGTACAACCGGCAGCGTAATAAACACCAAGATAATCTAAACAACAACGAAGAGTGTGAAAGCTGAATATGTGCATTTTTTTTTTTTTGGTGTTTGGCTTTCATTCCTTGAAATCCCAAAATTTTCCCCGGTGGGGAACCCCTCGTCTAGATTGACTGGACTATCTAGGGTTGCCCCTTCAACACGGAAAAATAAGGGACGGATCTCCAGTCCTCCCTTATATTTTTTAGTTTGGGTCTAGAAATGTTTGATGCTTCTGAGCAATTTACCTGCAATTCTATGGATTTTAGCATGAGCTTTTGGGAAGGCTATCGTTAATCAGAAATGTGTCAGGCCTACTGACCTTGTAACCTAGCCAGAATAAGAGGTGAGAGGAATAGTGGTTGTTCTATTCTAGTTCCAATATGGGAGTATTGCCTACTGTACTCCAATCATAGTTTAATATATGTTTCTGCTGTCGCCCCAGATTGCGTTTGCTGTGGTGCATTCGTCGTACAACTCATCCACGTGGATGTTAAATTTGCGGAGTAGGTTGAGCTTCTCAGTTACTTTCTGAAAGTCATTGAATGTGAGCCAGCCAGGATGGAGAGATGGGGGCTGCAGACTGAAGAGCCAGTTCTCCCCTGATAAGTTGAACCACTTCTCTACATATCTGATGGCAGTGTTGAGGAACTCGTTGAACCTGGCAGTGTTTTGTTCAGCTGCAGACAGGTGCTGGAGTTTAACCCTGGTGAGTAGCCGTAGAACCCATCTTCCCTCCTCTGGGTCATCTTGTCTTTGAAAGACATCATGATGGGGAAAAGGTCAACGAAGGTTGTGTCGTTTCTCTCTAGCTTCTTAACAACCTCTTCAAAAGGGGAGAGGATGTGGTTGCAGAAGAGGAGGTGCACTTCAACCACATCTGCATCTTCCTCCTGCACTTATGCTGCATCCACGTTTAGCTTTAACAGAACTTGGATTTGTATTGGGCACTCATCCCCCAGGCTGATAAAATAGGATTTCAGAGCAGACCAGCTTTGCAGGAGTTGGGAGATTGCAGGGCTGAGTGACAGCCGTCTGGTTGTGACATGGCGTAGGGTTTCACGGAATTCAACATCACAGAACTCATAGAATTCTTTGAGGGAGTCCCTTCTTTTGGCCGAGCATGAGAAGAAGCTGTACACCTTCAGTACACCTTCTCCACATCTACTGAAAGCTTATTCAGAGCATACTTAACAGTGTTATGC
The DNA here is from genome assembly GCA_963662155.1 of Lamellibrachia columna. Taxonomy (NCBI): domain Eukaryota; kingdom Metazoa; phylum Annelida; class Polychaeta; order Sabellida; family Siboglinidae; genus Lamellibrachia; species Lamellibrachia columna. The sequence goes on along the minus strand of OY759264.1, from coordinate 39,649,288 downwards.
TCAATATGAGTATGGCAATTTCCTCGCAGAAGATCTTTCTGAGTTTTCTTCAGGTCTGTGTACATAGAGTTGTGGATTCCATAATTTACGTTGGTGTTATCAGCGCTGAATGCAGATACCTGATCCATTGACAAGCCAAGCTTCTCCAGGGAGCGCATTATACAGCTCACTATCCCTGCTGCAGATGTGTCTGCTTTCTCCACGAAGTCCAACATTTTGTTTGATACCCATTATCTGGCGTGAAGAACTGGACCGCAAGGGAAACATCTTTCTATTGCCCTTGTTTGAGGCATCCGTCTGAAGAGAAAATGTGAGAGGTCTTTCCAATTGAGAGGTGAAAACGTTCAGCACACCACCCACTGCCTTGGGAGCAAGCACATCTTTAACCAATGCTTCTGCTTTGGTTCTCCCACAATCTGTCTTTTTTTGCAATCTTGGAGTCGTGAAAGGTCTTTAGGTTGGGTTCTGGCCACAGTCAGCACTGCTGTAGCTCAAGTTGTGCTTCACAGTACCATACATGAGCCAACTCAGCAGCTGTCACCTAGAGGGAGAAGAGGAGAGAGAATTAGTTATAAATCTGACTTAGCAACAATATGAATTCTTAATAGAAATATACATTTATTTTTAAAATATCCATGTTTTTATACAACTTCTTAAATATATCCTATTCAAGGATTGTGAAATGCAATCTAATCTACTTATAGTCCAAAATCATTGAGACAGGATGGAATATCATTTGCATGATTAGGTTAGTTTTAGCATTGATCAATTGTTCAGTATTGATACCTTATCAACAAATCATAATGCTTGAAGCATCTTTATCATAAAATTATGTGAATCAGTGACAGAGATTGTAGTCATTAATGCACTACTAATTATTTACTATAGTTCTAATTTTTTCAGGTAGCTATAGTTAATGAACATCTATGTAGGTCTAATGAAAGTTATATGCACTGAGTTAATATGAAATGAATAGCGTAGGCTAACGTTACTGACTCACTCCTAATCTAGCTAGCTACTATGTTCATTTTCCCTAACATAGATCATAAACCAGGAACGCGATCATATATATCATATCTACAGGAACAACAGGACATAAAATTTAATAAAATAAAAACATCTCATTACCATATCAGCTTCAGGTGATGTCTGAGGTAAGAGAAATTGCGAGATTGCTCCCCGAGTCTTCTGCACTCTTACATTGCGGACATGAGTGTCTCCTGGTGCATGCTGCTTCACATCACACACCCCACCATGGGCAATAAAAAAACTCGGCGACAGCGTACAGTTAGCTTTGAACTCATTTTCACTGACACGGAGAAGCCAATGATAATCGGTTTCCCATTCACGCCGGTATTTCTGCAGTCTCTTGCGCTTGGCAGAAGGACTTTCCCCTCCCTCCCTCCCTCCCCCCCTCCCTCCCTCCCCCCTCCCCCTCCCCCTCCCCCCTCCCCCCCTCCCCCCTCCCCCCTCCCCCCTCCCTCCCTCCCTCCCTCCCTTATCATATGATTGGTTTGTTTTACCAGCCACTACTCCCAAGAAGATTACTGCAAACAATTCCCATGCAAGATAACAAGACAAACTAGAAGCCACTATCTGTTATGGGGGAGGGCTAACTGGCGTCCCTGTCTGCAACATGGCAAGCAAGTTAATAAAACATAATTACATTGCACAAATGTCTCTCAAACTTGAAAGCACATTTCCAGAATTTAAATTAAATATTGTATTGCTGGATTTCATTCACTCTTCACATGTGTCCCGTTGGATTTTGTCATGTGGGATTATGTGTATAAAACTCCAGACTCCAGATACACTTTGCATTACATCCCCTTGGATGGGTGATGAAAGCCACAAAAGCAATACTCTTACATAATACAGCTGTAGCACCTGACCAGGCACACTCACAGTTCAGCTTATTCACTGATTGACACTGGCTGGACATTGACACTTTCAAACAACTCCCTGGATCTGACTAGAAGCGTTCTTTGAAATTAGTTGGGTGAATTTGGATCACTGGCTGAGTGGCTGTGTCTAATGGGCACTATGATCATCAAAGCTAATTCTTACTCCTGACAGCAAGCCAGTGGCTGTCACCACCGGGTTACATAAAATAATATACCCAGTGAAAAAAAATTAATTGAAAGTTAATTGTGATTTTTTTTTATTAAATTAAATTAACCTCTTCCAGTAAAGTTAATTAATTACATTAAATTAATTTGTCATATTTAAGAAAGTTAGTTAATTAAATTAAATTAACTTAATTGAGTTAATTGAATTAACAAATTAACAATTGAAATTAACCCATGCCTGAATCCAACAATGTTCAACTACGTGTAACCCGCCCTCCTGAGATATGTGTCAACTTTGTTTTTAAACATTATTCACGCTGCTAGCATTTACACAATCCGTAGACAATTTGTTCCATTCATTTATTTTCCTCAGTGAGAACGAGTACTTCCTGATATCCAATCTACACTGATCCTTTGCTAATTTTACCTGATGTCCTCTAGTTCTACTATCTTTCTTGAGTGAGAAAAACATATTTTTATAAATATTTTCATACCCATTCAATATCTTAAAAACTTCAATCTGATCTTCTCTTAACCTCCTTATCTCTGGAGTTGTTAATCCACATTCTTTCAGGCGTTCTTCATAAATAAGGTCTCTCATTTCTGGAATAATTTTAGTTGCTCTCCTTTGTATGCGTTCAAGCGTATCTATATCCTTCTTACGATATGGTCTCCACGCTTGTATGCAGTATTCTAAATAAGGTCTAACTATTGCTTTATACAAAGGTATACCTTTTTTCTTGTATGTTATGTGTCTCCTCATGAATCCAAGAATTTATTACCCTTTGAAGCTGCAATACCGCACTCTTCTTAAACTTTCACATCAGCACTTATTGTTATTCCTAAGTCCTTTTCTTTTTACAGTAGTACCTAGAACAGTATCTCCCATATTATAGTTTATATCCAAGTTCCCGTGTCCTGTATGTAGACATTTACATTTCCCAAAATTTAATAACATCTGCCATTTTTCAGACCATTGAACTAATATGTCTAGATCGTTTTGTAAATGTTGTTTATCAACATTAGTGTTAACCTTTCTAAACACATTTTTGTCATCCGCAAATTTCAGTACATTGTTTGTTATATTGTCGTCCAATTGATATATATATATATATATATATATATATATATATATATATATATATATATATATATATATATATATATATATATATACATATACATATACATATATATATATATATATATATTAAGAATAATAAAGGTCCTAATACTGATCCTTGTTGTACCCCACTCAAAACTGATTTCCAGTTTGAAACCTCTCCATCTACTACAACGCGCTGTCTTCTGTCAGTCAGCCATTGTTCTATCCAGTCAATTATGCCATCCCCGATATCGTTGGCTTTTAATTTAAATAGTAATCTTTGATGTGGCACTTTGTCAAAAGCTTTCTGAAAATCTAAGTAGATAATATATACTGATGATCCCTCGTCTATCCACTTAAACTTAAACTGTTGTTGATGTTATGGCTGTGTCCATATTGATACATTGTTACAGACTTGCGAATTTTGCTTGTCTGGCGGTGGGAAATATTACAAGTGACCAGTAAAAGACAAGGTCAATGAGTTAAGGGCATTCTAGAAGATTCCTTTGGTACAGGTATGTATGTATGTTTGTGAGTTAAAAACAGCAACAGAATGCTGGACTTGTTTAAAATATGAGATTGAGGGCATTATTGAGAAATTTGTTCCATTAAGAAAACAAGGGAAAAGGTCCAGGAAAAAACACCTGTCAAAAGAAGCTATTAGAAAAATTGCTCACAAACAGATGCTGTGGAGGGTCTATAAACACACTGGAAATGTAGAAGACTACACAAACTACAAAGAGGCACTTAACCTAGCTACAACTGAAATTAGAAAATCTAAAAGAACCTTTGAAAAAAAATTGGCAGGTAATATAAAAAATGACAGCAAGAGTTTCTATGCTTATGTAAGGAGTAAACAGAAAGTTCGAGATAAGGTCGGACCACTGGAAAACAACAGTGAAAACATAATTTCAGACGGGTTCCAAATGGCAGAGGTCCTGAATGAGTATTTCAGCTCAGTTTTTACCACAGAAGATATCAGCTCACTTCCAGTTCCATTGACTAAATTTGAGGGCAATAAATCAGAACATTTAGGGCAGTTATTTGTAACTCCTGAGATGATAGCAAAGAAAATTAAGAAGATGAAAGATAATAAATCACCTGGAGTTGATGGGATACCACCAAAACTGCTTAAGGAAATTGTTGAGCAAATTAGTACACCACTAGCAAAATTGTTTAACTTGTCACTAGAAGAAGGAATAGTTCCTTCAGAATGGAAAGAAGCAAACATTACGCCGCTATTTAAGAAGGGATTGAGGAAGAAGCCAGAAAATTACAGACCAGTGAGTTTAACATCAGTTGTATGTAAATTACTCGAAACATTAATTAGAGACCACATGGTGGAATTCCTTGTAAAACATAAATTAATAAATACATCTCAACATGGATTCCTAAAAGCAAGGTCATGTCTAACCAATCTCTTATGTTTTTTGGAAGAAATTACAAAGTGGGTAGATGACGGGTCACCAGTGGATGTTGTCTACTTAGATTTTCAGAAAGCTTTCGATAAAGTGCCACATCAAAGATTGTTACTTAAACTAAAAGCCCATGGTATAGGCAATGATGTAATCAACTGGATAGAAAAATGGCTTACACACAGAAGACAGAGAGTAATAGTAGATGGTGAGATTTCAAACTGGAAATCTGTTTTGAGTGGGGTACCACAGGGATCAGTATTAGGCCCTATACTGTTTTTAATATATATAAATGATTTGGAGGATGACATATCTAGCAAAGTACTCAAATTTGCAGATGACACAAAAGTATTCAGAAAGGTTACTAATGATACAGATAAACAAAGTTTACAGGATGATCTAGAAAAATTAGTTAAATGGTCAGAAAAATGGCAAATGTTATTCAATTTTGGGAAGTGTAAATGTATACACATAGGACATGGAAATATGGACGAGGAATATAAAATGGGGGATGCTGTACTAGGTAGAACCACACAAGAAAAGGATTTGGGAGTAACATTTAGTGCTGACATGAAACTTTCAGAGCAATGTGGGATTGCTGCTTCGAAAGGAAATCAAATTCTAGGGCTAATTAGGAGAACTATCACATACAAGGAGAAACATCTAATTGTACCCCTGTACAAAGCAATAGTTAGACCACATTTGGAATATTGTATTCAAGCATGGAGGCCATATCGTAAAAAAGACATAGACAAGCTAGAAAGAATACAACGAAGAGCAACTAAAATGATTCCAGAATTAAGAGACCTTAGTTACGAAAGTCGCTTATTACAGTGTGGTTTGACAACACTAGAGACCAGGAGACTAAGAGGAGACCAAATAGAAGTGTTTAAAATAGTGAACGGTTATGAGGATGTTAATAGGAATATGTTCTTCAAACTTAAAGAAGGCAGTAGAACCAGAGGTCACAAAGCAGCATTAGTTAAGGAGCAGTGTAGGTTGGACATGAGAAAGTACTCTTTCTCACAGAGGGTGATAAATGAATGGAACAAACTGCCAAATGATTGTGTTAATGCTAGTAGTGTGAATATGTTTAAAAATAGAATTGACAGATATCTGATAAGGGCGGGCTACACATAGATAGACATCCTTGTCCACTTGCCATCTGGAACTTGTTGTTCGAGATGGCAATCTTGTTAAATCTTGTTAAATCTAAAACACTGTTTCGTTGTTTTGCTACTTCGATATTTCGCTGGTTTACTATTTCACTCTTTTGCTACTTTGGCTGTTTCACTGTTTAGCTGCTTCATTGTTTCGCTACTTCTCAGTAAGCTGTAGAGGCGTTGTCTTATGAACATTAGTTCATAGTCTAGTCGAACACTACTTGAGAGAAATACGGATCAAAGTTATGCAAATAGAGTCGGTAGAGGCACTGTTTGAAAGTGAACCAGGTGAAGTTATTCTGGTTTTGGTCGCTGGGGCGCTGCTAGAAAGAAATATCAGTGAAGTTATTGCACATATTTAGTCGCTAGAGACACTGTTTGGAAGGACAATATTTCAAGTTAATACATATTTGAACACTAGTGGCGCTACTTGGCCTTGGGTGAATACAGGTCAACATTGATACACATATAGAGTCAGTAGAGGCGCTACTTGGAAGGAATATAGGTGAAGTTATTGCATACTTGGTCGGTAGAGGCATTACTTGGAAGGCGTATGGTTGAAGTTATTGCTATTTGGTCGCTACAGGTGCTACTTGGAAGGAATATAGGTGAAGTTATTACATATTCGGTCGGTAGAGGCGATACTTCGAATGCGTACAGGTGAATTTATTGTATATTTGGTCACTAGGGGCGCAATTTGAGAGACATGCAGGTCGAGTTAATACATATTTGAACACTAAGTCTAAGGGCACTACTCGGGGGAAAACAGGTGTTACAATGTTACTACACATATATAGTCGCTAGGGATGTTACAACTTACATATATGGTAGCTACGGTGCTGCTTGGAGGAAATATAGGTGAATTTATTATATATTTTGGTTGGTAGGGACACTGTTTTGGAAGGAAAACAGGCCAGTAGAGTACGAACCTAAACCACGCTTCAGGGGCTTCTGTGACTCTGTCTCGGATGCACGCAATGTATTTTCGGTCTAATGGTAGAAGATTCGTGTGATGGCATGTCGGCAATTTTACTACGCTAAAACCAGGTCAAGAACGTTTCCCCTAGATGTCGCCGCTTCAGGAAGCGTTTGATTGTGCATGCGCAACGGGATACACGCGCTGGGTGATAATCTACGTTTTAACACGCAAAATATAGGAAGTCATGTTGCGCAACCGAAAAGTTCGCCAGGTGTTTTGGGACGTTGTTTTTACGAAAATAGTTCCAGACTGGTCCGGCACTGCTTGAAAGAAAATAGGTCAAGATAATACATATTTGAACAATGGGAGCGCTACTTGGGAGAATACAGGTCAATATTAATACAAATATAGAGTCGTTAGGAACATTACAACTTACATATAGGATCGTTAGGGGTGCTGCTTGGAGGGAATACAGGCCAACATATTAGATATACAGACAATAATAGGGACACTGTTTGGAAGCGAAACTGGAAGTTTTATAGGCGGCTAAATGCGTATAAAAGCGGTACTTAGATAGCGTAGAAACGTTTCTGCATGGTTTTATTGATGGCTAAGTGCGACAAAATGCAACTAAAAGCAGTACTTACATAGCGTGGAAGCGTTTCTGCATGGTTAAATACGATACCTGCACAGCTAAAACCGGTACCTACTTAGCGTGGAAGCGTTTCTGCATAGCCATAGTTAAATACGACACCTGCACAGCTAAAACCGGTGGAAGCGTTTCTGCATGGTTTTATACCTGGTTAAATGCAATAAAATAATAAACAAGGTCAAATAGGCCGCCACATACATAAACTATAGTAATTTCTCACGCTAGCATGCCCTATTACAAGAAACCGTCCTAGGAAGTTATCTAGTGGCCTGGAAGTGGCAGCGAAAACCACCGGTGGTTCTAAGGGTAGCAATTTCGTGTGTGGCATGTCGGCGCTTTTTGCTATGTCTAAAACAGGTCGCAAACGTTTCTCCTAGAATAGGGTCATCAACAGTGGCGCCACCTTGCGAATATAAGAGGTACCAGTAGTAAAAAATCCCCTCGGTGACAAAACACAAAAACGGAAACTGGTAGTTCTAAAAGTATTCGCTAGATGGCGCTATGTATCCGCTATGTGGGCGCAAGCTGGTGCCCATAGCGTTACATCATTAATCACCCCCCTATAAACAAGAGCGACAAGCTAGCTCACATTGCATGGCAGAAACAGTTGCATCCACTGCATGACACATAGGGTAGTACTGTTTATAGGGTGATCATAGCATGTTACAAATAGTTGTCTAACATATGTAAGTAAGTAAGTGAGTAAGTAAGTTAATTTATTTCCTCCTCACCATCATCATGTTCAATATAAGGCAAACAAAAGCAATGAAGATGAGGTGGCTACCAGAGAAGTATAAACTTCTCAGGTTAGTATAGCCAGTGACAATGACACCAGGAACCAATTAACTTGAAGATTTGTCAATGTCATTTGTTCTTAATGGGGCATGGCCACCAGACTGATTACTAATTTGGGTGAGGGTGTTCCCAGCAGTTGTGTTATAAGTGTGGGCAGTTGGGTTGTTCAGTTGGAGTGAGCATTGTGCATTAGTGTTAAACTCTCCAAGACAAACGTTTTGGAGGCTTGCTGGAGAAAGTTGTGGGACAACGAATATGGTTATTTCCTGTGTGGCTTACAGCTGTACGAATCGACAGAAGACAGGATTTAACATCTTGTTATTTTCAGGTAATTTATGTCGCAAATGTTTGTGCTGTGTTAGTGTATATGTGAGTGAATGTAACAGTTTCGAAAATGTTCTGAAATATCAATATATTTCAGATACGTTTGTTTTTCTTGGGGGAGCGTACATTAAGTGTTTCCCAGTAGTCACATTGATTGGATGCAACATAAAATGTTATAGGGGTAGGATTCAGTTTTATAAATAATGTGTGCGTGCGTGTATGCATATTTGTAACTAATTTTTAAAACTCCACTAGATGTCAGCTCATTAATAAGATTTTTTTCTTTATTAAGCATTTAATAAGGCTCTCCCCTTTTTGATCGTCGTTTCCCTTTTCATCGTTGTATGAACCACTATCATATAACTCATTCTGTACACATTACAACATTCATTGCATTCTATGCATTTGTTTGACAAACCATGTGAAAGGTTGCCTACTAAAACAATTGACAGCTTAAATGAGAGAGCACATTTCTTTACATGACTTTGCAAGTTGGCCAGATAACATTCGAGAAAGATCTTGATCTGGAGGTGGAAATGGCTGTGATGGAGCAGCTGGGGAATGTGTTGGAAGATGGGAAAAGAATATTTTTGGGACCTTAGAGAAGAATGTCCAACAGGGCTTAATGAGATTTTGACCATTTGCAGTCATTAGCTAATACATGTATAGAGCACTTCAGAAAGTTCAGTTTCGATCATGTGTAGTGGTGCTACTGTTATAGTTAATATGTTATGATATTTGATATACAAGGTGCATGGATAGATTGTGCACGTAATAAGGTATTAGGTATATATATAGCTATGTAGTAATAATCTCTTATTAGTACTTTATATCTAATAGATATTATCTATAGATATATGATAAAGACTGGGTGCTGTACAGTATAAACACTGGGCCTCCAGTGGGTTCTTGTTGTGCAGCAGCATGAATGTCACTGGTCCATGCAGGCATCACTTTATCATGTGTCAACTGATAAGGGCTCAGAGGTCTTGTTTTACTAAAGGGTGTTCTATTTATGTCTATGGGTGGAGGTCACTACTTCTGTGATGGCCTCAGCAATGACCAGTGGGGTGGAGGTCACTACTTCTGTGATGGCCTCAGCAATGACCAGTGGGGTGGAGGTCACTACTTCTGTGATGGCCTCAGCAATGACCAGTGGGGTGGTGGTCACTGCTTCTGTGATGGCTCTAGCTAACCCCATCCCTAGCTAACCATAACTCTGAAGTGGTTAACATAAGATATAATCATTCCCATAAGCACAGGTTGATAGGAAAAGTGAACAGTTTGCTTGGAAAAGGCAGACAGCAGTAGCAATCACGAACATCATGATACAGATCGGATGCCAAAATGGAAAGTTTGCGAAAATTAGGGGGTATGACATAAGTATGTGACGGAACAGGTAACCATTTTGGACTAGAGCGATCATTGGTGATATTTGTCTTGTGGCCCAGTGCGTTAGCAACAGTGTGTAACAAATTTGGACAGAATAGTTGTATTTTGGTTGTGTCACACCCACTGGAAGCACTGCGTAGATCAGCATTTTCAAATCTGGCCGCGACTGGCATCTGGTCATGTGATACCCTTTTATGGTGGCGTATCGAAATCAAGCCGTTCGCCTTGTATCTTATCAACTAGAAGTATGAAAGCAGTCACATAAACAATAAAATTGGACAAACCTGAATCATTGGAATTTACCCTAAATCCTGTTAAATGTGAAAAATGTCCAATTTTCTTACAAAGTTATGCCACGTTTGGTTTAAAATCAAGCAATTATATGAATACTAATTTTAAAATAAACTCATTAGTATATTCAAAGGGACAGTAAGCAGGCTTCATTGGTTCACAGTGCTATGTAAATCTAGTATACATGATCTATGATTTATCAAGTGTCAAAATCGACGTATAATTAAATTATGTGACTGGTTTTCAGCTAATAATATGGACAAAGCATTGTTTAGACTTGGCTGTCAAACAAATAATAATGACTTGACAAGTAGGAGTGTTCCATAATGTGTCTACATATACACTGTGCCGCAACTTGATATAAAATTTGACACTTTCTGAAACAAAAAAATTCCCTATTTGGGGTAAGACCTCAGTTGACCTTCCTGTTTATTGTTTCACAGGAATGTAGGGCGTATTAAATTGCGATATGTGAATTTAAAGAATTCATATGATGTCACATAAGTGCAATTGAGCAGGCATATTCACAGGTTTGTTTGAAGAAGCTTTTGGCTGTGAAATGGTGCATTTTTTTGAGAGTTTAAAAGGCGGAGGGATTTTTGGGAATTTTTCTGCTATGGGCCACGTGGGCGCATGAATACAAGGCTATTTTTTTCAAAATTGATGGGCATCGCACGTCGGGGCGTTTTAAAAGAGCTGGAGGTATGTGATTTTGATAAAACTTGGTCAGCATGTCAATGAGATGATGGCAGTTGCTATGAAAAAGTTTCAGAATTTTTAGTGGTCACGTTTTCTTATAATCTAACAAAACGTTAACATGGCCACCAATGCAATTTTCAACTGTGGTCTGACTCAAATAGACGGAAGTCGGGGTCACAAACACGGTTATAAAATGTTGATATGCTTATGTTTTGGTCGTTGTTATTAGCTTAATTGTGAATATTACACGTAATTTGGATGAAATTATTAGTTTGTTATAACAAATTTCTTATAATTTTTATAATTTGCAATTTTGATAATATAATTAGGGCTCATATTTTGGAAAATAAATAAATAAATAAAAACGGTTGCTAACCTGTCCCATGTTGTGTGTGTTTGACTTAGACAATTGTCGGTGTCAGACTGGATAATATTATATTATTATATATATGTTATAGATTCCATCTAGTGAACAAGATCATTACTGGTTAAACGCCGCTACTATTTAAACTGTTTAACAGTTTCCCTTAGGAGGTGTCTTGTAACCGATCTACTAAATATAAAACATGTCAAATAAATGTACATTTTAGTTTTGTACTATAACGTTTGATGTGCATGAGCTGATATATTGCGCAAGTTGAAGTTTAATATGATATTTCATTGCTAATAAATACAATTTTTTTTTTTTCATATGCTAAAATAGCATTATAGAACTTGTGGTAAGCTAAAAGTGTACAATAAGCAATTTTTAATATCAACAATAACTGTTGCCTTTCCAAAATGTCTATTCACCACATATCAATACCAATTTCATGTGTGCAGTACTTTGCAACCCTAACCGTAGCTAACCCCATCTTTAGCTAACCACATGCCTGGCTAACCCCATCTCTAGCTAACCCCATCCCTAGCTAACCATAACTCTGAAGTGGTTAACATAAGATATAATCATTCCCATAGGCACAGGTTGATAGGAAAAGTGAACAGTTTGCTTGGAAAAGGCAGACAGCATTAGCAATCACGAACATCATGATACAGATCGGATGCCAAAATGGAAAGTTTGCGAAAATTAGGGGGTATGACATAAGTATGTGACGGAACAGGTAACCATTTTGGACTAGAGCGATCATTGGTGATATTTGTCTTGTGGCCCAGTGCGTTAGCAACAGTGTGTAACAAATTTGGACAGAATAGTTGTATTTTGGTTGTGTCACACCCACTGGAAGCACTGCGTAGATCAGCATTTTCAAATCTGGCCGCGACTGGCATCTGGTCATGTGATACCCTTTTATGGTGGCGTATCGAAATCAAGCCGTTCGCCTTGTATCTTATCAACTAGAAGTATGAAAGCAGTCACATAAACAATAAAATTGGACAAACCTGAATCATTGGAATTTACCCTAAATCCTGTTAAATGTGAAAAATGTCCAATTTTCTTACAAAGTTATGCCACGTTTGGTTTAAAATCAAGCAATTATATGAATACTAATTTTAAAATAAACTCATTAGTATATTCAAAGGGACAGTAAGCAGGCTTCATTGGTTCACAGTGCTATGTAAATCTAGTGTACATGATCTATGATTTATCAAGTGTCAAAATCGACGTATAATTAAATTATGTGACTGGTTTTCAGCTAATAATATGGACAAAGCATTGTTTAGACTTGGCTGTCAAACAAATAATAATGACTTGACAAGTAGGAGTGTTCCATAATGTGTCTACATATACACTGTGCCGCAACTTGATATAAAATTTGACACTTTCTGAAACAAAAAAATTCCCTATTTGGGGTAAGACCTCAGTTGACCTTCCTGTTTATTGTTTCACAGGAATGTAGGGCGTATTAAATTGCGATATGTGAATTTAAAGAATTCATATGATGTCACATAAGTGCAATTGAGCAGGCATATTCACAGGTTTGTTTGAAGAAGCTTTTGGCTGTGAAATGGTGCATTTTTTTGAGAGTTTAAAAGGCGGAGGGATTTTTGGGAATTTTTCTGCTATGGGCCACGTGGGCGCATGAATACAAGGCTATTTTTTTCAAAATTGATGGGCATCGCACGTCGGGGCGTTTTAAAAGAGCTGGAGGTATGTGATTTTGATAAAACTTGGTCAGCATGTCAATGAGATGATGGCAGTTGCTATGAAAAAGTTTCAGAATTTTTAGTGGTCACGTTTTCTTATAATCTAACAAAACGTTAACATGGCCACCAATGCAATTTTCAACTGTGGTCTGACTCAAATAGACGGAAGTCGGGGTCACAAACACGGTTATAAAATGTTGATATGCTTATGTTTTGGTCGTTGTTATTAGCTTAATTGTGAATATTACACGTAATTTGGATGAAATTATTAGTTTGTTATAACAAATTTCTTATAATTTTTATAATTTGCAATTTTGATAATATAATTAGGGCTCATATTTTGGAAAATAAATAAATAAATAAAAACGGTTGCTAACCTGTCCCATGTTGTGTGTGTTTGACTTAGACAATTGTCGGTGTCAGACTGGATAATATTATATTATTATATATATGTTATAGATTCCATCTAGTGAACAAGATCATTACTGGTTAAACGCCGCTACTATTTAAACTGTTTAACAGTTTCCCTTAGGAGGTGTCTTGTAACCGATCTACTAAATATAAAACATGTCAAATAAATGTACATTTTAGTTTTGTACTATAACGTTTGATGTGCATGAGCTGATATATTGCGCAAGTTGAAGTTTAATATGATATTTCATTGCTAATAAATACAATTTTTTTTTTTTCATATGCTAAAATAGCATTATAGAACTTGTGGTAAGCTAAAAGTGTACAATAAGCAATTTTTAATATCAACAATAACTGTTGCCTTTCCAAAATGTCTATTCACCACATATCAATACCAATTTCATGTGTGCAGTACTTTGCAACCCTAACCGTAGCTAACCCCATCTTTAGCTAACCACATGCCTGGCTAACCCCATCTCTAGCTAACCCCATCCCTAGCTAACCATAACTCTGAAGTGGTTAACATAAGATATAATCATTCCCATAGGCACAGGTTGATAGGAAAAGTGAACAGTTTGCTTGGAAAAGGCAGACAGCATTAGCAATCACGAACATCATGATACAGATCGGATGCCAAAATGGAAAGTTTGCGAAAATTAGGGGGTATGACATAAGTATGTGACGGAACAGGTAACCATTTTGGACTAGAGCGATCATTGGTGATATTTGTCTTGTGGCCCAGTGCGTTAGCAACAGTGTGTAACAAATTTGGACAGAATAGTTGTATTTTGGTTGTGTCACACCCACTGGAAGCACTGCGTAGATCAGCATTTTCAAATCTGGCCGCGACTGGCATCTGGTCATGTGATACCCTTTTATGGTGGCGTATCGAAATCAAGCCGTTCGCCTTGTATCTTATCAACTAGAAGTATGAAAGCAGTCACATAAACAATAAAATTGGACAAACCTGAATCATTGGAATTTACCCTAAATCCTGTTAAATGTGAAAAATGTCCAATTTTCTTACAAAGTTATGCCACGTTGGGTTTAAAATCAAGCAATTATATGAATACTAATTTTAAAATAAACTCATTAGTATATTCAAAGGGACAGTAAGCAGGCTTCATTGGTTCACAGTGCTATGTAAATCTAGTGTACATGATCTATGATTTATCAAGTGTCAAAATCGACCTATAATTAAATTATGTGACAGGTTTTCAGCTAATAATACGGACAAAGCATTGTTTAGACTTGGCTGTCAAACAAATAATAATGACTTGACAAGTAGGAGTGTTCCATAATGTGTCTAATGTGGCAACTTGATATAAAATTTGACACTTTCTGAAACAAAAAATTCCCTATTTGGGGTAAGACCTCAGTTGACCTTCCTGTTTATTCCTATTTAGGAATGTAGGGCGTATTAAATTGCGATATGTGAATTTAAAGAATTCATATGATGTGACATAAGTGCAATTGAGAAGGCATATTCACAGGTTTGTTTGAAGAAGCTATTGGCTGTGAAATGGTGCATTTTTTTGAGAGTTTAAAAGGCGGAGGGATTTTTGGGAATTGTTCTGCTATGGGCCACGTGGGCGCATGAATACAAGGCTATTTTTGTCAAAATTGATGGGCATCGCACGTCGGGGCGTTTTAAAAGAGCTGGAGGTATGTGATTTTGATAAAACTTGGTCAGCATGTCAATGAGATGATGGCAGTTACTGTGAAAAAGTTTCAGAATTTTTAGTGGTCACGTTTTCTTATAATCTAACAAAACGTTAACATGGCCACCAATGCAATTTTCAACTGTGGTCTGACTCCTAAACCTCCTGTCTACTACTAACGAGCGAATATTGCAAATGTTATGTATACCCCTGGGACATCTTTAAAATACTTCCTGATAATAAATGCCCCAAGCAATTTCGTGTCGTTTGACATGTTAAAAACATTTTACCAGGTAGCCTCTTGCTTGGACTGGGAAGAACCATCCATTCTTGGAATGTCTTCCTAATTAGCCCCGTCTTCATGTGGGTCCACTTCATGCGCGGCCCTAATATATACATGATGAATAAGATACATTGTTGTGTCATTATTCATACACATTATTCATAGTGTTTATAATTTTCTAGATTGATGACGTAATGGTGGTTATATTTCGCATTTAAGTTAATACGCGGGCCTTGACCTCCTCCTTAATACGCTCTGTACGAATAGGTCAATATCAACACTTGTTGTTTCACCTTATACGTACCAGGTGAAACAACATCTGTGTTTCCCCATCTGCATATCGGTGTTCGGTGTTATTTCTATATGTAGCATTTTTACCCGGTGAAACGTCACGCTTCGTTCCCAACTGCACACTGTTGCTTGGTTGTATT
Source organism: Lamellibrachia columna (assembly GCA_963662155.1). Lineage (NCBI taxonomy): Eukaryota > Metazoa > Annelida > Polychaeta > Sabellida > Siboglinidae > Lamellibrachia > Lamellibrachia columna. Next base: position 39,633,596 of record OY759264.1, on the reverse strand, counting down.
ATCTGTGTCGACTGCAAGAGAACAACTTATTAAGTGCATTGCGCATTATGTTGTTACATGTTTTAGGTTGCACGGGAATGTAAAATGGCTACAGTTGTTATACAATATTGCAGACTACAACAAACATATCATCAGAGCAAACAAAGATGACAAACTGAATTACATGCTCAGCAGGAATGTGAAAACAGACCATGTTAACAGATCAGCTACACTGTTAAATGAGAGAGGCTTAATCATAATGGTTACGCCCAGTGGGATACTGAGTTAGGGTTTGAATAACTTAACACTTGATCTTGACACCTTCCTCGATTGTGAATTGGTATTGATAGTTTGAAGACATAGTTTGAATACATTCGTTTAGAGACTCGTCTAAGTATACATTCATGTTTATTGAACAAACGAACGAGAGGAGGGATTATAGAAGTACACTGAGATCGCAGATGTATCAACACAATTGTCTTTACTCACATATATAGATAATCATGGTAATGTACTAATAACTAACTATAATTAGAGACATGATCAATCACCTTCAATTGCTGGATATTTATTTAATAGCACATATCAAATCAAATCAAAAGTGTTTATTCAAACAGATCAAACAAATTAAATGTACATATTAAGTATACAAAGAATATTGGTGAAATGCTCAAAAGGAGGAACATTGAAGTAAGAATACTTATAAAGTCATGTTACTCCTTTGTTGACAGTTTCTAGCAGCTTTTATGCGTGATGTTAGTTAGTTTCATAAATGATACAGACGTGGCTATCATTACTTAAAACTGCTTCCTCAACTAATCTAGTCTATCGCAAATCCGGTTCATTGGTGTCCAAATATGTAGTGTGTGAATAGATTATGCAACATCCGCAGTCGATTTAATAAAAAAAGTATTTTTTTTGTGTCAATTATCGTTTTTTCGGCACAGTACACATGTAACATTAGAAGACATCTTGCATGACGAGCATTTCTACTTATTCGCTTATGCTTATCTGTGATAAGTGAACTGCTTTTCGCTCTGTTCATATTGCTAGGCATTACTCACATTAGCTTTGCTGACTCACGGCGAGTTACGCCATAATTCAACAGCGTGCATTGTTCGCTTGTCCGCGGGGTTTCACAATTTTCCGTTGTAGCACAAAAACGCAGGTGTCATCCGTGCTGCCACCATGTAATGTTTTGCTGCTACACAACATCCTAAGACTGACAGTATGTGGAGAACAAGTAATTGTACGAACGAACGAACGAACGAGCGATTTATTAAGTCTGACAACTATACAGTACATACTCTATCATTCAAACATATTTTCTAACCCAACTATGATGAAGAATAAACCTTGGGTGACGAGAGGCTTGCAAAATGCTTGCAAAAAGAAAAATAATCTGTACAAACAATGTTTAAAGCTTAGAGCCAAAGAAGCTGAACTTAGGTATAACAAAATCAACTGACCTTTATTCTAAGATTTAGTGAGAAAGCTTTCGCACTAAATCTTAGAATAGAGGAATACCCCCAGTGCCTATTAGAGTTTAAATTTAAAACATGGTAAAAACTTTTTCGAGAATTATGTAGAATGAACTGTTTCGAATCATCGTCTTAATCACTGATGTGCATCAACGTCAGTTAACCATCATAACTGGTGTTGCATCGTGTGTATTGGTCTTGGTATCAGTGTCAGCAGTATGTCGTGTGTCATGATCTCTAGGTCTTCGTATGGTTGTGTTCACAGGGATGTCAGTAGGCAGATAGTAGACGTTGCATGAAATACAAAATGTTACATTATTAGAATGTTGTGTGTGCACAGTTCTTGTGTCTTTGCTCTCTGCTTGCATAGTTGTGGTCAGCAGATGTCCGTGATCTTAACGAATATGGGTGATCTGTGCGATCTGCAGGTGGCTTTCTCTGTCGCCGTCTTCTTTTCACCACTAGCCTAGTAGCAGTGGTTGTGCTTGTCAATTCGCTTTAGCCACACTTGTTCGAGTTGCAGGTTTTGGGTCAAGCTGACCTTTTCTTTATCTGTCTTCTTGACGCCGTTTCTCTTTTGCTTCAAAATAGTCTTTCATTCTCTTCAACTTTGTATATCGCCTGTGCAGTCGCACTGATGGCCGTCTGAAATATGCTCGCTGGTAGACCACGTCGTGCTGAATGCGCTTGACTGCCCGAGCAACCCTGCCACCCTTTGTTATAGGATACTGTACATTTTCCAATTTTCGTAGCATTGAATTTCCAGCTCCATAATTGACGTGATAAATTACGGGACACACTCGTCACTGTGCATTTCTGCTGAAGTTCACGTTCTTTGGAAGGGATGCAGAGAATGATCTGTTGATCGATTCATTCTTGTCTGCGGTTAATCTATGTCGTGTCATCTGAAGTGCTGCATTTCCGAGACGCATTTCTATCAACCCTTGAAGTGTTAACCTATCACCATCTGTCATATTCAGTCGTGTCATACCACTTGCATTAAAGTGCTCTGATTTATGCCACCGATTGTTTTGTAATCCGCCTCGGCATACCACTGCATGTCGGCGACAGTTTTTGCACGAACCAGCATAGTAGTCTACAATAGTTTGAATTATCTTTGACATCTTACTAGTGATGGTAGTAATGTCACTGGAATACAGGGTGTGCACACTTGTGTAGATCTTCTGGCATCTGGTCTTCACATCTTCAGCAAACATTCTTTTCTTTTCTGCTCTGATGATGGCTGTTTCTCCCAGATACATTCGGGGGGAGGGAATGAAGCTTTCATGATATGTCTAAATTGCGTCTGACCAAGGTGTGTTGTGTCAGCCTGTCTTTTTATGGGGGCTGCTGGCATAGCATCCTGTACCCCACGAGAAGCTAAAGCATCTCCATCAGTAGCCACATATCTGATTGCGACGTTGTTCTGTGCGAAACTGTGGCCTATCTGTTTGCCAATTTCATACTCCGAGATTGGATCAACTGCTTGTAGAGTTGCTGAACATCATGGCCAGGGCATGTGACATTTTGACCTTGACTGCGAAGCATGGCTCCTGCTTTGCATAGCTTATTCTCTAGATGAAAACCTACAATATGGTGTTGATCTGTCTGCCAGTTTATGGCAGCTCCGATCGCTTGCGATGCAGCCTGCCCGACTCCGTAACTGTTGTTATGTGCTGTTGTTATGTGCTGTTGCGTTATGTTTATCCTTATGGTGATCGGGGGATTTTCTGGCAGACCACGCAGAATGTTAATGTCTTTTGACTGCTCTCATTTCTGCTTCAAACCATCCACTGTTGCCTGGGCAGTGATAGCGGCAATCCTGTCTGTATTTATCCGCAATCCACATCGGTTTGGAGGGGGAGTGTTCGTTACAGCCAGAATGTGACGCATCTTTGTGATTCCTATAGTCGAATCCTGAAGTCCAATATGGAGTGCCACATTCGATGTAGCTGGTTTTTGACCGCGACTGCCAGTGTCTACTTCAGTGTACAATTTGTACATGCCTGACTGATATTCACAGTGGAGACAATGTAATGACATTTTCCAGCATAAACCAATTTGTCTTTCGTCGTGTACTTCCAATTGTGGAGATGTGAATGTCGTGTTTTTCGCATGCTCTGTGAAACAATCATTCCACATTGCCACATTCTTCTGCATGTTTAGCAGACGCATCTCAGAAACTCCACCAGTCTCTTCTGTCTGAAGGTAGCCGTCTGTTAAGTCAGGGCATTGACCGGGCTGCGGTCTTAACATTTTGCTATTTCCACACATACCGTTAGCATCGGGCACTGTAAGCAGTCCATCAGGCATTATGTGTACCACTCTTGAATATTCCATGTTCAGTCGTCGCAACCACATGCTGTTGTTTATTTGCAGGGTTTCTGATGTAGCATTTCATGATCCATAGTATGAATGGCCACGTTTGAAACCACCCAATTTCGTAATGCCACCAGGGGGTGGCCTACACTTGCTCTTACCCTCACTCTCACTCTGACGATGCACGGTAATCCAGACAAAATTACAGTTGAAAGTGACAAACTGTTATTTGAAATCACAGACCTCTAATCAGTCTGAAAGTCCAAATAACAATGACAGAACATCTGTATTATAGGGGGAGGGGAGAGAATTGCATTAGTAAAGCCTCGATTTGGACATGTATATTAATCTCAGTCAATGACATTGCAGTATAATGACTTATTGGTCAGTGCTTACTTCAGCTAATTAGCCTACTGTGAAGACCACCTGAAGTAGTACGCCCTCTTGTGGGTTGGGAACATCTTGGACAGGGCAGCATGCTATCTGATAACGTCTACAGGCTGGCTGGAGCTTATCCTTCAGGCAGATGTCTTTGTTATTGCTAGTTTGTTAATTAGGTTGTATAATGTTATGCAATTGAACTAGTTGAGAAGTCTAGCTTTGAAGGAATTCACAGTTTAAGGTGAATCTTGTGTATATTTACATATGTGTAATAGGGCAGGAGGCAAAACAAATAATATAATATTTTAAGTGTAAAATAAAAACTGGCTGAATACAATGTGCTGACAGAACACATGGTGGCCTTTCTGAAAAATTGTATTAGAAATTCATACATGCTAGCTGAGAAAATGTGTACTTTCAAGAGTTAAGGTGGATTACAGATTGTTACACACTGAAGTAGCTATTCTGTGCATGCAAGATGTACTTTCAAGAGTTAAGGTGGATTACAGATTGTTACACACTGAAGTAGCTATTCTGTGCATGCATTGTCCAGTGGGGTGGTACTGCTCAAATGTGTCTAGAAAAAACATTTAAACGGATGTAATAATTATTTTGGCTAGGTGTATGATATATGTGTGTTTCTGAAATATGTTAAATTCAATTTTTTTCGCAAACATTGTCATGTCTATTTGGGATCATGCCTCAGTTACACTTCCTGGTGTGTCACAGACGAATGTAGGGCATAGTAATTTTAGGTATATGTTATTTTAAAAAATCATATCATCTGACATAACTACATTTGAACAGGCACATTGGCAAGTTTGCTGGTAGAACATGTTGGCAGTGTAACTGTGTATTTTTAGATGATTTCAATAGGCGGAAGGCTTTTTAACAATGTTTTCGCCACAAGGCATGTGCGCGTAGTAATTCATGCATAAATTGGTAAACATTGACGGGTGTGGCACGTTCAGGCATTTTAAAAGAGTTAGAAATAAGTGATTTTGACTAAACTCGACCATCATGTCAATGAGATGATGACAACGGCAGGTGAGAAGTTTCAGAATTGTTTATTGTTTCGTTTTCTTATAATCATGCAGAACGTTAACAAGGTCACCAATGGGAAACGCAACAGTAGGCTGAACCCAAGTGTATGCCACTCTCAAGATCAAGCTGCGGGGCAAACCAGAAGTCCCAGCGACATTTAAAGTCAAGGTGGATAGAGGAACATAGGGGAGTGTGTTACCGCTGCAGACTTGCCTACGAATGTATCCGACAGACCTAGACACAGATGGATATCAGATGCCAGGCAGGCTGGAGAACCAAAACACAGTTTTAACAGCATACAATGGGCAGCAGATACGACAATATGGTACCATGAACTTGCAATGTTCTTATGGTGCGAGGAAGAGTAATGCAAAGTTCTTCGTTACATAAACACCTGGTCCTGTAATCCTCGGTCTACCACGGAGCCGTGAACTATGTCTGGTAGTGATCAATTGTGAGGTTCAGAAGAAACCCAAGAAGGTGAAAACAAAGGACGACCTCCAGAAACAGTATCTAGACCAACATCTCGTGCAGTTCTCATCACAGAAATTGGAGATATTGCGAAAAGAGACCCAGCTCGATCCCGAGTTGACAGAGCTGCAGTCAGAGATCGTGGGGGTAGCCCGATGGACGGAATCAAGTTCCACATCAATTGCGGAAATACTGGGCCTATCAAGACGAAATGTCAGTAGAGGATGGTCTCGTCATGAAGGGTGATTATGTGATGGTGCCGAAGACCCTGCAAGCGGAGATGCATCAGAAGTTACAGTTGGCACACCAGGGTTTAGAGAAGACACGCATGCGAGCTCGACCATGCGTGCACTGGAGCAATATAAATGCTGACATAGAAAGCATGATCAACAAATGTGGTGTGTGCCAAGAAATGCAACGGGCACCGACAAGAGAACGGTTGATGCAGCATGATGTTCCGACCCCACCATGACAGACATTTGGAACAGACTTGTTCAGCATCGGGCAGCACAACTTTCTAATGGTTGTTGACTATTATTCTCGTAAGGAATAAATGGAAAAGTTACAAGTCGTGCAGTCATATGCTTGACGAACTTGACGTCTTTGCTGAGCAGGGTGTGCCAAGACAGTTATAATTGATAATGTCAGCCAATACAGCAGTAGTGAGTATCGACGATTTGCAGAACAGTGGGAATTCAACCAATTGACGTCAAATGTCCTCACTACCCACAGTCGAATGGTTTTGTTAAGAGACGTATACAGACATTGAAGAGAACGATCAAGAAAACTAGTGTAACGAGAATCGATATGACGATGCCACTGCTAGTGTTGCGATCAACACCTATCAATAGTTACCTATTACCACCTGCAGATATGCTGTATGCAAGGACACTGAAAGCCAATATGCCTGTGAGCATATGAGACACTCGTCCAAACCGAGACGACATGAGACACCGATTGCTGCATCGACAGCAGGATCAGAAATGGTATTACGAATCGCAAGGTACACGACAACTTGCGAGGTTTGAACCAGAGCGACACACGATTATATGCGATCACATCCATGGGTTGTGGCCATCAGCCACCGTGAGAACCGCGTGTGACGATCAACCGAGAATATATAACGTTCAATAGGAGCACGGAAACAATGTGAGGCGCAATCGGCGTCACATCCGCAGAACCGGAGAGAGTCATCAGTTCACAAGTGGCATCGATAATGACGTAGAAACTTCCAGACCAGCTGAAGAAGCTCCCGGGACATATGAGGAACCCATCGTAAAAGACAGAGCGACATGTACAGCTTCACCTGTGAAGCCAGCGAGACGTCTCTTCCCGTTGCATAGTTAAACCATTTGTAAGTGCACAGACAATAAAGTCTGATCACATGCGTTGATAGTTTACACACCAACAGACATTAATCACAACTATTTTCTAAAAACATCAAAAACCATACTTTTAACTCACATTTTTTACCGTTGTGTTACCTAGGTGGTACCATGTAACTGTCGCTGCTTTAGTTTCCTGAGTTGTCTTTGAAACGCTTCTTTTGCCCTCCTTGTGAGCGCTTACCTTCTTGTAGCTCACCGTAGAAGAGTCTTTTCGGCAGTCGGCAGACTGGCATGCGAGCTACATGGCCTGCCCATCGTAACTGAGACTGCATCATGGATGCTGGAACACGCTGCTCAGGACCGTGCTGAGTGGCGCTCCCCCTGTACAACGGCGCAGCAACGTGTGAGGCAAACAGAACTGCTGCAGCAGAAAAACGAAGGCAAGCCAGAAAGTGAAGAGGTCGCGACTCCCCGACAACACTTGCGGCTGCCACCCCCTGTCCACACTGCCAGAGAATCTTCCAGACACATATTTTCAGCCACCTGAGTACTCACAGATCAACCCAGCCCCCTCAACCCCCTCAACTGAAGTGGTCCTTATCGCTTCGGATGGACGAACGAACAACATATAGTTTCCTGGGAAACATGGGTGGCTCTAACTCAGTGGCTCAAATAACACTGCCTTCCCCTACTACATGACAAAATACAAAATAGGAGACATTTATTTATAGCTAAAATTATATGTTTAATGAGTCTAACTCGCAAAGCGTACGTAAAATTCGGAGTTAATGAGATGAGCGATCACGTGGTTTTTGTAAAGTTACTAATGACATAATTTTATATTAAGTCAGTGTTTCTATGCTTCAGTAAGCCTATTGTTTGCTCGCGTTGCTATGGCGAGTGATGACGATGTAATTTTTGCAGAATAAAAGTATAATGTAACGATTTCGAACCGCTAGCGGCAAGTGATGCCGCAGAATCATCTTCGAATTCGGCTCTTTCGGAGTAGTTTAGCGAAGCCAGTAGCCAGGCTTGTTAACAAATGCAAATGTATTTGAATGCGCATTTGATTGTTGAGCGCATTCAAATTCAAATGCCTCCATAAAATTGTAAATGCATTTGCATTTGAATGCGTACCTTAAACATTTGCATTTGAATGCGACCCACAAACATTTCATTTGTCAAATGCACAACCAAATGCGCAATCAAATGCATGCATAATTCTTTGAATAATTATTATTGTTAGATTCACTTTCACAAGTTCACAACATGCCATTGGAAAAAGTGCTCTGTAGTGAGCAGTATCCTCAGCAAAATATGAAATCATTGTCTAAACTGTTTTGGAACTCCAAGATGGCCGCGGCATTTGCACGTTAATGCCATTACGTACAGATAGACAATAGCCACTCTAGTCTATATATATATATATATATATATATATATATATATATATATATATATATATATATATATATATATATATATATATATATATATATATATATATATATATATAATGAGACTAACCTTTATTGCAATTACGCTACAATAAACTAGTTCCTAATGATATTGTAACAAAAGTAAGAGACGTGACATGATATATGTAAGTGTAAATGTATGAGAAGTGTAGCGACTCTAGGTGGTCGTTTTCATGGTTAGGTCTTAAAGTAAACATCGCAATCGTAGGAGTAGCGCTGACGGGTGGTGGTGATTTTGGCCCTCGGTGAATTCGGCCCAACTGCCATGTGTATGAATCCAGTCACTTTATAATGGTGTGAATGGGAGGTGAATTCGGCCGTTGTTATTTTGGCTTGGTGATTTCGGTGACTGAGGTGACACACAAGATCTACTCAGTTCTAGCTAGTAATTGATTAGCCTACAGTTTAAGGGTTTGTTATTCCTGTACTTGTCATAAAAAAGATGCCAAATTTAACTAGATACTTTTGAAATACAATACTTTGTCTGTTTCGTACAGTGAGCAGGTGTGAATAAAAGACCATGCTTCACATTCAAAATAATCTGACAAAAAACACTGTATAGATCAAAGACCATATACAGGTGGCTCCGTTCCATTCACAATACAATAATCGCTTATCACTGTCATTGCCGTTTATTTGGTTTAATTTAGAAAATTGCTGGGGATAATTTCCCCTGATGAGGGGTAACGCATGAAAATCTGAAGAAAAAAGAAACAAGACATTTTGATAATTGTAATTTGATTTATTAAAATTATTAAACTGTATATAATATAGTTTTTGGTAATATATTATATTATAGGAATTTTAAGGATACAACGAATTGCATAAGTTCGAATGATCGTTTCGCTGACTGCGTGTTAAAATGGCAAAAAAAATAGCGCCATTTTTATGCGAAAGGAAGCGAAACCTATAAAAGTAGTTACAACGGAACGAAATTAATTAACAAATAAGAGAATATATGCTTTATTCACGTTAAGACACACATTAAGCTTCATGTGCACACAGTCGTTTAGGCCGAGATCACTATGCCCGTTGTGCTATGAGGTCGAAGTCACCAGAGTTGCGGGCCGAAGTCTCCAAAGAATGCTGTCCGAATTCACCGGGCCGAAATCACCGTGTGCTGACATCACCTGTATCCACCCTGACAGCTCGCTTGGATCCCAGATGGACCGTGGTCGTCGACGCCCGTGTTCTACGGATTGATGACATCAATATATCTTCCACTACTGGAAATAATGTTGGCTTTCGGCCCGTGACACCGGATCGCAGTCGAAACAAGTTTTCTCGAAGCGAGCAAAGACGGTTGTGCTTCGTCGGCTTGACGTTTGCTTTTTTAAAACAAAGTTGGCTCCGTAGGGAACATAAGCCAACTACATGTTACTCTATTCTTACTACTGTTTGCATTACAATCGAATGCCGCACAATAAACCATTCTGATGCTCGCTTCTAAACAACCACTGTTGCTGTTAACGGTATGTATGTTACAACTAGTAATGTAGTAATCGCCCGGTAATGTAATAAAGGTGATGATGATGGTGATAAATGATTATGATGATGATGATGATACAAATAATAATGATGAAAACGACGGTGATGATGAAGGTGATAAATGATTATGATGATGATGAGGAAGAATATGAAGACAATTAAGCGGTCTTAGTGATGACGATGATGACGACGAAGATGATGACAATGAGGGTGATCATTATTACGATTATGAAGACGAAGACAATGACACCCTCAGCCTCATCATACTGCTCCTCCTCCTCCTCGTCATCGTCATCCTCATGTTCACCCTTATAACGGCTAGCCATGCTGCACCCACTCGACGTTCACAAACGCATGATTAACATAGGAATCTCAGAACGAGTCAGCCTAGTGTTTTCTTGGAGGAAATATGGAATGCTGCTCATATAACCTCCCAAGTAACACACAGCAGTAACTACAAACAATAGGACCGAGTCAGACAGACTGATAAGGAAGACGGGGTGGGGGGTCATTAAAAAGGGTCACGTCAACAAATGAATACACTCAATTAAGGTATCATCTCAAACAATGATTTAAGGGATCATTAAAAATGCTCAAAAAATAAATACCTGATCATCATTTGATGAAATTAAGGGGTCATCTCAAACAACTTAGGGGAAATCTCAAAATTAAATGTGTTATTATATTAGAAACTTAAGGTTAATCGCAAAAATATTAAAACAAGGAATCAGCTGAAACAATTAAGGGATTATCTCAAAAATTTAAGTTAAGGGTGATTTCAGTCAACTAAAATGTTCATCTAAACCAGGGATCAGCAAACTTTTTGGGACGAGGGCCAACATTTTGAGTGCTATGTTAAGGCGGGCCAAAGCTTTTAAGCACGGAAAAACACAGTGCACAAATATTGCTTTTATTATCTGCTTTGCCAGGTTAAAAAATGTGGTACTGTACAAGTAGAACATGGAAATATTTTCGAAACAACGCAAGAGAAGTCAGCACATATAATGAATGCAGTCAATGCGAAGGATGGTGCTGCATATTCTTCGCCCAGAAAAGCACGGGATCGTCTTTCGCAGAATTAAAAATTTTTTTAGTCCTGGCACCACCTTGAAATCGATGAAATTGTCTTGCAACGTTGCTTCGTCAACTGCAACCGTTTGCGACAATGTTTGGCAAATAGCTGGCTCCGCAGTAAAAGGGCTTTCAAAGAAGCAGCAAACGTCGTCGATAGCAGCGAATTCAGCGAATCGTCCGCTGAATGCGGTCTCCAGGCTGTTAAGCACATCAGCAAGTACCCGCTTGGTGTCTGCGATACGTTCATCGTCTTCGCCACATAATTCTCTGGTGAACTTGAAGTGCAGAAAAATTGCCGCCTTCTGCATGAACTTTGAAAAGTGTCACCTTGTCCTCGAAGCCCTTCACTGCTTCGTACAAATTACAAAGCAACTTGTGCCGTCCTTGTAGCAGCAGGTTTAGCTTATTTAGGTGTCCGAAAATGTCTGTCAGAACGCAGAGTCGCACCTGAAACTCTTCTTCCAGATAGGCAACTGATTGATCAATTTCTTTGAGAAAACTCACGATGTGAGGAAGCAGTGCAGCAAATCTCTCAAGAAATGCGCCTCCACTCAGCCAACGGACACTGTTGTAGAATAGCAAATCGCCGGATTCTGCATCATCACGTGCAGCCAAGTGATTTTGGAACCTCCTGTGGTTGAGAGAACGTGCGCGGATAAGGTTCACGCTCTCTACAACAATTTTCATCGTATCCTGCAGACCACAACCTGCTTTCGCGCACAATGCTAGCTGGTGAATTATGCAGTGGTATGATATCAGATTCGTCTTTCCATTTCTTGACGGAACAACGCAACGAATTCAGCTTGACGACCAAGCATGCTGGGCGCGCCGTCTGTACACAGAGAAATCAAATTTTCCCACGTCAAGTCATTTTCTTCGCCGAACTTCAACAGCGCGCTGCAAACGTCCCGCGCTGTCGTTGTGCCCTTCAATAGGATCAGGCACAGGAAGTCTTCTGATACACCTTCGTTGAAATACCGCACAAATACCATCAGCTGTGCCGTGTCACTTTTGTTAGTGTTTTCGTCGATAGCAAGTGAAAAAGCAGGACAGACTCGTAACTTAGTCATCAGCAGAGTGAAAATGTCACCACTCAACTCATCACATCGACGGGCACATGTGTCGGGTGAAAGTGGCAGTTTCCCACTCTGTTGCACGATCTTATCTTTGTTCTGAAAACCAGCGAACAGAACTTCGGCACTGGCCATGAAAGCCTTCTTGAACAATTATGCGTGAGTAAGCGGTACCTGGTGTTGAGCGAGTAAATAACAGATGCGATAGTTGGCTTCATTAAGATGGCTTGAAGTATCTGTAAACACAGATACTCTCTTCGTCTCGCCCAAGTATGAAATCGTATCTTGAACATTTGTGTAAGCTCTATGGCTGTTTTGTAAAGTTGAAACAGTTGGCATAATTGTATTGAAAACCATCAGGAAACACGTTATTTAGTGCTCGTAGAACAACTGGAATTTTTGACTGAAAAAAAAATTATATTGCTGGCACGGCCACACGGGCCAGTTGAAAGCGGGCCGCGGGCCAAATTTGGCCCGCGGGTTATGGGGTCATCTCATAAACCATGTGGTCGTCTCGAAAAAAAAATCAATAAACTAAGGGGTCATCTCGTAACATGAATGGGTCTTCCCAAAAATGTTAAAGGATCGTCACAAAATATGTTAACTAGCTGATCGTCTCAACAAATTAACGGATCATCTCAAAAATTAGTGTCTTCTCAAAAAAGTTAAGGGATCATATTAAAAAGTATAGCTAGTCATTGCAAATGAACCAGCTGATCGTCTCAATAAATTAAGGGATCATTTCATAAAATAATGGGGTCTTCCCAAACCAGGTAAAGGATCATTTAAAGAAAGCAGGGATCAGTTATACACTTATCTAGCCGATCGTGTCAAATAAATAAGGTGTCACGTTATGAAATGAAGTGGTCACTTCATATAATTAAGGGAAAGCTAAACATGTAAGGATTCATAACAAAACACAAACTTAAGGGGTCATCAAACAAATTATGGGGTCACGTCGAAAATATAAGGGGTTATCTCAAATGCATTAAACGGATTTTTTTTAAATAAATTAAGAAATCATTTTGAAAAATGTATGTGTCGTTTAACAAAGTAACTAGCTCATTATCTGAAAAAGTTAAGTGGGCCATCAAAACATTAAGGAGTGATCTAAAAATGTAATAAGAGGATCATGTAAAAAATCTGTCTCTTATTTTATGTTTTGAAGTGATCGCTTTTTTAATTTAAAGATACCCTTTAGTTTTGGGGATTACCTCTTAATGTTTTAAATGTACCCCTTTATTTTATAGTTTGCTTGATTTAAATGGAAACAAAAGGCATTTTTTTTGGTTACGCACCTAAAAGAATAAATACAAACTAAAACATTTGCAACTACAATCAACAATATTACGCCAGTGGTTTATTAGGAGAAGCTTCTTGAACACACAGTCCCTGCTTATTTCTACAACTTGTTTTCCACACTTCCGACAGATGGCGCTTGCTCCGTTTAATGAATATTTACATTTTTTAAATGACCCCTTAGTTTTTTTGAGAAAACACCTTTATTTCATGAGATGACCACTTAATGTTTTGAGATGATTCCTTAATATGTCGAGACGATCAGCCAGTTCTTTTTTTAGTGAACATTTATCTTTATTGTGAAATGACACCTTAACTTTATTGCGAAGACCCTTTTATTTTATGAGACCCCTTTAATGTTTTGAGATGACCCCTGGATGCATTGATATGATCAGCCAGTTCTTTTTAATCTATACTTCTATTTTTTTATTATTCCTTAACTTGTTTGAGAAGACTCCTTTATTTTATGAGATGACCCTTTAATGTTTTAAGATGATCCCTTAATGTATTGAGACGATCAGCTAGTTTATTATTAATGACCGCTTGCATGTTTTGTGATCCCATAACGTTTTCGAGAAGCCCCATTATTTTTGTATGAGATGATCCCATATTTTTCAGACATTCAGCTACATCAGTTTTTAAATGATTCCTTATACTTTTTGAAATCATCCTTTACTTTTCTAAAATACTAATTTATTTTATTACATGACGCATTAATGGTTTGAGATGAACGACCAGCTTGTTAATTTTTTATAAATCACCCCTTACAGTTTTCTTGATGACATGATCCCTTGGTAGTTTGTTAAAAAAACATCTTTAGTTTAAATTTTGATGAATATCATTATTATGACTATCATTATGTTTGTATTTTGATATGACCTTTAATTCTATGATATGATCTCTTAATTTGTTGATATGATCAGCTAGCTGATTTTTTTTAACGACCCATTACATTTTTTTTAATGTTCCCTTCACTTTTTTGGAAGACCTCTTAATTTTACGATATGACACCTTAATTTGTTTGAGACGATCAGCTAGTTATTTTGTTTAAAAAGTATACCTTACATTTGAGATGAACGTTTATTTTTTTAATGACCCCTTCCTTTTCGTCTTCCCTGCTACCCTGCCTGATTCGAACCATCGTTTGTCCACATCAATTATTATTATTGCCGTATGCTATCTAGGAAGATATATAAACGGCAATCCATATTTCCTCCCAGAAAACAAGCCGCTGAATCTTTCTGAGAATCCTATTTTAAGTATACTTTAGTGAACGTCGAGGGAATGTCAGCATGGCTAGCCATGATAGGGGTGAACATGAGGATGTCGAGGAGGAGGAGGAGAAGGAGGACGATGAAGCTGATGAGGATGACCTAGTTGTCTTCGTCATCGTAATGATTATCATTCTCATAATCATCATCACTAAGATGAACCCTTAATTATCTTCATCTTTCTCCTCCTATTCATCATCATCATTATAATCTTCATCGTCATCATCTTCATCGTTTTTATTGCATTACCGGTCGAGTTATTACATTACCGGTCGAGTGATTACACTACCGCCGGTAATGTAATAACTTCGTTACAATATTTGAATTTTACAATACTTGAATTTTGACTACATACTTTTACTTGTAACGAAGTAGTTTTATTTAAAGTAACGCGACTTTTTACTTCGTTATTTTTATTTACTTCGCAATATATTTTCGTTAAATTTTTTGCGAAATCGCTGCTGCCGGTGGCGCTCCACCGTCAACGACATTTCATAAACTGTGCATAGTCGCCAGGACAAAAGCTATTAATAATCATCCAATCGCATGCCAGTTGGCGATCATATTTGCATACAAACCTCTCTTTGGGAAATCGACGCAACCATTGTTTTATGTATATACTTCAGCGAAGGAGGTCTGCCAAATATTGGCATAGGTGAGGTCAAGGCCGTTGACATGAAATGTCACTCCGTGCACACAACGCTTAAACGCAATCTCAAACCATGATGCAAATGTCTCCGTTGCACCATATAAACTGTTAATCAGTAAGTTTCCAACACGTGTTATAAATATTAAAATTTGCAATTTCGACAATGTATTGACAATCCCCATACACTGACACAATTCTGATATTCGTGAGCGAACTCGCATCGTGGACCGAGAATTTCTCACAAATTTTCGCCCATTGCCAGCAACGGCCTTACCGGCTTGCGTCAGCATTAAATAGCATTTTTTTTTACAAAATTAAAAGTAATTCAGTCAACCCTGATTACCGGTCGATTATTACATTACTGGTTGTAACATACGGTGAATGAATGGACAGTCTCGTAGCACTTCCTTGTTATCAGTGACGTCACGTCGAAGCTTGTTATCAGTGACGTCAGGTCGAAGCTTGTTATCAGTGACGTCACGTCGAAGCTTGTTATCAGTGACGTCAGGTCGAAGCTTGTTATCAGTGACGTCAGGTCGAAGCTTGTTATCAGTGACGTCAGGTCGAAGCTTGTTATCAGTGACGTCAGGTCGAAGCTTGTTATCAGTGACGTCAGGTCGAAGCTTGCCGATAACAGCGGGAAAATATGCATAATCGAGGCAGGCCAGTAGAACAGAGTATTAGTTGGAATTATTAATTAATTGAATTCTAATGAATGTTTCGGTGTTGTGGAAATATACTACAAGATGTAACATGATAATGATTTCAAGCAATATCGTTGTTTTTATTCCCTTTAAACTAGTACATGTTAAACCAACCGAGAGGGTTCTAAACCGAGTCTGCTTATTGACTTCTTCGCTGGCACCATTCTGTGATTGTATGAAAGACGAATCGAAGGGTGTAGTGCAATGCCTTTTATTGACACTACGCATTGCAAATATTGATCCAACTTGAGGCGTTCTTTCATAACGATTTATTGTCGGACTGGGTCGGCCGGTATCGTGCTGTGTTGGGAAGTGTCTGGCTGGGTCGGACGGTGTCAGGCGGTATTGGGCGGTGTCGGGCGCTATTGGGCGGTGTCGAGCTGTGTCGGGTGGTGTCGAGCGGTGCGTTGTGGAGGTGTCGAGACGTTGCACTATAAGCAACTTGATGTATTATCTTGACATGTTTTTGACATCCGATGTGTCAATTATTAAATAGTTCGCTGTAGTTATATTACACATGACAACGTTTACCACGACTTAATAGAACGAAATGTTATCGACGAGCTGAAACACAAATCTTCTTTGGCAACCCAAAGCATCTACGAGAAACAATTACGTTACAAGTCGCGCATTGGACGGACTTTACGGCTAAGGGGCCCAATGTGTTGGCCACGAATGTAGCTGTTGAAAATAATTTACTATTAAATATGTTGCTTTTTCTGGTGAGCCCACTTTCCTTTTAACGAAAGGAATTTACGCGGTGTCATCTCCACACGTCTAATCTATACCATGTTAGTTAAGCAGAAGCATCTCAGTGACCAATTATTCCAGCCGTAGCTGTAGGGTAGCTTCAAAGTAAACCTATCGACATTGTTATGACGTGTTGCCATATACAGTTAGATAGGTCTGCATTTTCACAAAAGCGCCCATTCGACATTCGTAAATGCCGAGCGATGGTACCCCAATTGGTCGGACGACATCGTGTTGCATTACAATGCGCAGCTAAATTATGTGTTCGTTTATACGAGCGACGTTTGTAGACACTGCGACGTAGATATTGATTCGCGCCACTCCCGATTTGCGCCTTGATGAAAGGTCACGACGGGTGCACCTACTGACGGTCGCTGATTGGCCACTTCTTAAAACTCGCCGCCGACTGTCGGTCAAATTGGGGCCAATCCAATTTTCATCGACCCAATCGTAGCCACAAATTTGCCTCATTAATCGGTCTCACGAAGGTGCTTACACAACTGATTCTTGCACCGCAATACCGCGCGACACCGTGTCGGCTAATTAATTGGGCAAGTAATTGCTAGTGTAAACCGGCTTTTATACGTTTGTATTCGGTGGTTTAAACAGAGGTGGTTGCGTAGAGTTTCCGAGGCGCGCTGTTCGTCCACGCGGCGCCGCTCTCGTTGAGTAGTGGGTTCAACTGGACGGCCTGTGATGTGTTTCGGCGACACACGCGTGCACACCACCGACACAGAACGATGGCGCACAGGCGCTGTCTGAAACTGGGCGACACAACAAGAAATGTTGTGAACTTGACGCAGCCAAATGCGTGTAAGAGCAGCGTGCAGATGGTTGAGGCGAGCTCCTCTTTGGCATGCAGTGCGGCCGAGTAGGTGACGACGTTCATGCCATCAGGCTCAGCGAGGAAGCGGAATATGTCGCTGACGAAGCCGGGCAATAGAAGGACGAGGTAGGCGACACAGACAGTGAGCAGCGCCGTGTGACACTCGGCGGCCGCCGCGGCGTCCAAGGTCGTCGTCTTCCACGCGTCCTCCAACCGTTGCACGTTCGCACGGCGACGCACGCGCACCGTCGTTACCATGACGACGCACGCGAACACGACGAGGTAGGGGCACACGTGCGCCACGATGATGTTGACGATCGGCCACGTGACCAATCGGAACTGGTCACTGCCGGCCTGGCGGACGTTCGTGCAGATCATTCCTTTCTCGAGACGAGTCTCCATCTTGATGAGGCGGTATGTCCAGAAGCAGTGGGCGTTGACACATATCAATAAAACGACGACCAGCATGATCACGATGCGGGCATGCGATGTCTTGCACACCGCTAGGAGGCGCTGTGGTCTCACAGTAACGATCGCCAATTCGGCCGCTATGCAGGCTATGAGCCAGACGGCGAGATGGGACAGAAAGCCGCTTACGAACGGGTATAACTTACACACGCTGTGGCTGGACAGAGTGGCCGACAGTCGCGCGTTCACGCCCGTCACATCGCCCAACCAGTCGTTGCCAATGCGCATGTGCAGCACGGCCAGGTCTGTGATGTTGGCGGCCACGACGTAGACGCAGGTGGACAAGGCGCGCCGCGACATTCGCGCCAACACGACGGCGCATAGCACATTACCCAGCGTGCCCCACGCCAGCAGCACAGGGGTCGCGTAGAGGAAAAGCGCATGCGCGACGTGCGTCTCGGGGAACATCAAATCTGCGTCCCCTGATTTGCCTTGCTGCATGTTGTCTTTTTTCTCAGCACGATCACTTTCGTTCAAGATTTGTTCCCCGACATTTACTTTATAAAAAAAAACGGGGCACCATGAATTGTGTGTTCGCTGCGCACACATACATTGAAGAACTTATTGTGTCCAATATTTCTACGCCCCGCATAATAACCGAGCGAGCAACTTGGCCAGTGTCGTCTGGCCCGCGCACTCACACGTTACTAGATCTTATATGACGCACTTTCACTGATTCCTGCCAATCATCCTGCGCAGAATCGGAAAATGAGGGAATTCAATCTTCAGAAATAAAAATCCAGCTGTTACAGTTTCTCGCCGTGTTCGCTGTCAAAACAAATCTGTCGTAACACCGTAGCGCTGCATGGGCGACTTGGGCGTAATTGGCTGCCTGCTTTCTGACGTCGCCATCAATCATTCGTTATTCGAAAGAAACGGGCGCATTCGTCTCGACGCCCGGAGCACACCTGCCGCGAAACAGAACACGCCAGGTCAGGAAGGCAACATGTGAAACAAAACGTAATTATGGTAAGACTTAGTAACTGTATCACTGTCCCTGCCAGGCAGCCCGCGGGTGTGCATCAGTTATTTATTTAGTCAGTCGGATCTGTCTCGCTGTGTCCGTGTCACCACTGAGTGACGTGTCAACCACTGCCCGGGACAGCCGTCTCCTTTCCCTACACGTCAACTATGTCCGTGTCACCACTGAGTGACGTGTCAACCACTGCCCGGGACAGCCGTCTCCTTTCCCTACACGTCAACTATGTCCGTGTCACCACTGAGTGACGTGTCAACCACTGCCCGGGACAGCCGTCTCCTTTCCCTACACGTCAACTATGTCCGTGTCACCACTGAGTGACGTGTCAACCACTGCCCGGGACAGCCGTCTCCTTTCCCTACACGTCAACTATGTCCGTGTCACCACTGAGTGACGTGTCAACCACTGCCCGGGACAGCCGTCTCCTTTCCCTACACGTCAACTATGTCCGTGATAGGCCGTTCTAACATTTATTCTCGAATGTCGGTTCACTAGAAGAAGTCGGTCGTCACCGCCGGCATATCGCACCGATTAATGAAGATTTCTGCAGCACACGCACACGCATTGCAGTCTGGTTGTGTGTCACTGATTGTACCGCCCAGCGAAGTCCCCACGGAGACGACGTCGTGTACCACAATACTAAGCAGGAAATGCGCTTATATGAAGGCTTGATTTGCAAATAAATATCTAAGGGCATTCTCTGTTGTTTCTTTAACTGTCACAGCCCAACATTCTCTAATTTTAAACTGAACAGAATGTGTTTTGTTGAAAGTAGACTGAACATGGTAATGATTGCGGGTGAAAAATTACTCAATGCTAATTCGACGACATCGATGCCTTCCAGAAGTGGGTAGGAATCGGTGATTATGCACAACCGATTTGACATTCACATGGGTAAGACCAGATTCAGTGAAAGCGCGGGATTATACTTGTGACGAGAACCCTCGTGTAATCGCCGCTGAGAACAAATATTCTAACCAACACTAACCGGCATTGCACATTCTGAAAGAGACATGAATTAAGACAGTATTTATGAAAGCTGGCACGCACAATAAGAACCGTTAGTGTAGGTGAAACCTGGAATGGAAGCGTCGATGAGACGACTGTCTCTAGCTCGGCCTAGGCGACGACTGTCTCTAGCTCGGCCTAGGCGACGACTGTCTCTAGCTCGGCCTAGGCGACGACTGTCTCTAGCTCGGCCTAGGCGACGACTGTCTCTAGCTCGGCCTAGGCGACGACTGTCTCTAGCTCGGCCTAGGCGACGACTGTCTCTAGCTCGGCCTAGGCGACGACTGTCTCTAGCTCGGCCTAGGCGACGACTGTCTCTAGCTCGGCCTAGGCGACGCTTATTGATTTTCACGTTCGCAATAACATGCGAAGTGCATTGGACGCTCTGCGATTCAAATAACCCAGGCTGTGCTTTCTTCGTGCGTGCGTGCTTGCGTGTGTGTGTGTGTGTGTGCGTGCGTGCGTGCGCGCGCCATTCGACACGCTGCACGGTCAATGTAATTAGGACCGGTCATGTCGACAATAATGGCACTTCCGTAGCATCCGAGCACCGCCACCGCCTTGAGCCCCCGCTAACAGTCAGTCAATGTGCTCGACACATCAACAGTCCGACAGGCCAAACACACGACAGTATAAAGTCACCTTGCACATGTCTTCTCGCCCACATGCGTCAGTGATAAGGTGTCCCACTGAGACAGCATTGGTGTAATCCGCGTTGCATGACAACGTTCCTTCGTGTGACATGTCGGATGTTCATTATGACATTCCCCGCGAGAGTGAGTTGTCGTGGCTGGCGTGTTCTACGGACGGACGTGTCAGGCATCGTGGATGGCTCGGTTTGATAGATGTCTTGCTATGAATCATGGCATTCAAACGGAACCATGCGCTATCAAGCCAATACAAAAAATTAAATTTTATCGGGTGCAATCTTACTTTCAAAATAAGTTTAGATCCGCAAATGCATTTGGCGAGAAACTTAACATGTTCGTCGCAGGCTTTATACTATTTCACAGCCTGCTTGTGTTTCTAAAACTGAGAGGGTGTGGCAGGGGTCCCATCTTCCCACTCACCGCCTGTTTTGGGGCCATCTCCCAACCTGTCAGACAAAGTATGTTACAACCAAACATGTTACAACTAACTCATTTTGGTGAAAATGGCAACTTTAAAATATTCAGATTTTAAGTAAGGCCAAATGTTGTAGCTTCATACAGCTCTCCAGTCTCTTCACACTCATCACATAATACGCACGCACGCACGCACGCACGCACGCACGCACTCACGCACACACGCACACACACACACACACACACACAGTGCTTTCTTTTGACTGTATGCCAGTGTAGTATGACCGAGTGCATTTTGGCAGTATTGTCTTGTTTGCAGGTGTATGTGAATCTACACGATTTTCTTGTTTTCTAGTTTTCTGTGTATGAATAGTGACCTTTGACCTTGTGTTTTTAATGTGGTACTGGTGTCATTTCCTTATCAGAATGGGCACGTCTTATTTTACAGTCGGTACTCGCTGTGGGTAACCACCAAGCTCCTGACAAAACGTGGTGGCAAATGAGGTATAATATCATTTTTAAATGTCTGGTATCACTGTATCCTGAGGGATCATCATTGAAAGGTCAACACGATGATATGCCCTCAAAATAGCACAACTCCAACACGAGACCGATAGATGACATCAAGGATGTGTGTGAAAACATGGGACCACGATGATTTTAACAAGATTTGCCATCCATACCAAAGGCCCAAATGGTAAGTGGACAAGGAAGCCATTGTCTTATCGAGAGTCCAACAGATGGTCAGCAAGCCTAACGATACACTGAAGTCACCGTTGTTTGTGCATGCTGTGGACAACACCAGCCACACATCACTGAGGTATTATCTACATTATCAAGTGTGGCAACGACACTAACCCCACGTACACGTAAGAAGCGAAATTAATTGTTTTAACTCCATATCAAATGAGAAAAAAATAGCTCATTAGCTAAATGGTGGACACGCCGCGGTCGCTTCAAATCTTCTCAGACAGTAGCAAACTCTTATGACGGCGCTTGCACGTTTTTTTCTGGAAGTGACTATAGCCTGATAAAATACATAATGATATGTTGGCGTGGACACATGTTGGCGTGGACACATGTTGGCGTGGACACATGTTGGCGTGGACACATGTTGGCGTGGACACATGTTTACGTGTACACTTGCGCATACATGAGTAAACTAATTTGAAAAACAGCTCAATGTATAGTTTAGGAGTTCGAAAACTGCCAAGACGGGGCTCGCTTGGGAATTCTAATGAATCCCTCTCACCTCTCACCAAATCCATTACTGCCTTCGACAAACTCATTTTGTTCAATTACCGTAGGTTAATGTGTGAGGTTTGCAAACGGTGAAAGTAATCAACAAAACGTAATGCTTTGTTCTTATTAGATCGCCTGTAACGGCGTCGATGCGACGATCTGCACACAGTGCTGTCTTGCACATAGCACGCTCGACGCTACCACGCACGCTCAACATTTATTATTCAATTACCCACCCTAATCCATTTTTCTCTGCGTGTTCGTTCCCATGGTTACCTGCAAGGCGCAACTGTTTCCTAGTCTTGTGTTTCCAAGTGGATGATACACGACATGTTTTTACTAACTCATATAAATTAACATTATAAGTTTACAATTAAATGATTCTTCCAGTATTGTATACTAGCATGGACCCACCGATTGGAACGAATAATTAAAATCCACTTCGATTAACAAAACATAACGCACATCCAGACCCAGTTAATAAAAGTTCAGTTTAATTTAAGAATCAATAAAAAGCAAAATACAAACATACAGAGCTACCTAGAACAATGTACCATATTGAACTGCTACGTGTGCCAACAAACACAATGCTTGTACGACCTTTTTTCCATACACCATAAAATATTATTTGCAAACAAAAATACACTGTATGCCTATAATTATGTTATTATCTCTGATGTTTTGCATGTACATAATGAATCTCGAAGTGTTGCGCATTCCGGAGACCAGGTGGGAGCGAGACAGAGCAAGGAGGATGGTGGGATGATAAACGTTACTGCATGCAGGAGACCAGGTGGGAGGGAGACGGAGCAAGGAGGATGGTGGGAGGGTAAACGTTACTGCATGCAGGAGACCAGGTGGGAGGGAGACGGAGCAAGGAGGATGGTGGGAGGATAAACGTTACTGCATTAAGGAGACCAGGTGGGAGGGAGACGGAGCAAGGAGGATGTTGGGAGGATAAACGTTACTGCATGCAGGAGACCAGGTGGGAGGGAGACGGAGTAAGGAGGGTGTTGGGAGGATAAACGTTACTGCATACAGCAGACCAGGTGGGAGCGAGACGGAGCAACGAGGATGGTGGGAGGATAAACGTTACTGCATGCAGGAGACCAGGTGGGAGCGAGACAGAGCAAGGAGGGTGTTGGGAGAATAAAGGTTACTGCATGCAGGAGACCAGATGGGAGCGAGACAGAGCAAGGAGGGTGTTGGGAGGGTAAACGTTACTGCATGCAGGAGACCAGGTGGGAGCGAGACAGAGTAAGGAGGGTGTTGGGAGGATAAACGTTACTGCATGCAGGAGACCAGGTGGGAGGGAGACGGAGCAAGGAGGATGGTGGGAGGATAAAAGTTACTGCATGCAGGAGACCAGGTGGGAGGGAGACGGAGCAAGGAGGATGGTGGGAGAATAAACGTTACTGCATACAGGAGACCAGGTGGGTGGGAGACGGAGCAAGGAGGATGGTGGGAGGATAAACGTTACTGCATGCAGGAGACCAGATGGGAGGGAGACGAAGCAAGGAGGATGGTGGGAGGATAAACGTTACTGCATGCAGGAGACCAGGTGGGAGCGAGACAGAGCAAGGAGGGTGTTGGGAGGGTAAACGTTACTGCATGCAGGAGACCAGGTGGGAGCGAGACGGGGCAAGGAGGATGGTGGGAGAATAAACGTTACTGCATGCAGGAGACCAGGTGGGAGGGAGACGGGGCAAGGAGGATGGTGGGAGAATAAACGTCACTGCATGCAGGAGACCAGGTGGGAGGGAGACGGAGCAAGGAGGATGGTGGGAGGATAAACGTTACTGCATGCAGGAGACCAGGTGGGAGGGAGACGGGGCAAGGAGGATGTTGGGAGGATAAACGTTACTGCACGCAGGAGACCAGGTGGGAGGGAGACGGGGCAAGGAGGATGGTGGGAGGATAAACGTTACTGCACGCAGGAGACCAGGTGGGAGGGAGACGGGGCAAGGAGGATGGTGGGAGGATAAACGTTACTGCATACAGGAGACCAGGTGGGAGGGAGACGGAGCAAGGAGGATGGTGGGAGAATAAACGTTACTGCATGCAGGAGACCAGGTGGGAGGGAGACGGGGCAAGGAGGATGGTGGGAGGATAAACGTTACTGCATGCAGGAGACCAGGAGGGAGGGAGACGGAGCAAGGAGGACGGTGGGAGGATAAAAGTTACTGCATGCAGGAGACCAGGTGGGAGGGAGACGGAGCAAGAAGGGTGCTGGGAGGATAAACGTTACTGCGCACAGCAGACCAGGTGGGAGCGAGACAGAGCAAGGAGGGTGTTGGGAGGATAAACGTTACTGCATACAGGAGACCAGGTGGGAGGGAGACGGAGCAAGGAGGATGGTGGGAGGATAAACGTTACTGCTAGCAGGAGACCAGATGGGAGGGAGACGGAGCAAGGAGGATGGTGGGAGGATAAACGTTACTGCTAGCAGGAGACCAGATGGGAGGGAGACGGAGCAAGGAGGATGGTGGGAGGATAAACGTTACTGCACGCAGGAGACAAGGTGGGAGGGAGACGGAGCAAGGAGGATGGTGGGAGGATAAACGTTACTGCTAGCAGGAGACCAGATGGGAGGGAGACGGAGCAAGGAGGATGGTGGGAGGATAAACGTTACTGCATGCAGGAGACCAGATGGGAGGGAGACGAAGCAAGGAGGATGGTGGGAGGATAAACGTTACTGCATGCAGGAGACCAGGTGGGAGCGAGACAGAGCAAGGAGGGTGTTGGGAGGGTAAACGTTACTGCATGCAGGAGACCAGGTGGGAGCGAGACGGGGCAAGGAGGATGGTGGGAGAATAAACGTTACTGCATGCAGGAGACCAGGTGGGAGGGAGACGGGGCAAGGAGGATGGTGGGAGAATAAACGTCACTGCATACAGGAGACCAGGTGGGAGGGAGACGGAGCAAGGAGGATGGTGGGAGGATAAACGTTACTGCATGCAGGAGACCAGGTGGGAGGGAGACGGGGCAAGGAGGATGGTGGGAGAATAAACGTTACTGCATGCAGGAGACCAGGTGGGAGGGAGACGGGGCAAGGAGGATGGTGGGAGAATAAACGTCACTGCATACAGGAGACCAGGTGGGAGGGAGACGGAGCAAGGAGGGTGTTGGGAGGATAAACGTTACTGCATGCAGGAGACAAGGTGGGAGGGAGACGGAGCAAGGAGGATGGTGGGAGGATAAACGTTACTGCATGCAGGAGACAAGGTGGGAGGGAGACGGAGCAAGGAGGATGGTGGGAGGATAAACGTTACTGCTAGCAGGAGACCAGATGGGAGGGAGACGGAGCAAGGAGGATGGTGGGAGGATAAACGTTACTGCATGCAGGAGACCAGATGGGAGGGAGACGAAGCAAGGAGGATGGTGGGAGGATAAACGTTACTGCATGCAGGAGACCAGGTGGGAGCGAGACAGAGCAAGGAGGGTGTTGGGAGGGTAAACGTTACTGCATGCAGGAGACCAGGTGGGAGCGAGACGGGGCAAGGAGGATGGTGGGAGAATAAACGTTACTGCATGCAGGAGACCAGGTGGGAGGGAGACGGGGCAAGGAGGATGGTGGGAGAATAAACGTCACTGCATACAGGAGACCAGGTGGGAGGGAGACGGAGCAAGGAGGATGGTGGGAGGATAAACGTTACTGCATGCAGGAGACCAGGTGGGAGGGAGACGGGGCAAGGAGGATGGTGGGAGAATAAACGTTACTGCATGCAGGAGACCAGGTGGGAGGGAGACGGGGCAAGGAGGATGGTGGGAGAATAAACGTCACTGCATACAGGAGACCAGGTGGGAGGGAGACGGAGCAAGGAGGGTGTTGGGAGGATAAACGTTACTGCATGCAGGAGACAAGGTGGGAGGGAGACGGAGCAAGGAGGATGGTGGGAGGATAAACGTTACTGCGTACAGCAGACCAGGTGGGAGCGAGACAGAGCAAGGAGGGTGTTGGGAGGATAAACGTTACTGCATGCAGGAGACCAGGTGGGAGGGAGACGGAGTAAGGAGGGTGTTGGGAGGATAAACGTTACTGCATACAGCAGACCAGGTGGGAGCGAGACGGAGCAACGAGGATGGTGGGAGGATAAACGTTACTGCATGCAGGAGACCAGGTGGGAGCGAGACAGAGCAAGGAGGGTGTTGGGAGAATAAAGGTTACTGCATGCAGGAGACCAGATGGGAGCGAGACAGAGCAAGGAGGGTGTTGGGAGGGTAAACGTTACTGCATGCAGGAGACCAGGTGGGAGCGAGACAGAGTAAGGAGGGTGTTGGGAGGATAAACGTTACTGCATGCAGGAGACCAGGTGGGAGGGAGACGGAGCAAGGAGGATGGTGGGAGGATAAAAGTTACTGCATGCAGGAGACCAGGTGGGAGGGAGACGGAGCAAGGAGGATGGTGGGAGAATAAACGTTACTGCATACAGGAGACCAGGTGGGTGGGAGACGGAGCAAGGAGGATGGTGGGAGGATAAACGTTACTGCATGCAGGAGACCAGATGGGAGGGAGACGAAGCAAGGAGGATGGTGGGAGGATAAACGTTACTGCATGCAGGAGACCAGGTGGGAGCGAGACAGAGCAAGGAGGGTGTTGGGAGGGTAAACGTTACTGCATGCAGGAGACCAGGTGGGAGCGAGACGGGGCAAGGAGGATGGTGGGAGAATAAACGTTACTGCATGCAGGAGACCAGGTGGGAGGGAGACGGGGCAAGGAGGATGGTGGGAGAATAAACGTCACTGCATGCAGGAGACCAGGTGGGAGGGAGACGGAGCAAGGAGGATGGTGGGAGGATAAACGTTACTGCATGCAGGAGACCAGGTGGGAGGGAGACGGGGCAAGGAGGATGTTGGGAGGATAAACGTTACTGCACGCAGGAGACCAGGTGGGAGGGAGACGGGGCAAGGAGGATGGTGGGAGGATAAACGTTACTGCACGCAGGAGACCAGGTGGGAGGGAGACGGGGCAAGGAGGATGGTGGGAGGATAAACGTTACTGCATACAGGAGACCAGGTGGGAGGGAGACGGAGCAAGGAGGATGGTGGGAGAATAAACGTTACTGCATGCAGGAGACCAGGTGGGAGGGAGACGGGGCAAGGAGGATGGTGGGAGGATAAACGTTACTGCATGCAGGAGACCAGGAGGGAGGGAGACGGAGCAAGGAGGACGGTGGGAGGATAAAAGTTACTGCATGCAGGAGACCAGGTGGGAGGGAGACGGAGCAAGAAGGGTGCTGGGAGGATAAACGTTACTGCGCACAGCAGACCAGGTGGGAGCGAGACAGAGCAAGGAGGGTGTTGGGAGGATAAACGTTACTGCATACAGGAGACCAGGTGGGAGGGAGACGGAGCAAGGAGGATGGTGGGAGGATAAACGTTACTGCTAGCAGGAGACCAGATGGGAGGGAGACGGAGCAAGGAGGATGGTGGGAGGATAAACGTTACTGCTAGCAGGAGACCAGATGGGAGGGAGACGGAGCAAGGAGGATGGTGGGAGGATAAACGTTACTGCACGCAGGAGACAAGGTGGGAGGGAGACGGAGCAAGGAGGATGGTGGGAGGATAAACGTTACTGCTAGCAGGAGACCAGATGGGAGGGAGACGGAGCAAGGAGGATGGTGGGAGGATAAACGTTACTGCATGCAGGAGACCAGATGGGAGGGAGACGAAGCAAGGAGGATGGTGGGAGGATAAACGTTACTGCATGCAGGAGACCAGGTGGGAGCGAGACAGAGCAAGGAGGGTGTTGGGAGGGTAAACGTTACTGCATGCAGGAGACCAGGTGGGAGCGAGACGGGGCAAGGAGGATGGTGGGAGAATAAACGTTACTGCATGCAGGAGACCAGGTGGGAGGGAGACGGGGCAAGGAGGATGGTGGGAGAATAAACGTCACTGCATACAGGAGACCAGGTGGGAGGGAGACGGAGCAAGGAGGATGGTGGGAGGATAAACGTTACTGCATGCAGGAGACCAGGTGGGAGGGAGACGGGGCAAGGAGGATGGTGGGAGAATAAACGTTACTGCATGCAGGAGACCAGGTGGGAGGGAGACGGGGCAAGGAGGATGGTGGGAGAATAAACGTCACTGCATACAGGAGACCAGGTGGGAGGGAGACGGAGCAAGGAGGGTGTTGGGAGGATAAACGTTACTGCATGCAGGAGACAAGGTGGGAGGGAGACGGAGCAAGGAGGATGGTGGGAGGATAAACGTTACTGCATGCAGGAGACAAGGTGGGAGGGAGACGGAGCAAGGAGGATGGTGGGAGGATAAACGTTACTGCTAGCAGGAGACCAGATGGGAGGGAGACGGAGCAAGGAGGATGGTGGGAGGATAAACGTTACTGCATGCAGGAGACCAGATGGGAGGGAGACGAAGCAAGGAGGATGGTGGGAGGATAAACGTTACTGCATGCAGGAGACCAGGTGGGAGCGAGACAGAGCAAGGAGGGTGTTGGGAGGGTAAACGTTACTGCATGCAGGAGACCAGGTGGGAGCGAGACGGGGCAAGGAGGATGGTGGGAGAATAAACGTTACTGCATGCAGGAGACCAGGTGGGAGGGAGACGGGGCAAGGAGGATGGTGGGAGAATAAACGTCACTGCATACAGGAGACCAGGTGGGAGGGAGACGGAGCAAGGAGGATGGTGGGAGGATAAACGTTACTGCATGCAGGAGACCAGGTGGGAGGGAGACGGGGCAAGGAGGATGGTGGGAGAATAAACGTTACTGCATGCAGGAGACCAGGTGGGAGGGAGACGGGGCAAGGAGGATGGTGGGAGAATAAACGTCACTGCATACAGGAGACCAGGTGGGAGGGAGACGGAGCAAGGAGGGTGTTGGGAGGATAAACGTTACTGCATGCAGGAGACAAGGTGGGAGGGAGACGGAGCAAGGAGGATGGTGGGAGGATAAACGTTACTGCGTACAGCAGACCAGGTGGGAGCGAGACAGAGCAAGGAGGGTGTTGGGAGGATAAACGTTACTGCATGCATGAGACGAGGTGGGAGGGAGACGGAGCAAGGAGGATGGTGGGAGGATAAACGTTACTGCTAGCAGGATACCAGATGGGAGGGAGACGGGGCAAGGAGGATGGTGGGAGGATAAACGTTACTGCATGCAGGAGACCAGGTGGGAGCGAGACGGAGCAAGGAGGGTGTTGGGAGGATAAACGTTACTGCATGCAGGAGACCAGGTGGGAGGGAGACGGAGCAAGGAGGATGGTGGGAGGATAAACGTTACTGCATACAGGAGACCAGGTGGGAGGGAGACAGAGCAAGGAGTATGGTGGGAGGATAAAAGTTACTGCATGCAGGAGACCAGGTGGGAGGGAGACGGAGCAAGGAGGATGGTGGGAGAATAAAAGTTACTGCATACAGGAGACCAGGTGGGAGGGAGACGGAGCAAGGAGGATGGTGGGAGGATAAACGTTACTGCATGCAGGAGACCAGGTGGGAGGGAGACGGGGCAAGGAGGATGGTGGGAGGATAAACGTTACTGCACGCAGGAGACCAGGTGGGAGGGAGACGGAGCAAGGAGGATGGTGGGAGGATAAACGTTACTGCATGCAGGAGACCAGGTGGGAGGGAGACGGGGCAAGGAGGATGGTGGGAGGATAAACGTTACTGCATGCAGGAGACCAGGAGGGAGGGAGACGGAGCAAGGAGGACGGTGGGAGGATAAAAGTTACTGCATGCAGGAGACCAGGTGGGAGGGAGACGGAGCAAGAAGGGTGCTGGGAGGATAAACGTTACTGCGTACAGCAGACCAGGTGGGAGCGAGACAGAGCAAGGAGGGTGTTGGGAGGATAAACGTTACTGCATGCAGGAGACCAGGTGGGAGGGAGACGGAGCAAGGAGGATGGTGGGAGGATAAACGTTACTGCTAGCAGGAGACCAGGTGGGAGGGAGACGGAGCAAGGAGGATGGTGGGAGGATAAACGTTACTGCTAGCAGGAGACCAGGTGGGAGGGAGACGGAACAAGGAGGATGGTGGGAGGATAAACGTTACTGCATGCAGGAGACCAGGTGGGAGGGAGACGGAGCAAGGAGGATGGTGGGAGGGTAAACGTTACTGCGTACAGGAGACCAGGTGGGAGGGAGACGGAGTAAGGAGGATGGTGGGAGGGTAAACGTTACTGCACGCAGGAGACCAGGTGGGAGGGAGACGGAGCAAGGAGGATGGTGGGAGGATAAACGTTACTGCATGCAGGAGACCAGGTGGGAGCGAGACAGAGCAAGGAGGATGGTGGGAGGATAAACGTTACTGCATACAGGAGACCAGGTGGGAGGGAGACGGAGCAAGGAGGATGGTGGGATGATAAACGTTACTGCATACAGGAGACCAGGTGGGAGGGAGACGGAGGAAGGAAGATGGTGGGAGGATAAACGTTACTGCACGCAGGAGACCAGGTGGGAGGGAGACGGAGCAAGGAGTATGCATGGTGGGAGGATAAACGTTACTTCATACAGGTAAACGTTACTGATTCAAATGGTTGAACTGGAATTGATTCTGTACAGAAGAACATCGGGAAAGGACAAAGACAAAAGAGAGAGTGGATGTGAAGGGAAGGGTTGTGGTCAAGGATAGAAACAGGACAAGAGATTGTGCTGAAAGTCTGGGAAAGCCTGAACCTGGGAGGAAATAGCATGTAGAGAGGAAAGTGGAGGTAGTGGCTATTACAGATACAGAGGTGGAGATTAGGCTAAAGGGGGTGAAGACGGGGAGAGCACCCGGTATTGGAAAAGTAGTGCGTGGGGAGATGGCAATTGTGGAACAGATCGAAATTAAATGGACAAAGAGGCTGTTATATATACGTATGATTCTCGGCATGGTCCCTGCACGAGTGACGAATAGGGCTAATTTTCCCAATATGGAAGCAAAAGGGAGACGTGCAAGACCCAGGGAAATACGGTTCGAGGCGTCACACTCCTAAGTCATGCTATGAAGCTGGTAGAGAGGATTCTGAAAGGGAAGATAAGAAATCGAGTGGAGCAGGAAGTATGCGAAAATAACAGTGATTTAGAAAAGGAAGAGGGACAACAGATAGAATGTTTGCACTAAGACACCTGTTAGAGAAGAGGCTGGAGAGGCACTAGGATATGTTGACCTTGAACAGGCATTTGACACGGTTCCGAGAGAAATGATTATGGCAACGGTGGGAGTGTCAGAAACAGGAGCCAGGATGGTGGAAGCCAGGATGGTGGAAGCCATGTATGAGAGAACAACTGTGGGAGTGTCAGAAGCAGGAGCCAGGATGGTGGAAGCCAGGATGGTGGAAGCCATGTATGAGAGAACAACTGTGGGAGTGTCAAAAGCAGGAGCCAGGATGGTGGAAGCCATGTATGAGAGAACAACGAGAAGAACAGTGGACCTGGGATGTCGAGTTTCAGGTTAACATCGGTTTGAGGCAAGGAAGTGCATCTAGCCCTTTACTGTTAATCATGTTGATGGAATAAATCAGCAGGAAGATCAGCACTAAGTATGTTGTTAGGACAATAAGGTACGCAGACTATCTGGCCATAATAGCAGAGAGCAACTATGAATTGTAAGAAACGCTGCAGGAGAGGAAGGAAATGTTCAAAAAGCATGAACTGATGCTGAGCCTGGAGAAGACAGAAGTGGTGTGGGTTGGACAGCTGAGAGAGGAGTTGAACACCAGGGTGGAGGGGAAGGTGATCAAGCAGGGGGATGGCTTGTGTACCATGGCGGAATGGTTACAGAAGATTGACGTTCGGAGGTAGTTGAAAGTTGAAAGGGAAAGTTCTAGGAGTGTATGCAACGCCGACGTACCTGTATGGTCTAGAGACGGTGGCACTGACAGAGCGTGTGCAACGCCGACGTACCTGTATGGTCTAGAGAAGGTGGCACTGACAGAGCGTGTGCAACGCCGACGTACCTGTACGGTCTAGAGAAGGTGGCACTGACAGAGCGTGTGTAACGCCGACGTACCTGTACGGTCTAGAGAAGGTGGCACTGACAGAGCGTGTGCAACGCCGACGTACCTGTATGGTCTAGAGACGGTGGCACTGACAGAGCGTGTGCAACGCCGACGTACCTGTACGGTCTAGAGAAGGTGGCACTGACAGAGCGTGTGTAACGCCGACGTACCTGTACGGTCTAGAGAAGGTGGCACTGACAGAGCGTGTGTAACGCCGACGTACCTGTACGGTCTAGAGAAGGTGGCACTGACAGAGCGTGTGTAACGCCGACGTACCTGTACGGTCTAGATAAGGTGGCACTGACAGAGCGTGTGCAACGCAGACGTACCTGTATGGTCTAGAGAAGGTGGCACTGACACAGCGTGTGCAACGCAGACGTACCTGTACGGTCTAGAGAAGGTGGCACTGACAGAGCGTGTGCAACGCCGACGTACCTGTACGGTCTAGAGAAGGTGGCACTGACAGAGCGTGTGTAACGCCGACGTACCTGTATGGTCTAGAGAAGGTGGCACTGACAGAGCGTGTGTAACGTCGACGTACCTGTACGGTCTAGAGAAGGTGGCACTGACAGAGCGTGTGTAACGCCGACGTACCTGTACGGTCTAGAGAAGGTGGCACTGACAGAGCGTGTGCAACGCAGACGTACCTGTATGGTCTAGATAAGGTGGCACTGACAGAGCGTGTGCAACGCAGACGTACCTGTATGGTCTAGAGAAGGTGGCACTGACAGAGCGTGTGCAACGCCGACGTACCTGTATGCTCTAGAGACGGTGGCACTGACAGAGCGTGTGCAACGCCGACGTACCTGTACGGTCTAGAGAAGGTGGCACTGACAGAGCGTGTGCAACGCAGACGTACCTGTATGGTCTAGAGACGGTGGCACTGACAGAGCGTGTGCAACGCCGACGTACCTGTATGGTCTAGAGAAGGTGGCACTGACAGAGCGTGTGCAACGCCGACGTACCTGTATGCTCTAGAGAAGGTGGCACTGACAGAGCGTGTGCAACGCCGACGTACCTGTATGCTCTAGAGAAGGTGGCACTGACAGAGCGTGTGCAACGCCGACGTACCTGTATGCTCTAGAGACGGTGGCACTGACAGAGCGTGTGCAACGCCGACGTACCTGTACGGTCTAGAGAAGGTGGCACTGACAGAGCGTGTGCAACGCAGACGTACCTGTATGGTCTAGAGACGGTGGCACTGACAGAGCGTGTGCAACGCAGACGTACCTGTATGGTCTAGAGACGGTGGCACTGACAGAGCGTGTGCAACGCCGACGTACCTGTATGGTCTAGAGAAGGTGGCACTGACAGAGCGTGTGCAACGCAGACGTACCTGTATGGTCTAGAGACGGTGGCACTGACAGAGCGTGTGCAACGCCGACGTACCTGTATGGTCTAGAGAAGGTGGCACTGACAGAGCGTGTGCAACGCAGACGTACCTGTATGCTCTAGAGACGGTGGCACTGACAGAGCGTGTGCAACGCAGACGTACCTGTATGCTCTAGAGACGGTGGCACTGACAGAGCGTGTGCAACGCCGACGTACCTGTATGCTCTAGAGAAGGTGGCACTGACAGAGCGTGTGCAACGCAGACGTACCTGTATGCTCTAGAGACGGTGGCACTGACAGAGCGTGTGCAACGCCGACGTACCTGTATGCTCTAGAGACGGTGGCACTGACAGAGCGTGTGCAACGCCGACGTACCTGTATGCTCTAGAGAAGGTGGCACTGACAGAGCGTGTGCAACGCAGACGTACCTGTATGCTCTAGAGACGGTGGCACTGACAGAGCGTGTGCAACGCCGACGTACCTGTATGCTCTAGAGAAGGTGGCACTGACAGAGCGTGTGCAACGCCGACGTACCTGTATGCTCTAGAGACGGTGGCACTGACAGAGCGTGTGTAACGCCGACGTACCTGTATGGTCTAGAGAAGGTGGCACTGACAGAGCGTGTGCAACGCCGACGTACCTGTATGGTCTAGAGAAGGTGGCACTGACAGAGCGTGTGCAACGCCGACGTACCTGTATGCTCTAGAGACGGTGGCACTGACAGAGCGTGTGTAACGCCGACGTACCTGTATGGTCTAGAGAAGGTGGCACTGACAGAGCGTGTGCAACGCCGACGTACCTGTATGCTCTAGAGACGGTGGCACTGACAGAGCGTGTGTAACGCCGACGTACCTGTATGGTCTAGAGAAGGTGGCACTGACAGAGCGTGTGCAACGCCGACGTACCTGTATGGTCTAGAGAAGGTGGCACTGACAGAGCGTGTGCAACGCCGACGTACCTGTATGCTCTAGAGACGGTGGCACTGACAGAGCGTGTGTAACGCCGACGTACCTGTATGCTCTAGAGAAGGTGGCACTGACAGAGCGTGTGCAACGCCGACGTACCTGTATGGTCTAGAGAAGGTGGCACTGACAGAGCGTGTGTAACGCCGACGTACCTGTATGGTCTAGAGAAGGTGGCACTGACAGGGCGTGTGCAACGCAGACGTACCTGTATGGTCTAGAGAAGGTGGCACTGACTGAGCGTGTGTAACGCCGACGTACCTGTACGGTCTAGAGACGGTGGCACTGACAGAGCGTGTGCAACGCCGACGCACCTGTATGGTCTAGAGACGGTGGCACTGACAGAGCGTGTGCAACGCCGACGTACCTGTATGCTCTAGAGACGGTGGCACTGACAGAGCGTGTGCAACGCCGACGTACCTGTATGGTCTAGAGACGGTGGCACTGACAGAGCGTGTGCAACGCCGACGTACCTGTACGGTCTAGAGACGGTGGCACTGACAGAGCGTGTGCAACGCCGACGTACCTGTATGGTCTAGAGAAGGTGGCACTGACAGAGCGTGTGTAACGCCGACGTACCTGTATGGTCTAGAGAAGGTGGCACTGACAGAGCGTGTGCAACGCCGACGTACCTGTATGGTCTAGAGAAGGTGGCACTGACAGAGCGTGTGTAACGCCGACGTACCTGTATGGTCTAGAGAAGGTGGCACTGACAGAGCGTGTGCAACGCCGACGTACCTGTATGGTCTAGAGAAGGTGGCACTGACAGAGCGTGTGTAACGCCGACGTACCTGTATGGTCTAGAGAAGGTGGCACTGACAGAGCGTGTGCAACGCCGACGTACCTGTATGGTCTAGAGAAGGTGGCACTGACAGAGCGTGTGTAACGCCGACGTACCTGTATGGTCTAGAGACGGTGGCACTGACAGAGCGTGTGCAACGCCGACGTACCTGTATGGTCTAGAGACGGTGGCACTGACAGAGCGTGTGCAACGCCGACGTACCTGTACGGTCTAGAGACGGTGGCACTGACAGAGCGTGTGCAACGCCGACGTACCTGTATGGTCTAGAGAAGGTGGCACTGACAGAGCGTGTGCAACGCCGACGTACCTGTACGGTCTAGAGAAGGTGGCACTGACAGAGCGTGTGCAACGCAGACGTATCTGTACGGTCTAGAGAAGGTGGCACTGACAGAGCGTGTGCAACGCCGACGTACCTGTATGGTCTAGAGAAGGTGGCACTGACAGAGCGTGTGCAACGCCGACGTACCTGTACGGTCTAGAGACGGTGGCACTGACTGAGCGTGTGCAACGCCGACGTACCTGTACGGTCTAGAGAAGGTGGCACTGACAGAGCGTGTGCAACGCCGACGTACCTGTATGGTCTAGAGACGGTGGCACTGACAGAGCGTATTTTTTATTTGTCTAATACCGTATATACATATTATACTTTATTATAACCATATAACAGTATTTTCCATGTTATATATATATATATATATATATTATATATATATATATACTATATATATATATATATATATGTAATTTATTATATGTATATATAGGGCCTATATATAGGCCATATATATATATATGTATATATATATATATATATGCATTATATATATTATATATATGTATGTATGTACGTATGAATTGATGCATACATGCATGTATGTGTATTACTCAATGTTAATATCATGAATCAGAGTAATTTCCTTTTTTCTTGTTACACATGTCATTTATTTGCACCCGTAACATGTTAGTCGGTGTTAGTATTAAATATTTGTCAGGAATTGTGACGAACATCCGCTGAATTATTTAAACGATGTGTTAGCAAGGGACTATCTTTTCTGCAGACTAATCACAGGGACATGGCCTGGGACACGAAACCGTGGTACTACAAACGAGTGCTAAATGTCCACTGGTCTCGTGTTTTGTCCATAATGCTATGCAAATATCCGGGTAACCATGTGGGTAAATGCAAATGGAAATGAGATCCATTAAATTTTTTAAAAGAAACCTCCAAAAACGATGTAATGTGTATTATGGTGGATGATTTAACAATATTTGCCATCCAAGCCAAAGGCCCAGATGACAAGTGGACAAGGAAGCCATTGGCTTATCGAGAGTCCATCAGTGTTCGTCTACGAGTAGCCCGCCCTCCTGAGATATGTGTCCAATCCTCGTCAATCCACTTAGTGATTTCTTCCCAAAAACATATTTGTTAAGCAAGACCTCGGTTTTAGGAATCCATGTTTAGATAAATTTAATAATTTATGCCTAACAAGGAAGTCCACCATATGGTCTTTAATTAACCTTTCTAATAATTTACAAATCACTGACGTTAAACTCACTGGTCTGTAATTCTCTGACTTGTTTCTCGAACCCTTTTTAAATAATGGTATGATGTTTGCTTCTTTCCATTCAAAAGGAACAACTCCCTCTTTTAATGATCAGTTGAACACTCTTGCAAGTGGTATACTGATTTGTTCTACTGTTTCCATTGGTAGTTTTGGAGGAATTCCATCCACTCCCGTTGATTTATTATCTTTCATTGCCTTTATTTTCTTAGCTATCATTTCTGGAGTTACAATTAACTGCCATAAATAATCCGATTTAGCCTCCTGAAATTTAGCATCTGGAACTGGTAATGAACTAATATTCTCTCTGGTAAACACTGAAATGAAGTAACCATTTAGGTCTTCCGCCATTAAAACCCCTGTGATATTATATTACCAGTACAGCATCTTCTAGAGGTCCGACCTTGTCTTGTACGTTTTGTTTACTCCTGACATATGCGTAAAACCTCTTGCTGTCATTGTTTATGTTACATGCTAGTTTTTGTTCATAGCTTCTTTTAGACAGTCTAATTTCAGTTGTAGCTGCATTAAGTGCCTATTTGTAATTTGCATAGTCATCATCCTTTCTGGTACGCCTATAAACCCTCCTTATAATGAAATGTGTTATCATGAAACTAGACACTTGTATAGCTGCGAGAATTGGATCGAACATTTTATTTGGAAATCATCGTGCGAGCAGTAGCGTAGTCTCTATCATCCAGGCTGGTGCTCCTAATAATCATGCACTCGATATATATAGCCTATGTGGTGTTACGCGTTATAATATCACATCCCCCTTCTTTAAAAAAAACGAAATATCTAATATACTAGAGGCTGCTCATAAAAGAAACGATAACGTAAATTGTAACGACTAACTACAATGTCTGTGTAACATTGGAACAACTATGCTACTATTATGAACGCAATTACAAGTCCAAACGCTGGGGGCGCTTCACTCGTCTTCCAGATCTGGTGTATTCTTCAGACTCGGGAAGCTGGAATCGGACTGACTTCTTTACAGGCGGTGGGTCATCACGCAGAGGTGTTATTACTCGCTTGTCGTGATTGGCTCGCTGAATCTCTTGCCTTTGTGCAAGGCGACTGCTGATTTCATCCCTCGACCAATGTTCATTCCTGATGATCACGGGTAGGTTCGATTTGTACTTGCGGGCATTCAGCATATCTGCGGGTGACGGCAAGTGGCTGTCGACCGGTGTAGATCGCAGCGCGAGCAGGGCTTTCAGCGGACTGGATCTCGTCATCGCTGCCTTCTTCAAGGTGCTCTTCACTGTCTGAACCTGTCGTTCGATGAATCCATTGGATTGCGGGAAGTGTGGGCTGGATGTCACATGGTCAAAACACCACTCGTTTGCAAAGTTGCGAAAGGCTTGACTGCTATAATGTCCACCGTTGTCGCTCACGACCTTGTCTGGCGACCCATTCTCCGCAAACACCTCGCTCATCTTCGATATTATGGCGTCGCTTGTCACTCTCCCTTCGATACGGTAAACAAACGGGAACTTAGAGTAGTAGTCACACATGAGCAGGTACGTGTCCAGTCGGATGACAAACATGTCAGTGCCGACGATCTGCCATGGACGCGTCGGTAGTTCATGCTGCATCAACGGCTCGTGTGCTTGACGTCTCTGCAGCTGTTGGCAGGTGTCGCACTTCCTCACGATGTCGTCGATGTCTCTGTTGATGGCCTTCCAGTAGACACAAGACCTCGCTCGTAGCCGGGTCTTCTCAATACCCTGGTGAGCCTCATGCAGTTTGCTCAACACTTCTGACTGTAGACTTAGCGGGATTACCAGACGCTCACCCTTGATGATGAGACCGTCCTCCACTGCTAATTGGTCTCTGCACGACCAGTAGGGTCGCAGTGGTGCCGCTAGTTGGCGCTGGTTCTCTGGCCATCCATTGATGATGATTGCCTTCAATGCGCACAGCTCTTCATCTGTTCGGGTAGCTTCTCGAACCGCCTCCAGCCTCTTCGTGGAGAACTGGACAAACGAAACTTGAACATCCAGCTCTATCTGCTTCGCCTCGGCTGACGACTGTCGTGACATGGTGTCAGCCAATGCTATGTTCTTTCCTGGTATGTAGTGAAGTTTGAAGTCATACGGCTGGACGCGTAGTAGCATGCGTTGTAACCTCTGTGGCGCAGCAGCCAGATTCTTTAGGTGAATCATTTCCAGCGGTTTGTGATCTGACTCGACTGTGAAATGTTTCCCATATACGTATGTATGAAATCTTTCGCATCCGAAAACGACAGCCAACATCTCGCGTTCAATATTGGCGTAACGGCGTTCACAATCAGTCA
The DNA here is from genome assembly GCA_963662155.1 of Lamellibrachia columna. Classification (NCBI taxonomy): domain Eukaryota; kingdom Metazoa; phylum Annelida; class Polychaeta; order Sabellida; family Siboglinidae; genus Lamellibrachia; species Lamellibrachia columna. The sequence continues at coordinate 39,594,322 of OY759264.1, read as the reverse complement.
ATGACTTCGATGCGAATGCGATCGGGCGACCCCCTGCATCAGGACTGCGCCGAGACCCCGGCTCGAGGCATCGACCTGGACCACGGTGTCCATCTTCGGGTCAAAATGACTCAATGTTACTTCTTCGCAGATCAGTTGCTTTGTCTTCTGAAACGCGTCTTCATGCGATGGCGACCACGCAAACTCTACATCCTTCTTGAGTAGGTCTTTCAGTGTCGCTGTGTGGTGAGATAGGTGTGGTATGAACGGTGACATGTACGTTGCCACACCTAGGAATTCTTGCAACTGCGTAGTATCTCTGGGCGTCTCGAGTCGCTTGATGGCATTTACCTTGCTTGGGTCCGGTCGCACACCTGTCACATCAAACACGAGGCCGAAGAAGTGGATGCTAGGCTGATGAATGTCACACTTATCTACGTTAAACACCAGCCCGTGTTTCCTTGCCACTTTCATGACGTTGTGGAGATTCCGGTCGTGCTCGACATCGTCTCTGCCAAAGACTGCGACGTCATCTGCCATACCCATTGTTCCTGGGCATTGCTCCAGAATGTTGTCCATTCTCTCTTGAAAAACGTCTTGACTCAAGTTAAGCCCGAATGGTAGCCTCTCAAAGCGAAATCGTCCGAACGGGCTGTTGAAGGTAGTCTTGCGACTCGACTCATCGTCCAATGAGATGGACCAGTACCCATGGCGCGCATCTAGTTTGGAGAAAACCTTTGCACCTGCGAGCTTGTACGTCACTTCGTCGAGTGTGGGTGTTTTGTAATGCGGTCGTTTCACCGCCTCATTCAGATCCTTGGGATCTAGGCAGATCCGCAGCTTGCCAGAAGATTTCCGGCTGTACACAATGCTGGACACCCAGTCTGTAGGTTCGGTCACTCTCGTTATGACCTTCAACTTCACCATAGCGTCCAGCTCTGACTTGATCTCGTCCCGCATATGGATAGGGCACTTTCGCGGAGCATGAACAACTGGTGCGACATTTGGATCTGTCGTGATGTGGAACTTTCCTTGAAAATTTCCGATGCCTTCAAATCTGTCAGGATAGCACTGAAGTAGATCCTCCTTCGTCTTGATTGGCATGTCAATTGGCTCGTCTCTCGTGATTTCACAGTGCATGGTGATGAGCTGCAAGGCCCGACAAGATGGCAGTCCGACAATGGCTGGTCCCGGTGTATCGGCGACGTAGAACTCAGTGTCATGGCTGACCTCATTATGTTTGCACGGCAACATCAGTGTCCCGTACTGTTTGATTCGCTCGCCATTGTACGCCATCAGCACTGTTGTAGACTCTTGTAGTCCTCTTCTTGATGGGTAACCTCCAGTGCCAAGATTCTCTGGGTACATCCGTCGATACATTCTGAGTGGAAGGACATTCCCCTGGGCCCCAGTATCGACTTTCACCTTTAGTGTCGCATGTTTCACGCCCATTTGTATGTCAAGCGACGCGTAGACCTCGCTTCGTGTGTCATTCTCCGCATCAACATTGTCGAATACGAGCTTCTCAAAACCTTGTTCCAGGCATGCCTCCCTTTCGACGTTGTGCACTGTCGCTGAGCGATCAGTACCTCGGCTTGGCGACTTGTGTCGTGACTTTGACCTCTGTCGGGAGTGGTCCACGTGCCCACGTGGCGCTGGTCGTCCACGACCACGTGATTCAGCTCTTTCGCGTCCCCACTCTGACGCTCTGCACATTACCTTCCAGTGGTTCAAGCGACCACAAGCGACACACTTGCTGCCGTATGCAGGACAGCTATTTATTCCAGCAGGGTGAGTCCCTCCGCAGTACTTACACGTACGACGACTGCCAGAGTACTCGCGTTGCTGACGTTTATTATGATGCCTGTCGTGTTGAACCGGGTGGATGCTGGTTTCTCCGCTGAACAATTGCATGTCAGTGACTGTGGCCTCGAATGTACGTACGATGTCTAACGCGCCATCCAAGGTCAAGGTTGCATCCCGTCCCAAAAGCTTCTCCTGCATTTTGCTGTGTCGTATTCCAATGATCAATTGCTCGACGAGACGTTCATCTGTCTCAACAACATCTCTGAAGTTGCACTTTTTAGCCTGAAGCTTGCATCGCATCATATACTCGTCTACCGATTCACCAGCAGATTTTCGGTATTTCTGGAGATGGAATCGACTCAGTCTGTAGTTCGTCTTTGGCTCTAAGAATTTCTTAAAACAGTCCCACAGGACGCCCAGTTTCTTCCTGTCGGCTGGTGTCATGTCCCATGTGTTATATACTCTTAGGCCTTCCTGCCCAACCCATAGCAGAACATATGTGACTTTCTCTTCCTCACTTTTTCCTGCTAAGGGCCCGCTGAAGATCAACTCACAGTACTGTTTGAAACTGGTGAAAGCGGTTGGCAGATCTGAACTAGACCAGTCCATGCGTGGCGGGTCGATACCCGTTAAGTCACCCATTATCGCTCACGCGCTTGCATATATCGCGGTGACGAAATGTAGTGTTAGTCCAATGCAATAGCCTTATGCTTCGGCTTCATATGCATACAAAAGATCAGGGACATCAATTCTGTTCGTGGGCTTGGGAAGTGAAATCATTCATTCAGTTAGGGCAGTTTCACTTGACTTAACTGCACTGTTGACATCTTTCCGCGTGAAATCGATCGGTGACGTCAGCCCTCGGCGCCCGCGTCACTCGAAAATTCCGCGTAAAACAAAAACTCAGTCTCTTTTTCCGATCGAAGTTGATTCTCTAGCGTGTCCTATTAATGTCAGTTCTTTAGACGGGGTAATCGTTCACCGCCGCTGCCACCATGAAATGTGTTATCATGAAACTAGACACTTGTATAGCTGCGAGAATTGGATCGAACATTTTATTTAGAAATCATCGTGCGAGCAGTAGCGTAGTCTCTATCATCCAGGCTGGTGCTCCTAATAATCATGCACTCGATATATATAGCCTATGTGGTGTTACGCGTTATAATATCACAGTAGGGTTATGAATGAACGCTATTTTAATGAACACTATTTTTGTAATAGTTTCTTTTGACAAGTGTTTCTTTCTAGACCGTTTTCCTTGTTTTTTTGAAGGGAACAAATTTATCGAGGATACTATCAATTTCTTATTTTAGAATATTCCAACATTCAATTGCGGTCTTATTCATCAGCATGTTATTCCAATCTAGCTTTGCTAAGTGTTTTCTCATATCTTTATAGTTACCTTTGTGGAAGTTTGTCCTATACGTTTTTTATTTTTACTTTCTGATTTTACATTAACGTCAAAATGTATTTGATTGTGGTCACTGTTACCCAATGGTTCGTGTATTTTTACATTGTCCTCTAATTCTTGTTGTGATGACAAAACTATATCTAATACATTATCTCCCCTAGTTGGTTCTAGCACGTGCTGAGTAAGGAAGCTATCCTGATTTAAAAATAGAAATTGTTGGTCCTCACCCCCTGTACTCTCTAGAGATTTCCATTGTATGTGTCCATGGTTAATTTTCCACATTATAATACATTCCCCTTTACTAACTTCCTTTATAGCATTTTTTATGTTTGTGTTATCCTCTTCGTTTATGTTTGGACTTCGGTAAACTAATCCAATTTTGAATTTCCTGAAACTATTTTGCACAAAACAGCTTCATCGCAATCTGCTTCCCTTTCTAATTTTATTTCATAAGCCTGAATAGATTCTTTAACATATAAAGTAACTCCCCCTCCCCTTCTTCCTATTCGATCTCTCCTAAACATTACGCATCCTGTCAATCCTACTTCAGCATCTGTTATGTCTGTGTTAGCCCATGATTCGGTAATACCAATGTAAGGGTCAATATCTTCTACCATAATGTTTAATTCGTTTTTTTATTTACTATACTCCTAGCATTTACACACGCATATATAACCTGCTTTTGACATGTTTTTCGGACATTTTGTTATTGGTTTGTCTGTACTAATGGCCTCTTGTCCTGCTTGAGGCATCTCTAGGTAACCCCCCTGCACTTCTAGTTTAAACAATGTTTACTACCAACAAATATTTGTTATGCTACCCATGCCACTCTCTACTGCTGCTGTGAGTCCATCCGCAAATACTGCTGCCCCCTTTCCACTTAGATGAAGCCCATCCTTCATGTACATATCAGCCCTTCCAACATTTCCTCACAAATCCAACTTCCTGTTCCCTACATAGCTTCTGGACTAGCATGTTAATTGCCATCCCCCGGAAATTTCGATATATGTGACCACTCCTTACTATTACTGGTAAAATCACTGACAGTATTACCTGCTCAACCTGCGTCTGCTTTAGTGTTCTGATCAACTTCCTGTATTTCCTAACTATGGTAGTTGTACCCTCCCTCTCTACGTTATTTGTGCCTATGTGTACTAAAACAGATCCACCCTTGCCCGAACCCACGATGTTTTCTACCCTCTCAGTTATCGCCTCTATTTTGGCCCCAGGCAAGCAAACCACCTCCCTTGTTTAAGATTCTGTCGGTCTTCCTAATTATTGAGTCCCCCACAAACACCCTCGCTCTCCTTCTAACCCCCTCTATCACTGCCTCAGAATAGCTCTTCCGATGGATCCCTTCCATCACATTCTGTCCTGCAGCCTTGTCACTTGGCAGACTGTTATCAGTCTCTCTCTCACCCATCAACCTGTCACCTTTCCCTCCCGTCTCCTGTCTAACTTGCGCTCCCGTCGCCTTCCCTCCTAACACGTTCCCTCCCGTCTCCCTCACTCCCATCGCCTTAACTCTCGTCTCCTTCCCCCGTCTCCTTCGCTACTGTCTCCCCCACTCCCCTCTCCTTCGATCCACTTGTCTTCCCTCCCATTTCTTTCTTCCCCGTCTCCTTTCGTCCTGTCTCCCTACGTCCCGTCTCCTTACGTCCTCTCTCCCTACGACCTGTCACCTTACCTCCTCTCAGCCTCCTCCCAGGCTGAGGTGAGCTCTCCCTAGCATCTCTCTCGTTGTCTTCCCCCACTTTATCATCTACTGTCCTCCCACCGGAACTACTGGCACAACGCTTTTCTGTAAATTCTCTGCACCAAATTCAAGTCGCCGCTGCACCAAGATTCCGGAAGTTAAGCAATGACGTCTTTCGCTACCTACACTCATAAAAGTTTTCGTTTAAAATTGGTCATTGCATCGCGTGCAACTCTGCACTGAGAATGAATGTGGAACACGTATTATACATAATCGAATCTAACACGATGGTTTGTTTGACCTGTCATTTTTTACATAAACAGCGGTCGCCACCCCGATATATAGTTGTCACACACACGCACACACACACCACACACACACACACACACACACACACACACACACACACACACACACACACACACACACACACACACACACACACACATTCTTGATTGCGCCATAAATATATTAAACAGTGCACGCACGCACGCACGCACGCACGCACGCACTACTACTACTACTACTACTACTACTACTACTACTACTACTACTACTACTACTACTACTCTATAACGAAATGTCTAGGCATAGCCAATAAGAGACTTCCGAGAAATGTCGCAGAGAGAACGAAAGCACCCATGGGTGTTGTTGTAATAATGGTCGCAACACAACAGTACCTATTCGCCTCGTAGGATCATGGATTGTCGGAGCTCAGTCCAACGCATTGTGTGTCCAGATGTTCAGTAGTTGTCTGTCGTTGCTACCATGTGCTCGTGCGAGAAGATCATGTTCGCTCTATGTGTGTAGCTGTTATACGAGCTGTAGTTGTAGGTCAATACAAGCAGCACGCGTGGTTAACATAAACGGTGTTCAGACCTGTAAGGTCTACACTTCTGATTAGCACGGGCTGTATCGAGTACAGCGCAGCCTGCTACCCGGACGTGTGACAGACACCATTGCTGCGTCCGGTGACATCAAATCTTAGTGAACACATTCACGCTTAACCACTCTCTCACTCGCACAATCACAACAACTGACCAGTTGACTGCCGATTACCTGTCTGTGACGTCCACAGTAATCAATGACACTACGCCGTCAGACGCAGTGTGCCGTTCCCGTTGTCATCATTGCCAGATCTCTGCGTAATACTGGCCGATGTCTGGTGCGATGACCTGCCAACGCGACTACGACAGTGGCATTAGCCTCCCGCCACTCCGTCAAGCGCATTAAACGCAATGACAAATGCGAATCGACATTCCCTAACGACAGCAGCGGCCGCCATATGGCCACTGCAGACAGCGGCGGCGAGGGGTTCGGATCAATCCTTCCTGTCGAGACGGCACCTGCACACATACGGAATTATAACCACGGCTCTCACCTAAATCAGTAGTGCTGCAAGCTGGAGAGTCGATTTAATTCCATTACCACCATCGCCATTACCAACATCACCTCCACCACCACCACAACCGCCACCGTCGCCACCACCACCACCTTCACTACCACATCACCAACGTTACCACCACCGCCATCGCGTGTGCGTGAGTGCGAGAGCGCGCGCGTGTTGTATTTAAATAAAATATAATATGTTTAATAATCATATCTTATAGCCTTATACGATGTCTGATTGAGTCAGCAAATCCTAAGAAGACTAATTCGAGTTGGCGCCGTCACTTAACTAGCGGCTCTCGGTTAAACACTCGGCTTTCGGCACTTATCGATGTCATTATTATTGCTCACTGCTTTCTAGGCCATCGATATTGCTGCATGCGAGCCGTGCGATTGTCGGCACCAGTGGCTCGCTAATCAACGAACGTTGAGTCCTTTGGCGATAACAGAGACCATAAATAATGTTCAGTTTGATGGTAATCATAACGTTTCTTTGGCTCATTGCTCATTTGACATTTTTGGTTCAATGTGGAGCGCTGGTGCTCAACGGTGCAGAGTCCAACATGGAATAGTGTGGAGCACTGTGCTCAACAGTGCAAGTGTCCAATGTTATTCAGTATGAACCACTGGTACTCAACGGTGCAGAGTCCAACATGGAATAGTGTGTAACACTGTGCTCAACAGTTCAAGTGTCCAATGTTATTCAGTATGGAGCACTGGTACTCAACGGTGCAATGTCCAACATGGAATAGTGTGGAGCACTGTGCTCAACCGTGCAAGTGTCCAGCGGTGTGTAGAGTCCAAAATAGTTCACTATGGGGCACCGGTGCTCAATGGTCCAAGTGTCCAACATGATTCAGTATGGAACACTGGTACTCAACGGTGCAGAGTCCAAAATAGTTCAGTATGGAGCACTGGTGTCTAACAGTGCAGTGTCCAATATGGTTCAGTATGGAGCACTGGTGCTCAATCGTGCAAGTGTCCATCATGGTTTAATATGGAGCACTAGTGCTCAATAGTGCAGAGTCCAACATAGTTCACTATGGGGCACTGGTGCTCAATGGTACAGTGTCCAACATGGTTTAGTATGGAGCTTAATGGTGCAGTATACAGCACTAGTGCTCAACAGTGCAAGTGTCCAACGTAGTTCAGTGTGGAGCACTGGTGCTCAACGGTGCAAGTGTCCATAGTTCAGTGTGGAGCACAGGTGCCCAATGGTGTAAGTGTCCAACATAGTTCAGTGTGGAGCACTGGTGCTAAATGGTGCAAGTCTCCAACATAGTTCAGTGTGGAGCACTGGTGCTCAATGGTGTAAGTGTCCAACATGGTTCAGTTATTTCAGTTACAAATTATGTTACATCATGGGTGACTTTAACATTAATCTATTTAACCATGAAGTACATGCACCAACATGCAATTTTTTAAACCTGTTTTTACATTCTTATATTCCATTAATAAATAAACCAACATGAGTAACTAATCGATCGGCAATATTAATTGATAATTTTTTTAACAAATAACCATAAAAACATGCTGCAGGGCATTATGCATATAGATATATCTGACCACTTCCCATTATTTCTCATTGATAATAATTGTAAATTAACCAACTACTTTAAATACACAACAAAAAGAAACTTTTCAAGGCAAAGATAGATTTTATAATAACATTGCATGTTATTATAAAATCTATGTTTGCCTTGAAATCTTGACTGGGACATTATGACATCTACAAATAATTATCAAACAGCCTATTCAGTATTCTATAAGTCACTACTTCAAGAATACTTTGGCTGCTTTCCCATAAAAAACAATTAAGCTTAACTACAAGAATAAGAAACCATGGCTAATATATGGGCTAAAAAACTCAGTAAAAGAGAAGAATAGACTCTATATCAAATATCTAAGACAAAATACAAGATATAACGAAACTAAATTTAAAGTCTACAAAAGTAAATTGAATGGCTTACTAGGAAATTTTAACATGAACATTATGCAACCCTCTTTGAAGAAAATAAGTATAACCTTGAAAAGTCTTGGTCCCCATTAAAAGAAATAATAAACAAGAAACATGATACCTATGTGCAGACAACATTCATCATCAACAAAGTTGTAACATAAAAACAAAAACAAATAAGCGAATGTTTTATTAATTTTTATACATTTGGCTCTAGCCTTGCAAAAACATTCCACAGAACCAAACAGACCCTATGACAAAGCTGTCATACAAGAAAAACAGCAATACTAAAATTATGTCTCTTGAACCAATAACTGAAAATGAGGTGTCAGCAATATTAAACTCTCTCAAAATATCTAGTCGTGGATGAGATGACATTTCTTGTAGTAGTAAGTAGCCGGTAATAAAAAAACATATAAAGTTTTTATTAATTAACATATTTATATAAGCTCTCTAGAAATGCTGGAATATTCCCAGATGAATTAAAAATAGCTACGGTAATAGCTATCTACAAAGCTAACAATTTCAGTATTACCTACTTTTTCTAAAATATTGTAAAGACTAATGTATAACAGGCTGTTAAATTTGATTAATAAGTATAACATTCTGTACAAATATCAGTTTGGTTTTCGAAAAAAATCACTCCACTAACATAGCACTAGTGACCATTGTAGACAAAATATCAGAAGCACTACAAAACAAACATTTTGTGTTAGGGTTGTTCTTAGATTTATCTAAAGCATTCGATACTGTTGACTGTGAGATACTGTGTCAAAAACTCCAAAATGTTATGGTATACGTGGCTTAGCCAATGATTTAAAAGTTATTTATCTAGTAGAAGGCAATATGTGTATTACAATAACACTAGCTCCACTAAACTCACTATCACTTGTGGAGGTTCCATACTGCACAAGGACATTGTAGTATATCAATGATATTGCTAATGTCTCAGATATTCTTTTTTCCATATTATTTGCTGATGACACTAGTGTATTTATACAGGGTGATCATTTGGATGATATAACTAACAAAATTAATCTTGAACTAAAAAAACTTATAGCTTGGTTAAATGCTAACAAATTATCTCTAAACATTGATAAGACTCACTACATGATATTTAGAACACCCAACAAAAAACATAAAACCGACAAAACTTGAAATTAATGCTAGTATCCTCTACAACATTTCTTGGTGTCACTATTGATAACAAACTCAACTGGGCTGAACACATTAACCAAGTTAAATGTAAAATCTCTAAAGCAAAGCGGTGTTGGCATTCTCAACAAACCCAAAAGGTCACTAACTATACCATGTTTGGTCACCTTATATTATTCTTTGTTATCCCCTCACTTGACCGATTGCATCAAAATGTGGGGTAGTGCATTTGACTCATATTGTTCATATACTACAGCGGTATTTAACCTGGAGGTAATTACCCCAAGGAGGTAAGTTTGCCTTTTTCGGGGGGTAACGGGAACATTTTAATTAACGGAAATTTTAGCAGGTATAATTCAGTCATAATGTTTGCGCTCTTGTAGCATGCCACCTTGACAATGTTTATGCAGTGATGTAGGCTTACTGTAAGTTAAGAACGCAACATGCTCGAACGTGCCAGAAATATCGACAAATCCACTGGCAGCGCTCAACTACTCTTTCGGTCACTGGCTTCCGAGTTCCGGCGTTCCAGCGGCCCCACCCGTAGTCAAAGAGCGTACTCCCAGTTTTGTCACGTAGTGATAATTTAAAACGCACTGGCTATTTACCGAGCAAACCAATGCGCAATCTCGATCTTGCTTCAGGTAACGTTAATTAATGTTTGACTTTGCTTAAACGTAGATGATCGTTCACGTTTTAATCTAGCCATATACGCATTTCGCGTGTTCCAACAATGACACTTGCACATATAATGATCAAAATCTACAAAATATTGCCATCTCCTACGATTAATACCACGGGCAACTGAATCAACTTGGGCCATTATAACTAATATATACTATATATTAGTATATATTAGTTATAAAGCCCCAAGGCCAAGGCCAAGTTGATTCAGTTGCCCGTGATTAACACCGTCACGTCACAGAAATGGTTTTAAGACATGTAATATTTTAGACGATGATGAAGTCAACTGTATTATTACGGACAATTCTGTATTTTAAAGAATGTACAATTGCCATTTTGAATGTGCGAAAATAAAGATTTTATTATTATTATATTGAATGAGCTTCACAAAAACGCCGTATGGCGTCGCTAGTATTTATGACTGATTGTTTGTATGTAAGTGCGTGCATCGGAATATTAAATATATTTTCAAAACAAAAGAATATATGTAATGTTTGCGCACACACAAATACAAACATGTAAATACATACAGTTACTGGCAATTCGTATGATTAAAAACGGAAACACAGTACAGTGGATTATGTTATTATTTTGTGGAATAATTTGCCCTCGTGTGTGAGACGTACATTAAAATCTTTTACTAGTATGCTTATATTCTGACTGGCACAAATCACGCAATACATTATTTTCACAGTAATTTGTTTATGTTTGTTGTAATTGTTAGAAACTAATTTGTCACTTATTTGTGTTCCCAGATGCGTGAATCATGGCTCCAGGAAAGAAACGGTCATTCAAGGAAGCGTTTTTGCGATGGGGATTTACAAGCGTTGTTGATAAGTCCATTGAAAAGCCTCAATGCGTTCTTTGCAGTAAAGCCCTTAGGGCGGGGAGAAACCAGGCCAGCTAAAGAACCATTTCGAACGAAGTCATGTAGAGTTTGCAGAAAAGGGCATTGAGTTATTTTAAAGGAAGGAGCGTATTCGGAAATCTACCCGTGTGGATTCAACTGGCCACTTTGCTCAGATAAATGAAGCTGTTCTCTTATCGCATTGTTCTTCGTTTTGCTGATTGTAATTAAGAAACCTCACACAATCGGGGAGGATCTTATCAAGCCATGCCTCGCTGAAGCAATGAAACTTGTCCTAGGGGATGAACAAGCAAGAAATTATGGACTATATATCACTTTCGGACACGAAGCCGAATCTCAGAGATGAGCGAGGACATTTTGGAACAGGTAGTTGCAGAAGTGAAAGCAAGCCCCCTACTTCGCGCTTCAGTTGGATGAGTCGACGGATGTTGCCGCTTTTGAACAGTTGCTTTCGGTACACGAAAGGCGACTCAGTGAAATCTTCTTTCACTGAGATTGTCTGCTTTTGCCGTGAAAACACTTCCGCTGGTCTCGTCAATGTCTTCTCGGAGGTTGTTAAAATTTTAATAATGTTTGAGGCAGTGCTACGAAGTGTTGTGTGAGGAAGTTGGGGTCGAATTCAGTGTACTCCTGTTTCATACGGAGGTTCGCTGGTTATCACGGGGGAAAGTCTTTATACGCGTGTTCAAACTGAAAGAAGAAATCGCCTTGTTTCTGGAAAGGGGGAGAACTGCTAAAGAACAAGAATGCCACGTGAGGATAACGGACCATACATTCATTCTAAAGCTGGCCTACCTCGCAGATTATTTTGGTGAGATCAATCATCTGAGCCTCTCAATACAAGGGAAGGTGGTGAATATCTGCTCAGCTCAAGACAAGGTAGCCAGCTTCCTGCGCAAGCTCCAGTGTTACCAACGTAGAGTTCAGGCCGATGATGTCTCCATGTTCTCCCAATTGACAACGCTGCTTGAGGGGACCGAGGATAAATGTCCTTCTACAGAAAAGTCCATAAGTGGATACTTCCATGATCTGGAACGCCGTGAAAAGAATACATGGATTGTGAGACCTTTTTCTGTGGAAGAAGGAGTCATCAAATATGATGATGTCACGGCGAAAACATAGTTCTTTGGCCTGCGAGAAGACTTCACGCCGAAAGCAAACTTTCAAGATTCTGACATGGCTACCTTCTGGCATAAAGCTGGTAAGGGTTATCCAGTTCTCTCAGACAGATCTCTGAAAGTCCTCATCCCATTTGCCACCACATATCACTGTGAGGCTGGCTTTTCAACAATGGTCACGATAACAACCAAGGATCTCGCCCATGACCTGCGATGTGCTCTAGCTGTGACAAAACCTCGCACCTCACAGCTGGTCAAGAAGAAACCGTTCCAACCGTCACACTGACACTTGCATTTGTAGCGTATGACTTGTCATGTGTTTGATCTGAACTAAGATGAGGCTAGTGACGTCTAGAAATAATTATTTTCTTCTTCGTTTGTCTTAATCTAACATGACGAAAATAAAACAGTACAGGAATAAAACAAAAGAATGTTGTTTATTTCCACATTTCCTTTTTCGTGTTTCCACTTAAATTTCCCCATTTCCTTTTTCGTTGATCCACTTAAAACCATGAGGGGGTGATTGCGGCTTTGTTGGTAAGCTCAAGGGGCAACAGTGCCAAAAAGGTTAAATACCACTGATGTATTACAAAGGTTCAAAAGAAAACAGTGAGAATGCTTGTCTCAGCTGATAGATTAGCTCATACTAAACCTATCTTTAAACTACTAAACATCTTAGCATTTAGACAACTATATGTATACTCAATACAAATGTTTATGTATAAATACAGCAGTGGTCTTCTACCTTCATTTGTTTATAATATGTTTAAACTTAATCAAGATGTTCATAGTTACAATACAAGACAATCTACACAAATACATATATTCATGGCAACTCTAGAAATAAGACTTCATTCTGTAAGAATTAAGGGTGCTATAATTTGGAATTATTTTAACACAAGACTTAAGTTTACTACCTTTTGACTAATGAACTACAAATGTTTACTTAAATAATTTATATTATTACACAATGATGTTAATATATAACATGTATCACAATCACGATTAGTTTTTTTACAACTGCACGTTATCTTTGTGTTTAATACTATAATATATATTGATATATATATATAATAGGGAGTATAACATTATATAATGTTCTTCCCCTATTGTTCTCATTATATTATTATATAGGTTTTGCCTTCATTTGATTTGTATGTATTGTAGAGTTACAATAAATTTTACTTGATCTGGTGTTGGTGGTTATAAATAGTTCCTCCTGCCATCAGTGATAAATCACTATGTTGTTGGGACGACAAAGTGCCTCTGAGATCTGCATCTGGTTACCTGGCTGTTGCTAGTCAAGTGAACCAAAACGTGATTCAAGCGTGAATGAAAAATGCAGTGAAAAAGGCCAGCTTGGGCATAACAATATCAGCATTAATTTGTCCAAAGCAAATCATAAAATTATAATAAAGTTTCTGTCATTCACTTACAATTATTTAAGCTACCGTTTTTGTAAAGGCAGTTCTCATTAATAGATGATCCCGTTTTGGAAGCACACGTCTTGTGTTATGTGTTTAATGATAAGTATAGGTAGCCTGAATTGTGTATGCAGGAGACATTTACTCGAATAATTCAGGAATTTGAAACCTCAATTAAAAATACAGATATTTGGCACCATGAGCAAACAAGCACAACTGGTATTTGTGTAAAATGTCAACCAGTGTCTTAGAAGAGTTTGGACGCACAGTCAATGATTCAGTGAGCAGCATGGCATATAGAGTGCTTTGTCAACCAAACAAAGCCCATCGCTGATGATAGAGACCTGGACGGATTCATTAAGCATAAAGACCAAGCAAGCTCACCAGCCTTATCACAAAATGGCAAGCTAAAAACGAGAATGAAATTTTCCCTGCTTCATAGCTTGGAAGGTCTGGCCCATGAGCAAGGGTGTGCCAATACACTCACTGCAGAGGACATTATTCTAGGTGGGGCTGCCATCATTAACATGCTGCGACTTGGCCCTGCCAAAGCATTTGATGATTATACAAACCAAGTGTTCCTCTCACACCACTCTCATGCACTATGTACTCTGCCTTTGGAACCGGGAAGAACTTTCATTTCTTTCTTGCACACATATGCCATGGGTGCTCTCAAATGGTGATGGGTTGTTGCGTAAGACAGACAAACCAGCAGCACTTGCCAGAGTGCTGCAAAAGAACATGTCTCCAGCAGACGCAATTCCTCAACCATCAACATGCATCATAGATCAAATGAGCCTGCATGGTCCAGAATATGAAAGGCAATACATGACTTTTGTACAACTAGCAGATACTGCTCCATCTCTTGTACTGCACTGGGGTATATAGTGAATTAATGTTGTATTTTATGTATATTTGGAATCAAAGATGAGATGATGCAACCAAAGATGAAGCACGGCTAGATGACCAGTGAGAAGGTTTGTTACAAGATTACCCGAGTTGACTGGGAAGAAGCTGGAGTCTTCACAAGAGGAACATGACACTAGCACACTTCTTAATGTGTTGCATGCTTCAGAGGCTGGAGTCTTCACAAGAGGAACATGACACTAGCACACTTCTTAATGTGTTGCATGCTTCAGAGGCTGGAGTCTTCACAAGAGGAACATGACACTAGCACACTTCTTAATGTGTTGCATGCTTCAGAGGCTGGAGTCTTCACAAGAGGAACATGACACTAGCACACTTCTTAATGTGTTGCATGCTTCAGAGGCTGGAGTCTTCACAAGAGGAACATGACACTAGCACACTTCTTAATGTGTTGCATGCTTCAGAGGCTGGAGTCTTCACAAGAGGAACATGACACTAGCACACTTCTTAATGTGTTGCATGCTTCAGAGGCTGGATACAAAACCAACTTCATTTCTGCTGAAGATACTGACGTCTTCATAGTGTCTTGGCTTCAAAAATAATACATCGTGCTTTGTGTATACAAGAAGTGTGGAACATGCAACAGGACATTGGCAAACTTGCTAATAGTCCAGTAAAAATTGACAATGACTAGGAAAATTAGGTTAAAAATGCAATTTTTGTTTTAAGACGAGCGGGTGGGTGCCCTGAGTTCACACAAAAAATTCAACCCTGGGAAACCTTGATGTTACCTCAGGCCTTGATTGATGATGTTTCTCATATTTGTAACTTTTTCAGTTATTGATCAATACGTTTGTTATGATATGTATAATGGTGCATTATATTAAAAATTAATCATAGGGTTTAAATGTGTCATTAATTATCAGTCGATAAACACTACCCCACCCTGTAAGGTTGCAAATTATTATTTTGTAAAAAAAATACACATTAACATAAGGTTGTATTGAAACGATATTACCTTGGGTTTTGCTACTGTGACATCCAGTAATTTTGAGCCATTTGGCATCCTTTTTTATGTGCAAACCACCCTATGATGTTGTAAGTACCTTTTTTCAAAGGTGGTGGGAGTTTTGGGCCAGGGAATCAACACCTGCAACCGTATGGAGGTGTCGAATAGCTCAACATGACAAGTATTAATGTCAATGTATATCACTATAGCCAAATCCCAATTTAACTTAAATGTTACAATTGTGACTTAAAATGTCACAATTGTGACTTAATGTGTATTTTGCTGACAAAAAAGACATTTGCAGCTTTACAGGGCGGGGAATGATTTGGTCAGAAGATCAATACCTGCCCCAACAGAAAGATGCACAATGGCTCAAAATGACCAGGAGTAAAGTCAATGAGTGTCACAAATGCAAAAAAAAATAAAAAATTTAATGCAGTTAAAGGGTTACAATTTTATCTTGTATGTATGTTTTTTTTAATAAGCACACGCAAGTTTACAGGGTGGGGATAAAGAAAGAAGTGGCGCAGCTTTGCTGACTGTTGAACTGACACCGTGCTGATGACCTCCAAAGGTCAGACTATCATAAAAAGAAATTGTCTCATTTTTTTAGCATTGGGGCAAATTAAATGGAAATGAATGTTTGGTCAATGGCGCTAAGCCAATTTTAAGTTACAAAATAATACATCCACATTTCCTGCTAGATTTGTTAGTGCACATTGAACTGATGAGCTTGGAAATGAATAGTCATCTTCAAATCCTTTGATTTGCTATAACATTTTGACATTGTCATGTATATGCTAACAAAATGAATTATGATGTTATTCGGACTTGGTTGTTGGCTCTCAGTTGGCAATAACACTGATATAGCACTAAAAGTTACAGGATACAGGAAGTTCACATTGAAACAAGTATGCTAAACACTAGCTTGCTGACATTGTGTGCACAAACTGGTATGGATAGCCAATAAAAGAAAATATGATAAAGGCAGGGTACATATATTGGTCTTGAAAAAAATAGATGTTCCCAGGATTGAGTTTGGTTGCATTTTTTCTGCAAGTCCAGGAAACTCTACAAGAAATTTTAAGACATACATTTGCTTTTTAACCAATATGTCCGGGTTTTGTCAAACATTTTCTACTGGACAATAAATCATTCAGGCATAGTGCTTGTGACTGGTCTGCACGCATTCATAGGTTTTGATACTGCTATGACTTTTGCAAGTAGTGGAATGAAAGTGCTTTTTAAGAAATGAAAGCAGACCAATCGTGGAAGTATTGCCAGAATGTCTTAAGAAGGAACATCAGTTTACCTGCCATATGTATTTATATCAACACTTGTAAGGTCAACCAACTGCATTTATGAACACTTCCGTGCTAAACAGGGACAGTTTGAATCAGGTCATATCTCACCACATAAAGATAGCCTTTTCATTCTTTTTCTTTGAGCAAATAACCAGTCTGTGGTTTGGAAGCGCTGCCTCCAAAGGATGCCGACCCTCTGTGCCCAGTCCAAACAAATGTGGATGGATCACAGATGATGAATACAGACTGACCACTGAGTGGATGCGTGGGCCACTGGCACCCAGTGCTGTTTTGGAACTGTTGTCTAGACTCCTGTAAATGTCAATGTTCTTGCAAACAACCAGACTGCAGCTGCATGGCAAATGTCGGATATGTGTAAATTCCAGATATAAGGTACTGCCCTAAATTACATAGACCTGACCTGTTGTATCATCATTAGTTGTTATTATATTGTAAGTTGATTATATGACATACATTATCAGTTGATTACCCTGTCTTTTACATTGTCAGTTAATTATTATATTGTCAGTTGATTACTACATTGTTAGTTGATTATTACATTATTATATTATCAGTTGATTATTATTTATCAGTTAATTATTACATTGTCAGTTGATTATAACATTGTCAGATGATTATTACATTATTAGTTGATTATTACATTGTCAATTGATTATTACATTATCAGTTGACTAGATTTAACAAGATTTAATAAGATTGCCATCTCAAACAACAAGTTCCAGATGGCAAGTGGACAAGGAAGCCATTGGCTTATCTAGAGTCCAACAATTTTCTCTTCTATGTGTAGCCCGCCCCTATCAGATATCTGTCAATTCTATTTTTAAACACATTCACACTGCTAGCATTAACACAATCATTTGGTAGTTTGTTCCATTCATTTATCACCCTCTGTGAGAAAGAGTACTTTCTCATGTCCAACCTACACTGCTCCTTAACTAATGCTGCTTTGTGTCCTCTGGTTCTACTTTAAGTTTGAAGAACATATTCCTATCAACATCCTCATAACCGTTCACTATTTTAAACACTTTTATTTGGTCTCCTCTTAGTCTCCTGGTCTCTAGTGTTGTCAAACCACATTGTAATAGGCGGCTTTCGTAACTAAGGTCTCTCAATTCTGGAATCATTTTAGTTGCTCTTCGTTGTATTATTTCTAGCTTGTCTAAGTCCTTTTTACAATATGGCCTCCATGCTTGAATACAATATTCCAAATGTGGTCTAACTATTGCTTTGTACAGGGGTACAATTAGCTGTTTCTCCTTAAACGTGATAGTTCTCCTAATTAGCCCTAGAACTTGATTTCCTTTTGAAGCAGCAATCTGACATTGCTCTGAAACTTTCATGTCAGCACTAAATGTTACTCCTAAGTCCTTTTCTTGTGTGGTTCTACCTAGTACAGCATCCCCCATATATTCTTCGTCCATGTTTCCATGTCCTATGTGTATACATTTACACTTCCCAAAATTTAATAACATTTGCCATTTTTCTGACCATTTAACTAATTTATCCAGATCATCCTGTAAACGTTGTTTATTTATATCACTAGTAACCTTTCTGAATACTTTTGTGTCATCTGCAAATTTCAGTACTTTGCTAGATATGTCATCTTCCAAATCATTTATATATATATTAAAAACAGTATAGGGCCTAATACTGATCCCTGTGGTACCCCACTCAGAACAGATTTCCAGTTTGATATCTCACCATCTACTATTACTCTCTGACTTCTGTGTGTAAGCCACTCTTCTATCCAATTGATTACATCATTACCTATACCATGGGCTTTTAGTTTAAGTAACAATCTTTGATGTGGCACTTTATCCAAAGCTTTCTGAAAATCTAAGTAGACAACATCCACTGGCGACCCATCATCTACCCACTTTGTAATTTCTTCCAAAAAACATAAGAGATTAGTTAGACATGACCTTGCTTTTAGAAACCCATGTTGAGATGTATTTATTAATTTATGTTTTATAAGGAATTCTACCATGTGGTCTCTAATTAATGTTTCGAGTAATTTACATACAACTGATGTTAAACTCACTGGTCTGTAATTTTCTGGCTTGTTCCTTGATCCCTTCTTAAATATCGGAGTAATGTTTGCTTCTTTCCATTCTGAAGGGACTATTCCTTCTTCTAGTGATAAGTTAAACAATTTTGCAAGTGGTGTACTAATTTGCTCAACAATTTCCTTATGCAGTTTTGGTGGTATTATCTTTCAACTTCTTAATTTTCTTTGCTATCATTTCAGGATTTACAAATAACTGCCCTAAATGTTGTGATGTATTGCCCTCAAATTTATTAAATGGAAATGGAAGTGAGCTGATTATTACATAATGTGAGTGAGCTGACTATTACATAATCAGTTGATTATTACATTATCAGTTGGTTATGACATAATCAGTTGATTATTACATTATCAGTTGACTATTAAGTCCTTTTCTTGTGTGGTTCTACCTAGTACAGCATCCCCCATATATTCTTCGTCCATGTTTCCATGTCCTATGTGTATACATTTACACTTCCCAAAATTTAATAACATTTGCCATTTTTCTGACCATTTAACTAATTTATCCAGATCATCCTGTAAACTTTGTTTATTTATATCACTAGTAACCTTTCTGAATACTTTTGTGTCATCTGCAAATTTCAGTACTTTGCTAGATATGTCATCTTCCAAATCATTTATATATATATATTAAAAACAGTATAGGGCCTAATACTGATCCCTGTGGTACCCCACTCAGAACAGATTTCCAGTTTGATATCTCACCATCTACTATTACTCTCTGACTTCTGTGTGTAAGCCACTCTTCTATCCAGTTGATTACATCATTACCTATACCATGGGCTTTTAGTTTAAGTAACAATCTTTGATGTGGCACTTTATCCAAAGCTTTCTGAAAATCTAAGTAGACAACATCCACTGGCGACCCATCATCTACCCACTTTGTAATTTCTTCCAAAAAACATAAGAGATTAGTTAGACATGACCTAGCTTTTAGAAACCCATGTTGAGATGTATTTATTAATTTATGTTTTATAAGGAATTCTACCATGTGGTCTCTAATTAATGTTTCGAGTAATTTACATACAACTGATGTTAAACTCATTGTCTGTAATTTTCTGGCTTGTTCCTTGATCCCTTCTTAAATATCAGCGTAATGTTTGCTTCTTTCCATTCTGAAGGGACTATTCCTTCTTCTAGTGATAAGTTAAACAATTTTGCAAGTGGTGTACTAATTTGCTCAACAATTTCCTTATGCAGTTTTGGTGGTATTATCTTTCAACTTCTTAATTTTCTTTGCTATCATTTCAGGATTTACAAATAACTGCCCTAAATGTTGTGATGTATTGCCCTCAAATTTATTAAATGGAAATAGAAGTGAGCTGATTATTACATAATGTGAGTGAGCTAACTGTTACATAATCAGTTGATTATTACATAATCAGTTGATTATTACATTATCAGTTGACTATTACATAATCAGTTGATTATTACGTTGTCAGTTGTAAGACATTACTGTGTGCCTTGCATGCCACACCTGGCAGCAGCAAGCGCAGCCCCACTGTGTGCCTCACATGACACCCCTGGCAGCAGCGTGAGCAGGCCCACTGTGTGCCTCGCATGCCACACCTGGCAGCAGCATGAGCAGCCATACTGTGTGCCTCGCATGCCACACCTGGCAGCAGTGTGAGCAGCCATACTGTGTGCCTCGCATGCCACACCTGGCAGCAGCATGAGCAGGCCCACTGTATGCCTCGCATGCCACACCTGGCAGCGGTGTGAGCAGGCCCACTGTTTGCCTCGCATGCCAAACCTGGCAGCGGCGTGAGCAGCCCCAATGTGTGCCTCGCATGCCACACCTGGCAGCAGTGTGAGCAGGCACACTGGGTGCCTCGCATGCCACACCTGGCAGCGGTGTGAGCAGGCCCACTGTGTGCCTCGCATGCCACACCTGGCAGCGGTGTGAGCAGGCCCACTGTGTGCCTCGCATGCCACACCTGGCAGCTGTGTGAGCAGGCCCACTGTGTGCCTCGCATGCCACACCTGGCAGTGGTGTGAGCAGCCCCACTGTGTGCCTCGCATGCCACACCTGGCAGCAGTGTGAGCAGGCCCACTGTGTGCCTCGCATGCCACACCTGGCAGCAGTGAGAGCAGGCCCACTGTGTGCCTCGCATGCCACACCTGGCAGCAGTGTGAGCAGGCCCACTGTGTGCCTCGCATGCCACACCTGGCAGCAGTGCGAGCAGGCCCACTGTGTGCCTTGCATGCCACACCTGGCAGCAGTGCGAGCAGGCCCACTGTGTGCCTCACATGCCACACCTGGCAGCAGTGAGAGCAGGCCCACTGGGTGCCTCGCATTCCACACCTGGCAGCAGCATGAGCAGCCATACTGTGTGCCTCGCATGCCACACCTGGCAGCAGTGTGAGCAGCCCCACTGTGTGCCTCGCATGCCACACCTGGCAGTGGTGATTATTACATTATCAGTTGACTATTACATAATCAGTTGATTATTACGTTGTCAGTTGTAAGACATTACTGTGTGCCTTGCATGCCACACCTGGCAGCAGCAAGCGCAGCCCCACTGTGTTCCTCGCATGCCACACCTGGCAGCAGCGTGAGCAGGCCCACTGTGTGCCTCGCATGCCACACCTGGAAGCAGCATGAGCAGCCATACTGTGTGCCTCGCATGCCACACCTGGCAGCAGTGTGAGCAGGCCCACTGTGTGCCTCACATGCCACACCTGGCAGCGGTGTGAGCAGGCCCACTGTTTGCCTCGCATGCCAAACCTGGCAGCGGCATGAGCAGCACCACTGTGTGCCTCGCATGCCACACCTGGCAGCAGTGTGAGCAGGCACACTGTGTGCCTCGCATGCCACACCTGGCAGCAGCATGAGCAGTTGATTATTACATTATCAGTTGACTGTTACATAATCAGTTGATTATTACGTTGTCAGTTGTAAGACATTACTGTGTGCCTCGCATGCCACACCTGGCAGCAGCAAGCGCAGCCCCACTGTGTGCCTCGCATGCCACACCTGGCAGCAGCGTGAGCAGGCCCACTGTGTGCCTCGCATGCCACACCTGGCAGCAGTGAGAGCAGGCCCACTGGGTGCCTCGCATTCCACACCTGGCAGCAGCATAAGCAGCCATACTGTGTGCCTCGCATGCCACACCTGGCAGCAGCATGAACAGGCCCACTGTGTGCCTCGCATGCCACACCTGGCAACGGTGTGAGCAGGCCCACTGTTTGCCTCGCATGCCAAACCTGGCAGCGGCGTGAGCAGCCCCATTGTGTGCCTCGCATGCCACACCTGGCAGCAGTGTGAGCAGGCCCACTGTGTGCTTCGCATGCCACACCTGGCAGCAGTGTGAGCAGCCCCACTGTGTGCCTCGCATGCCACACCTGGCAGCAGTGCGAGTAGGCCCACTGTGTGCCTCGCATGCCACACCTGGCAGCGGCGTGAGCAGCCCCACTGTGTGCCTCGCATGCCACACCTGGCAGCAGTGTGAGCAGGCACACTGTGTGCCTCGCATGCCACACCTGGCAGCGGTGTGAGCAGGCCCACTGTGTGCCTCGCATGCCACACCTGGCAGTGGTGTGAGCAGCCCCACTGTGTGCCTCGCATGCCACACCTGGCAGCAGTGCGAGCAGGCCCACTGGGTGCCTCGCATGCCACACCTGGCAGCAGTGTGAGCAGGCCCACTGTGTGCCTTGCATGCCACACCTGGCAGCAGTGCGAGCAGGCCCACTGTGTGCCTCCCATGCCACACCTGGCAGCAGTGTGAGCAGCCCCACTGTGTGCCTCGCATGCCACACCTGGCAGCAGTGTGAGCAGCCCCACTGTGTGCCTCGCATGCCACACCTGGCAGTGGCGTGAGCAGCCCCACTGTGTGCCTCACATGCCACAACTGGCAGCAGTGTGAGCAGCCCCACTGTGTGCCTCGCATGCCACACCTGGCAGCGGCATGAGCAGCCCCACTGTGTGCCTCACATGCCACACCTGGCAGTGGCATGAGCAGCCCCACTGTGTGCCTCGCATGCCACACCTGGCAGCAGTGTGAGCAGGCCCAATGTGTGCCTCGCATGCCACACCTGGCAGCAGTGCAAGCAGGCCTACTGTGTGCCTCGCATGCCACACCTGGCAGCAGTGCAAGCAGGCCTACTGTGTGCCTCGCATGCCACACCTGGCAGCGGTGTGAGCAGCCCCACTGTGTGCCTCGCATGCCACACCTGGCAGCAGTGCAAGCAGGCCCACTGTGTGCCTCGCATGCCACACCTGGCAGCAGTGCAAGCAGGCCCACTGTGTGCCTCGCATGCCACACCTGGCAGCAGTGCGAGCAGGCCCACTGTGTGCCTCGCATGCCACACCTGGCAGCGGCGTGAGCAGCCCCACTGTGTGCCTCGCATGCCACACCTGGCAGCGGCATGAGCAGCCCCACTGTGTGCCTCGCATGCCACACCTGGCAGCGGCGTGAGCAGCCCCACTGTGTGCCTCGCATGCCACACCTGGCAGTGGCATGAGCAGCCCCACTGTGTGCCTCGCATGCCACACCTGGCAGCGGCGTGAGCAGCCCCACTGTGTGCCTCGCATGCCACACCTGGCAGCGGCGTGAGCAGCCCCACTGTGTGCCTCGCATGCCACACCTGGCAGTGGCATGAGCAGCCCCACTGTGTGCCTCGCATGCCACACCTGGCAGCGGCGTGAGCAGCCCCACTGTGTGCCTCGCATGCCACACCTGGCAGTGGCATGAGCAGCCCCACTGTGTGCCTCGCATGCCACACCTGGCAGTGGCGTGAGCAGCCCCACTGTGTGCCTCGCATGCCACACCTGGCAGCAGCGTGAGCAGCCCCACTGTGTGCCTCGCATGCCACACCTGGCAGCGGCGTGAGCAGCCCCACTGTGTGCCTCGCATGCCACACCTGGCAGCGGCGTGAGCAGGCCCACTGTGTGCCTCGCATGCCACACCTGGCAGCGGCGTGAGCAGCCTACAAACAACTGATATGAATCAACACAATGAATCAACACAATGAATCAACACAATGATGCTGTCATTACTTTATTGTGCATAAACAGTTATAAACAGTTATATCATGCTACATGTATACACACATAAACAGTTATAAACAGTTATATAGAGCTACATGTATACACACACAACATCAAAATATACATAGCAGGGAATAAGAATTTACACTCTTATATGAAAATATTACTGGGGTCACTTTAGGGGAACTTCAGCTAACCTAGATACCATATATACTTCAACTTAATTTAGTGTGAACATTGTAGATTATAAAGACATATACACAAGTGTATTCGAACAATTTGGTTCCAAATATAATTTTACGTCATATTTCCACTTTACATAATACCAGTACAAGGCTTAATATCAGTTAATATCAATTCACACTTAAAATTGTATTTGGGATCACCTAAAAGGGTGTCTTGTCTTGGAAACATTTGAATAGGGACACACATTTTGTTGGGTGGTTCAAAACTTCAAATTAGATCAACTCCATACTGACCTTGCTAGTTAATACCAGCAATGCCCAAGGGGCATCAAGTTACATGAATTATTTACTGTGCAATATATCTGCCAGATAGCACATGTGCACTATTCTACAAGTTGCTAGAAATGGCAAGAAAAACATTAAAAAAAAACAATATTAATGTCATCACATTTACATTGTCTGTCTAAAACATATTTATGTTATTATTTGCTACAATGTATTTACTGATTTTAATTTACTGCAGCATTAGCATAGCTCCTTTCACACACAAACTGGATGTGACAAAAGGGTCGACAGACACGAGCTCAACTGTAGCACTACGATTACTCTTTCATATCAATTTAGTGTTTCTGTAAAAGTCTGAATTTCTAAATCATTAAAATCATACCTACCTCATCACACCATGAAACACATAAAAGCTACTTTCTTTCTCTGTGTATTAGAAAGAGCAGGTCTTAATATCAGCATGCTAATGTAACAAATTCATACAATGACCACAATATCATGTATTTACAGACCTTCTGAATGTTGTTAGCATTCAGTAATTAATCACAGTCATTGCCTTTGTGCCTCTAAATCTGTCCTCAAGTTGTCAGTACATGGCTAGTGCAACATGTCTTTTTGATGCCTTAGGAGACTTAGACGAGTCCTGAGTGCAGACACGCGCCGTTCTCTCCCTTGACTCCTCCAGTTCTCGCCAGCGATTTTCTTCACTCATCTTCTGCAAAAACAGCAACACAAGTGTTAGAACAAGAGATATAACCCAATCTACCAACTTAATCTACCAACTGTACTACTAATGATGGCTCATGGAATTTACAATACAAACATAAAGTTGCTTGAAAACAAACCCAACTACTTTATTCTAGAAGAAATAGTTCTAACCAGAGAATATCTCATCAATACTGAGTAATGTAGTATTTGCATGTAGGTTAAATTTGTCTATCTAGACTAGGATGACTGTCAGAAGGGCGATAACAAATAAGGGACGACTATGTTCTTGTGAGATTTGCAAAGGAACAACATGTCCCCATTAGGCTTGGAGGATGGTGGGTTTCAGCACTAGATAAACAAGACAGGATAAGACAATGACCAGTGCAGTTTACAATCTGTGCTGGGTGATGCCATTGTCACTGCTTAAAATATGTTAGGTATATCCGCACACCTGTACCATTACCCAGCCATTACCCCAGGCATTATCTCAGCCATTACCCCTGGCATTATCTCAGCCATCACCCCTGGCATTACCCCAGCCATTGCCTAGGCATTACCTCAGCCATTATTCCAGCCATTTTGTTATCATTTAGTCAGAGGCAGTATTTCTGAGGTAGCTATGCCCGGACTCAAATTCAGCGAGTGATAATATATGATCATTAGTTTATTCGCAGGCAAAAAAGCTCCTTAGAAACAGCATATAAGTTGAGTAGATAGTAAATAAATAAACTAACTATTGATATATATTAAGAAACAGTTATTTCTAATAGTAAATCAGAGGCAGTATTTTACAGTAACTGAGTCCAAGAAACTTGGTCTTGGTACAGATTGACGTATTTATTTTGGTGTATCAAACTATCATTTATATTGCTGAATATAAATGAGATAAAGTGATAAATTTACATAAATTACATACATAAGGTAATGTCTGACATAGCTGTAGTAAACGTTTTCGGTAATATGGAACTAACATCAGGATTTTAGTGTAAGTTGGTATATATTGAGTCTTATTGTTTTGTTAACACAGTGTCCTGCATATTCACTAGGTGGCAGGCTTTTTTGGGCTCATGCATGCTTAGTAGACAGAACTTAGTTAGCAAGTATATTATTGTCAAAATTAACTTAAAACATAACTAACCAAGTTTAAAGTATTATTTTGAACTCATAAAACAGCCTTATTCAAGGCTAACATAGCAAAGAGAGAACACTATATAAACAACATTAATCCAACACAATCTAGCTAAATCTAAATTATGTGATGGTGCCATGCAAATGGCAGGTAAAGGCCACCAGGCATTTAGTATGCAGGATTTAGTAGCAACTGGGTGGACTTCATCAAGTCCGGGTGTAAGAAGTCCTGGGCTGAGGTTCAGGTGGATAGTTTTAGTTTTGAGTGTAGGGGATGTGTGATGATGAAGGGACTAGACATGGAGATGGAATGGCTGAGGCAGCTCGTTTTGGCATTGGTGGGAAGGAGAGAAGAGGTGAGTTGTGTCAGTGGTTCTGGCGTGGGGACATAAAGTGGGAGAGGTAATGAGAGAGAGAGAGATGCTAGGGAGAGCTCAGCTCAGCGTGGGAGGAGGCTGAGAGGAGGTAAGGTGACAGGCTGGAAGGAGACAGGACATAAAGAGATGGGAAGGAAGGAGATGGGAGGGAAGGCAACGAGTGGGAAGGTGACAAGAGGGAAAGTGACAGGAGCGAAGGAGATGGCAGCAAAGGAGATGGGGGCAAAGGAGACCGGAGTGAAGGAGGTGGGAGTGAAGGAGACGGGAGCAAAGAAGACAAGAGGGAAGGATACAGGAGGGAAGAAGATGGGAGCAAAGGAGACGGGAGTTAGAGAGATGGGAGGGAAGGCGATTGGAGCGACGGGCGCGACATAAGCGCATGATAGCCAGGAGATGGGAGGGAAAGGTGACATGTTGATAGGCGAGAGGGAGATGTACAACATGCTGCCAGGTGACATGACTGCAGGAGACAGAATGCGACATAAGGAATGCAAAGCAAGAGCTGAAGTAGTGATAAAGGGAGTGAGGAGGAGAGCAAAGGTGTTTGTGGGGGATTCGATAGTTAGGAAGACTGATAGAGGGGGTGAGGAGGAGAGCGAAGGTGTTTGTGGGGGATTCGATAGTTAGGAAGACTGATAGAGGGGGTGAGGAGGAGAGCGAAGGTGTTTGTGGGGGATTCGATAGTTAGGAAGACTGATAGAGGGGGTGAGGAGGAGAGCGAAGGTGATTGTGGGGGATTCGATAGTTAGGAAGACTGATAGAGGGGGTGAGGAGGAGAGCAAAGGTGTTTGTGGGGGATTCGATAGTTAGGAAGACTGATAGAGGGAGTGAGGAGGAGAGTAAAGGTGTTTGTGGGGGATTCGATAGTTAGGAAGACTGATAGAGGGGGTGAGGAGGAGAGCGAAGGTGTTTGTGGGGGATTCAAGAGTTAGGAAGACTGATAGAGGGGGTGAGGAGGAGAGCGAAGGTGTTTGTGGGGGATTCGATAGTTAGGAAGACTGATAGAGGGGGTGAGGTGGGAGTGAAAGGTGTTTGTGGGGGACTCGATAGTTAGGAAGACTGATAGAGGGGGTGAGGAGGAGAGAGCGAAGGTGTTTGTGGGGGGTTCGATAGTTAGGAAGACTGATATAGGGGGTGAGGAGGAGAGCAAAGGTGTTTAAGGGGGATTCGATAGTTAGGAAGACTGATAGAGGGGGTGAGGAGGAGAGCAAAGGTGTTTGTGGGGGATTCGATAGTTAGGAAGACTGATAGAGGGGGTGAGGAGGAGAGCAAAGGTGTTTGTGGGGGATTCGATAGTTAGGAAGACTGATAGAGGGGGTGAGGAGGAGAGAGTGAAGGTGTTTGTGGGGGGTTCGATAGTTAGGAAGACTGATAGAGGGGGTGAGGAGAGCAAAGGTGTTTGTGGGGGGTTCAATAGTTAGGAAGACTGATAGAGGGGGTGAGGAGAGCAAAGGTGTTTGTTGGGGACTCGATAGTTAGGAAGACTGATAGAGGGGGTGAGGAGGAGAGAGTGAAGGTGTTTGTGGGGGGTTCGATAGTTAGGAAGACTGATAGAGGGGGTGAGGAGGAGAGCGAAGGTGTTTGTGGGGGATTCGATAGTTAGGAAGACTGATAGAGGGGGTGAGGAGAGCAAAGGTGTTTGTGGGAGGTTTGATAGTTAGGAAGACTGATAGAGGGGGTGAGGAGAGCAAAGGTGTTTGTTGGGGACTCGATAGTTAGGAAGACTAATAGAGGGGGTGAGGAGGAGAGAGCGAAGGTGTTTGTGGGGGGTTCGATAGTTAGGAAGACTGACAGAGGGGGTGAGGAGGAGAGCGAAGGTGTTTGTGGGGGATTCGATAGTTAGGAAGACTGATAGAGGGGGTGAGGAGGAGAGCGCAGGTGTTTGTGGGGGACTCGATAGTTAGGAAGACTAAGCAAAGGGGATGATGTAGTGGTTTGCTTTTCAGGGGCAAAAATAGAGGCTATCAAAGAGAGGACGGAAGAAATCATGGGTACCGGCAAGGGAGGATCTATTTTAGTACACATAGGAACTAACAAAGCAGAGAGGGAGAGTACAACTGCCATAGTCAAGAAATACAGACAGTTAGACAGAATTTTTTTTTAAGCAGACACGGGTTGAGCAGACAATTCTGTCAGTTATTTTACCAGTAATGGGAAGCAGGGGGCATGGTTATCCAAATTGCCGGAGGATGGCAATTAACATGCTAGTTCAACAGCTATGTAGGGAAGAGGAAGTTGGATTTGTGGATGATGTTTTGTTGGGAGGGCTGAAACATTCATGAGGGATGTGGAAAGGGTGCAGCAGTGTTTGCGGATGAACTCTCAGCAGCAGTCGATAGTGGCATGGGTAGCATAAAAAATATTTTTGGTAGCAAACATTGTTTAAACTAGAAGCGCAGGGGGGTTACTTAGAGGTGCCTTAAATAGGACAAGAGGCAACTAGTACACACAAACCAGTAACAAAATATCTGGAACACATTTCTGAAGCTGGTTATAAATGCATGTGTTTAAATGCAAGGAGCATAGTAAATAAGAAAAATTAATAATATCATTAAATATTATAGTAGAAGATATTGGCCATCACATGATTGGTGTAACCGAATCATGGGCCATCATTCAGCAGATACTGAATTAGGACTGACAGGATGTGTAATGTTTAGGAGAGCGAATAGGAAGAAGGGGAGGGGGAGATATTTTATATATTAAAGAATCTATTCAGGCATACAAAATAAAATTAGAAAGGGAAGTAGATTGTGATGAAACTGTTTGGTGCAACAAAGTTACAGGAAATTCAACTTTTCGATTAGTCTACAAAAGTCCAAACATAAATGAATAGGATAACACAAAAATACAAAATGCTATAAAGGAAGTGAGTAATGGAGAATGTATCATAATGGAAGATTTTTACCATGGACACATGCAATGGAAATCTCTAGAGAGTACAGGGGGTGAGGACAACAGTTTCTATTTTTAATTCAGGATAGCTTCCTTACTCAGCATGTGCTAGAACCAACCAGGGGAGATAATGTATTAGAATTAGTTTTGTCTTCACAAAATGTATTAGTGGACAATGTCAGAATACATGAATCATTGGGTAACAGTGATCATAATCAAATACATTTTGGCATCAAAGTAAAATCAGAAAGTGAAAATAAAAAAACTACAAGAGAAACTTCCACAAAGGTAAATGTAAAAATACTTAGCAAAGTAGATTGGAATAACATACTGAGGAATAAGACAGCAATTGAATGTTGGAATATTTTTTAATATTAAATCAATGTATTCCCTTGAAAAAACAAGGAAAATGGTCTAGAAAGAAACACTTGTCAAAAGAAGCTATTAGAAAAATAGCATACAAGCAAACTATGTGGAGGGTTTATAGGCGTACCAGAAAGAATGAAGATAGCACAAATTACAAAGAGGCACTTAATGCAGCTACAACTGAATTAGATAATCTAATAGAAGCTATGAGTAAAAATTAGCATGTAACATAAAAAATTACACCAAGAGTTTTTATGCATAAGTCAGGAGTAAACAAAACATTTGGGACAAAGTCGGACCACTAAATGACAGTGCTAGAAATATAATATCACAAGGTTTTTTAATGGCGGAAGACCTAAATGGATACTTCAGTTCAGTGTTCACCAAAGAGGATATTAGTCCACTACCAGTTCCAGATGCTAAATTTCAAGAGGTTAAATCGGAATATTTAGGGCAGCTAATTGTAACTCCAGAAATGGTAGCTAAGAAAATAAAGACAATGAAGGATAATAAATCACCTAGAATGGATGGAATTCTGCCAAAACCACTAATTGAAACAGTAGAACAAATTAGTATACCACTTGCAAGAGTGTTCAACTTGTCATTAAAAGAGGGAGTTGTTCCTTTTGAATGGAAAGAACCAAACATCATACCATTATTTAAAAAGGGTTCGAGAAATAAGTCAGAGAATTACAGACCAGTGAGTTTAACATAAGTTATTGTAAATTATTAGAAAAGGTAATTAAAGACCATATGGTGGACTTCCTTGTTAGGCATGAATTATTAAATCTATCTCAACATGGATTCCTAAAAGCGAGGTCATGCTTAACAAATATGTTACGTTTTTTTGAAGAAATCACCATTAGGGATCAGAAATCACCATTGGTAGATATTATCTACTTAGATTTTCAGAAAGTTTTCAACAAAGTGCAACATAAAAAATTCTACTTCAATTAAAAGCCCATGGCATCAGGGGTGGCATAATAGACTGGATAGAAAAATGGCTGACTGACAGAAGACAGTGTGTTGTAATAGATGGGGAGGTTTCAAACTGGAAATCAGTTTTGAGTGGGGTACCACAAGGAACAGTATTAGGACCTTTATTGTTCTTAATATATATTAATGACTTGGATGATAATAAAACAAGCAATGTACTGAAATTTGCAGATGATAAAAAGCTAATTATACCTCTGTATAAAGCAATACTCTTGATAAGCCAATGGCTTCCTTGTCCACTTGCATCTGAGCTTTTGCCTTGGATGGCAATCTTGTTAAATCTTGTTAAATTGTCC
The DNA here is from genome assembly GCA_963662155.1 of Lamellibrachia columna. NCBI lineage: Eukaryota > Metazoa > Annelida > Polychaeta > Sabellida > Siboglinidae > Lamellibrachia > Lamellibrachia columna. The sequence goes on along the minus strand of OY759264.1, from coordinate 39,563,343 downwards.
TTGGCATTACCCCAGCCATCACCACAGGCATTATCCCAGCCATTACTCCTGGCATTACCCCAGCCATTGCCCCAGCCATTATCCCTGGCATTACCCCAGTCACTGCCCCAGCCATTACCCTGGCATTACCCCAGCCATTGCCCCAGTCATTACACCTGGCATTACCCCAGCCATTACCCCTGGCATTACCCCAGTCATTACCCTGGGGTATACCGACACACTGGTGATTAATGCATTTTGCTAAACATATCTTGTTCTTACTGAAGCATAGTCTGGTAATTATTCTCACAGCATAAATAGTTCATGAGCTGGGGTATAATATACCATAGCAACCAAAATGCTATGTATTTCACATGTAAAAGAAATGGTAAATTTACATATATTGTCTTATCAGTTAAAGCTGTTTGTACATTTTATCTATGGCAAATATATATCAACCAATAACCTGCTTGTGTTGTTAGATGACTGGTAGACAGTTCATGGGCAGGCTTGTGATTGTTCTGTGTCTGCAATTTCTGATATATCTTCTAACACTGTGGTTAGAGTAGTGTCAACTGTGAATGCGAGCATACCTTTGAGGTGCTGAGTTGTCGCAGTCGCTGCAGTGACTTCTTGTTGACGCTATGTCGTGACTTCTCTTGTTGATGCAGTCGTTCAGCACGTTTCTCCTCCAAGCGGCGTTGCAGGTCAGCCACCTTCTCGTCCTCAATCTCAGTCTTCTTCAAGTGACATGACTTGAGAGTCTCCATCCTAGCACAAGACAGCAGAAATATGAAAGGAAATTTCCAGTAGTCATGAGAATACTAATATAATACAAAATTAAACCAAATGTTATCACCCCTTGCAACATGTTTGCAAAAGGTAATTTGAAAGAATTCTATAAATTGTCCCTTCAGTGTGTACTAATTTATGTTTAGCAGTGGATGATTTGATGAAATGTCAATGTGAATAAAATGTCAGCTTAATAAAGTCATGCTTCAATGTCCATGTGATATATCCATGTTATTAATTATAATTATTCCTAAACAAAACATAGAAAACATAGCGAAAAAAATTAACATTAACCAGATATCAGCATAGCATATAACTGAAAAAATCTCCATTTCTTTACCCTTAACTAACAAATTCATCCCAACAAGCCTGCGTCCCATCACATGATGCAGTAGAACCAACCATGGTGGACTTACTTGATTGTTGCAGCCCTGTTCTGCTCAGTTCGGTGGCGAGAGATCAACTCTATTGTGTTGACCAACATTTGATGTTTCGCCTGAAGACACAAAAATTGTGACACTGAACCATTCAGCATTATTTCCAAAATTTTAAGAATAAACCCCAGGAATAATATTACAGATGCAGTAATAAAGTATTATAGTTAAAAAACTACATGTATTATTATTATTATAGCTGCACAGATAAATGATAAAAGTAGAGATATATCATACTTGACATTTTATATTATGTTGATGTGAACATTTGTAAAATATATTTTTTATAACATAAATATAGATTTTTGTATTACATATTATTTATAGTAGGACTATTTTCTTGAAATGTTCATGGACTGCATTTAAGATTAATTATAGTTGGTACGATTTTTAGTTATGATTTGGTAATCCTTGCATTTATCTCTTCCAAGTTGTTCACATTGATAATGAAATAAATGCTGGGATTAATAAAGCAAGTGTGACCTTTGGCAGTCATGTACCAATCTGGGAATATAAAGGTGTAAGCCTGCAGACAAAACTGAAAGTCCACAGAGCAGTCTTCAAAAAAACACTACTTTATATGACTGAGACAATCTACCAAAGACATGCAAAGAAGCTCAACTATTTCCACATGAACTACTAGCAGAATCAACAAAAGATCAGATGGCAGAACAACATTCGAGACATTGAGGTGCTCACCCGAGCAGGCATGCCAAGCATCTACACCATGCTCAGGCCATCTCAGCTCAGGTGGGCTGACCACATCACCAGAATGCCAGACAAACGTCTGCCAAAAAGTACACAGTATGGAGAGTTCCTAAACGGGACATGCTCTCATGGAAGCCAAAAGAAAAGAGCTTCAGCACTGACCAAAAGTCTTGGGAGAGGCTAGCCCAAGGTCAGCATGGTGCAGCAAGATCAAAAAGGGTGCTGCTTTTTTTGAGTGAGAGTGCACCACTGAGGCTGAAAAGAAATGTGAGGAGAGGAAATCATGAGCCATCACCAGGATCTATCATCAACACTGTCCTGTTTGCGGCAGAACATTCTGGGTTCAGATTGGGCTCACAAATCCCCAATGCAATGTATTGAAACCAACACAATTGCAACCCTGTATGATGGTGATGAACCTGGTAATCCTTGTTTCTTGAAGGACAAAGAAAGTTATGGTTACATGTATGTAAAGTGCCTCAGAACAACTGCGACTGATCATGCACTATATAAATATTTTTATTATTAGTATTATTGTGTTGTTAGTATAACCATTATTATCTTTAACATTAGTTCTATAATTACCATATTCCCATCCACAGCCCAGTTACCTGTTTGGCCTCTATGATGTCATCCCGCTTCCTCTCCTCCTTCTCCTTCTGCTCATCTTGGAAGAGAGCCAGTCGCTCCCTCAGCTGGGGATACAATTGGCACATTACAGTCAGTATAACAATGAGACATTATTCTACCAGTTGGGGAGACACAACGTTGCCCTGCATTCTACCAGCTGGGGGAGACACAATGTTGCCCTGTATTCTACCAACAGGGGAGACACAATGCTGCCCTGTATTCTAACAACTGCATGGGGCGACACAACGTTGCCCTGTATTCTAACAACTGCATGGGGAGACACAACGTTGCCCTGTATGCTACCAGCTGGGGCGACACAACGTGGCCCTGTATTCTACCAACAGGGGAGATACAACATTGCCCTGTATTCTACCAGCTGGGGGAGACACAACGTTGCCATGTATTCTACCAGCTGGGGCGACACAACGTTGCCCTGTATTCTACCAGCTGGGGAGACACAACGTTGCCATGTATTCTACCAGCTGGGGCGACACAACGTTGCCCTGTATTCTACCAGCTGGGGAGACACAACATTGCCCTGTATTCTACCAGTTGGGGAGACACAACGTTGCCCTGTATTCTACCAACTGCATGGGAAGACACAACGTTGCCCTGTATTCTACCAGCTGGGGAGACACAACATTGCCCTGTATTCTACCAACAGGGGAGACACAAAGTTGCCCTGTATTCTACCAACAGGGGAGACACAAAGTTGCCCTGTATTCTACCAGCTGGGGAGATACAATGTTGCCCTGTATTCTACCAACAGGGGAGACACAACATTGCCCTGTATTCTACCAACAGGGGAGACACAACGTTGCCCTGTATTCTACCAACAGGGGAGACAAAGTTGCCCTGTATTCTACCAGCTGGGGAGATACAATGTTGCCCTGTATTCTACCAACAGGGGAGACACAAAGTTGCCCTGTATTCTACCAACAGGGGAGACACAAAGTTGCCCTGTATTCTACCAGCTGGGGAGATACAACGTTGCCCTGTATTCTACCAACAGGGGAGACACAAAGTTGCCCTGTATTCTACCAACAGGGGAGATACAATGTTGCCCTGTATTCTACCAACAGGGGAGACACAACATTGCCCTGTATTCTACCAACAGGGGAGACACAACGTTGCCCTGTATTCGACCAACAGGGGAGACACAAAGTTGCCCTGTATTCTACCAGCTGGGGAGATACAATGTTGCCCTGTATTCTACCAGCTGGGGAGACACAACATTGCCCTGTATTCTACCAGCTGGGGAGACACAATGTTGCCCTGTATTCTACCAACTGCATGGAGAGACACAACGTTGCCCTGTATTCTACCAGCTGGGGAGATACAATGTTGCCCTATATTCTACCAGCTGGGGAGACACAACATTGCCCTATATTCTACCAGCTGGGGAGACACAACATTGCCCTGTATTCTACCAGCTGGGGAGACACAATGTTGCCCTGTATTCTACCAACTGCATGGGGAGACACAAAGTTGCCCTGTATTCTACCAGCTGGGGAGATACAATGTTGCCCTGTATTCTACCAGCTGGGGAGACACAACATTGCCCTGTATTCTACCAGCTGGGGAGACACAATGTTGCCCTGTATTCTACCAACTGCATGGGGAGACACAAAGTTGCCCTGTATTCTACCAGCTGGGGAGACACAAAGTTGCCCTGTATTCTACCAGCTGGGGAGACACAACATTGCCCTGTATTCTACCAGCTGGGGAGATACAACGTTGCCCTGTATTCTAACAACATGGGGAGACACAACTTTGCCCTGTATTCTACCAGCTGGGGAGACACAATGCTGCCCTGTATTCTAACAACAGGGGGAGACACAACGTTGCCCTGTATTCTACCAGCTGGGGAGACACAACGTTGCCATGTATTCTACCAGCTGGGGCGACACAACGTTGCCCTGTATTCTACCAGCTGGGGAGACACAACATTGCCCTGTATTCTACCAGTTGGGGAGACACAACGTTGCCCTGTATTCTACCAACTGCATGGGAAGACACAACGTTGCCCTGTATTCTACCAGCTGGGGAGACACAACATTGCCCTGTATTCTACCAACAGGGGAGACACAAAGTTGCCCTGTATTCTACCAGCTGGGGAGATAAAATGTTGCTCTGTATTCTACCAACAGGGGAGACACAAAGTTGCCCTGTATTCTACCAACAGGGGAGACACAAAGTTGCCCTGTATTCTACCAGCTGGGGAGATACAATGTTGCCCTGTATTCTACCAACAGGGGAGACACAACATTGCCCTGTATTCTACCAACAGGGGAGACACAACGTTGCCCTGTATTCTACCAACAGGGGAGACAAAGTTGCCCTGTATTCTACCAGCTGGGGAGATACAATGTTGCCCTGTATTCTACCAACAGGGGAGACACAAAGTTGCCCTGTATTCTACCAACAGGGGAGACACAAAGTTGCCCTGTATTCTACCAGCTGGGGAGATACAACGTTGCCCTGTATTCTACCAACAGGGGAGACACAAAGTTGCCCTGTATTCTACCAACAGGGGAGATACAACGTTGCCCTGTATTCTACCAACAGGGGAGACACAACATTGCCCTGTATTCTACCAACAGGGGAGACACAACGTTGCCCTGTATTCGACCAACAGGGGAGACACAAAGTTGCCCTGTATTCTACCAGCTGGGGAGATACAATGTTGCCCTGTATTCTACCAGCTGGGGAGACACAACATTGCCCTGTATTCTACCAGCTGGGGAGACACAATGTTGCCCTGTATTCTACCAACTGCATGGGGAGACACAAAGTTGCCCTGTATTCTACCAGCTGGGGAGACACAAAGTTGCCCTGTATTCTACCAGCTGGGGAGACACAACATTGCCCTGTATTCTACCAGCTGGGGAGATACAACGTTGCCCTGTATTCTAACAACATGGGGAGACACAACTTTGCCCTGTATTCTACCAGCTGGGGAGACACAATGCTGCCCTGTATTCTAACAACAGGGGGAGACACAACGTTGCCCTGTATTCTACCAACAGGGGAGACACAACGTTGCCCTGTATTCTATCAACACGGGAGACACAACGTTGCCCTGTATTCTACCAGCTGGGGGAGACACAACGTTGCCCTGTATTCTACCAACAGGGGAGATACAATGTTGCCCTGTATTCTAACAACTGCATGGGGAGACACAACGTTGCCCTGTATTCTACCAACAGGGGAGATACAATGTTGCCCTGTATTCTACCAGCTGGGGGAGACACAACATTGCCCTGTATTCTACCAGCTGGGGGAGACACAACGTTGCCCTGTATTCTACTAGCTGGGGGAGACACAACGTTGCCCTGTATTGTACCAGCTGGGGAGATACAATGTTGCCCTGTATTCTAACAACTGCATGGGGAGACACAATGTTGCCCTGTATTCTACCAACAGGGGAGATACAACGTTGCCCTGTATTCTACCAGCTGGGGGAGACACAACATTGCCCTGTATTCTACCAGCTGGGGGAGACACAACATTGCCCTGTATTCTACCAGCTGGGGAGACACAACATTGCCCTGTATTCTACCAGCTGGGGAGACACAACATTGCCCTGTATTCTACCAGCTGGGGGAGACACAATGTTGCCCTGTATTCTACCAGCTGGGGGAGACACAATGTTGCCCTGTATTCTACCAACTGCATGGGGAGACACAATGTTGCCCTGTATTCTACCAACAGGGGAGATACAACGTTGCCCTGTATTCTACCAGCTGGGGGAGACACAACATTGCCCTGTATTCTACCAGCTGGGGGAGACACAACATTGCCCTGTATTCTACCAGCTGGGGGAGACACAACATTGCCCTGTATTCTACCAGCTGGGGAGACACAACTTTGCCCTGTATTCTACCAGCTGGGGAGACACAATGCTGCCCTGTATTCTAACAACTGCATGGGGCGACACAACATTGCCCTGTATTCTACCAGCTGGGGGAGACACAACATGGCCCTGTATTCTACCAGCTGGGGGAGACACAACATAGCTCTGTATTCTACCAGCTGGGGAGACACAACGTTGCCCTGTATTCTACCAGCTGGGTAGACACAACATTGCCCTGTATTCTACCAGCTGGGGAGACACAACACAACGTCGCCCTGTATTCTACCAACAGGGGAGACACAACGTTGCCCTGTATTCTAACAACTGCATGGGGAGACACAATGTTGCCTTGTATTCTACCAGCTGGGAGAGAAACAACATTGCCATGTGTTCTAACAACTGGGGAGACACAACATTGCCCTGTATTCCACCAGCTGGGAGAGAAACAACTTTGCCCTGTGTTCTAACAGCTGGGGAGACACAACGTTGCCCTGTATTCCACCAGCTGGGAGAGAAACAACTTTGCGATGTGTTCTAACAGCTGGGGAGACACAACATTGCCATGTATTCGACCAGCTGGGAGAGAAACAACTTTGCCCTGTGTTCTAACAGCTGGGGAGACACAACGTTGCCCTGTAGTCTACCAACTGGGGGAGACACAACGTTGCTGTATTCAGACAAGCTTATACATATTACACAGCTGCAGTCTCTCAAACCAACACCTTTGATGTGCACTTCATCACTGCAGGAAACGATGCCAAATATTAACTTCCAATAACTTATAATGTATACTTTTTACATCTTACACATTCCATTATTTCCATTTGAATCCACAAAGCAGTCTAGCACCCTCTAAGAAATAGATGGGTCAAACATATTCATAATGTAATGCATTTATTATTTATTGAGTATTTTGTGGACTACAATTTCATATTTTCAAATGTATGTGATACTGGGACATAATTTCAAGGCACAGTGTAACATTTTAACACACAGCAATAAGCACATCAATATTTAAATGTCTTAAATACTGTTAAGTGAAATATTTCCAATAGTTTCCAATGTCGTTGACCTGCTTCCTGAAGCCAGACTGACCTCAACAATAGACATCTCCCCCAGCAGCTTGTGACCGCCGGTGGAGGACAGGTCAACCAGTTTCCCATGCCGCAATGCCCTTGTTGACTCAAGGGCTCGAATCTCGTGAATTATGTGCATCCTTTGTTTCATTTCAACCTCAGCCTGACATGGTAGAAAACGTATTTAAGAAACATGACATCAAATGAATAGATACAAAAAGTAATAACAAATGTAATAACGCCTACAGAAACTGTGTTTAATTATGATTTATATTGCAATAGTGTGACCTCCAGCAATGTGTCATTTACCATACATGAAAAAAATTACAAACTTGTTTTTGTGTCATAGCACAAACACAAAGTTATAGCTACAACTGACAATAAATATTATGATGTAGGAGTGTCTCAAGAATGGCTCTCTCTACTTTACTGACCTCCTCCAAAGCTTGCTTCATCAGGTCCTTCAGTTCCTCTGTCACATCTTGAACTGTAAACACACAGCTACGTAAACAACTGATAAACACATCATGGCATCTTGACAGCAAGACATTGTCTTCTGGGGGAGACATTGTCTTCTGGGGGAGACATTGTCTTCTGGGGGAGACTGGCAACAAAGTAATTCAATCATCATGAAGACTAACAACTACTACTCATAATTTCTACTTGGTAGTAGTGAATTAACAAATTATAAATTAATTATAATTATAAGATTAACTTCGAACCACACAAGTTATGATGTACTATAACAAATACAGTTGATTTTGCTTACCTATCTTTCCTTTATATTCCTTCATCCGTTTCTTTGCCTCTTTCGCATTTTCGTGTGTGCTCATCACGCCCTCTACCAGCCGTCTGCAGCACCACAGTCACAAACCAATTACAGACATTGTAGTCAGTACTATGACTCTTCTGTAGGAAGTCAGACTGGTTACAGACACTGTCATCGGTACTACGACTCTTGTCTAGTAAGTCAGACCAATTATAGGCACTGTCATCAGTACTGCGACTCTTGTCTAGCAAGTCAGACTGGTTACAGGCACTGTCATCGGTACTACGACTCTTGTCTAGCAAGTCAGACCAGTTACAGGCACTGTCATCGGTACTACGACTCTTGTCTAGCAAGTCAGACTGGTTACAGGCACTGTCATCGGTACTATGACTATTGTCTAGCAAGTCAGACTGGTTACAGGCACTGTCATCGGTACTATGACTCTTATCCAGCAAGTCAGACCAGATACAGACACTGTCATCGGTACTACGACTCTTATCCAGCTCGTCAGACCATATACAGGCACTGTCATCGGTACTACGACTCTTATCCAGCAAGTTAGACCAGTGACAGACATTGTCATCAGTACTATAATTCTTATCTAGCAAGTCAGAACAATCAGAGACATTGTCATCAGCACTATGACTCTTATCTAGTAAGTCAGATCAATTAAAGACATTGTCATCAGTACTATAACTCTTATCTAGCAAGTCAGAACAATCAGAGATATTGTCATCAGCACTGTCTCTTATCTAGCAAGTTAGATCAATTATTAGAGACATTGTCATCAGTACTATAACTCTTATCTAGCAAGTCAGCCCAATTAGAGACACTGTCATCAGCACTATGTCTCTTATCTAGCAAGTCAGATCAATTAGAGACATTGTCATCAGTACTATAACTCTTACCTAGCAAGTCAGACCAATTAGAAACACTGTCATCAGTACTATAACTCTTATCTAGCAAGTCAGATTGTCATTAGTACAATAACTCTTATCTAGCAAGTCAGACCAACTAGAGACAATTTCATCAGCACTATGTCTCTTATCTAGAAAGTCAGTGCAATTAGAGATATTGTCATCAGTACTATGACTCTTATCTAGCAAGTTAGATCAATCAGAGACATTGTCTTCAGTACTATAATTCTTATCTAGCAAGTCAAGCCAATTAGAGACATTGTCATCAGTACTCTTATCTAGCAAGTCAGATTGGTCTGAGACATGTGCTTCTATAGACAGTGTGAAGTGTTTTTGGTGAACAGTTTACAAACTAAAAGACAATTGGAAGTTGCCAATTTAATTGTTGCTGTGTTTTAATATTAATCTACAGTTTTGTGCCAGCATGTGGCATTTCAGACCAACCCACCACAGTTGAGGCACTCATATACCACCAAAATTACATTTTATATTAAATTTACATATTTACAGTAACATATTAAAGTTACATACATTATAGTTTTGTATGCTACAGTTAAATATATTATGGTTACATATATTACAGTTAAAGCCATATGCACCAAACAGGGTATGAAGAGAATAAGTAATATTATGTTATGTATATTACAGTTATATTACTGTAAAATATATCATGGCTACATATAATTCAATTATATATATTACAGATACATCTGTCGAGTATGTTACCTGTATTGTTTTAAGTTGACAAAAAAATTGCCGCAAAACAAATGCATAATTGTTATTGCCTAATAGGTATTAAAATATTTCGAGATAATAAACTAAATGTTTAATCAGTGATGAAGCAATGTCAAAGATAAAATAATTGCACACTGACAGTGGTTGTAGGCTGAATGATCGAGACAACCCACAAATGATCGAGGTAACCTACGAACCTTTGTTGTTGTTCTTCCTGTAACTTCTGCTCCATGTAATACTGCATATGTTTCACTGCCTAAAACACACAAAATTATATAATGACAGTCGTGACACATATTGAATAAGGGAGAAATGAGTAAAATACAGCACTTTGTTATAGTGAGTCTCCAGGTTAAGAACCTGTAATAATAACAAGTTACTGATTTTTTATGTTCAACCTAAATTGTTTTACTGTATATTATATAAATACATAGGACATAATACATATATTTACGTATTGAAATATTCTCCCATATACAAGGACTGACCTGTTCCTTCATCTCAGCGACCTTCTGTCTGTTCTCTTCTGCAATCTTCTCCCGTGATAGAATCGCCTCCTCATAACTCATCTTGCCTAAGAGACGGCGTTTCTCAATCTCTGCCAGTTGCTCAGCCATATCCTTTGCTTTCATCTTTCTCTGCCACTCGAGGAACTCCGTCTTGTCCTTTGCCCCAGCCTCATACCCTTCCAGTCTACAAGGTGAAGGTAGGATTAGTATGAACACAACATCTGGTTGGACTTATCACTTCATCCCCACTCCAACCCCAGCCTCATACCCCTCCAGTCTACAAGGTGAAGGTAGGATTAGTATGAACACAACATCTGGCTGGACTTATCACTTCGTCCCCACTCCAACCCCAGCCTCATACCCCTCCAGTCTACAAGGTGAAGGTAGGATTAGTATGAACACAACATCTGGTTGGACTTATCACTTCATCCCCACTCCAACCCCAGCCTCATACCCCTCCAGTCTACAAGGTGAAGGTAGGATTAGTATGAACACAACATCTGGTTGGACTTATCACTTCGTCCCCACTCCAACCCCAGCCTTATACCCCTCCAGTCTACAAGGTGAAGGTAGGGTTAGTATGAACACAGCATCTGGTTGGACTTATCACTTCATCCCCACTCCAACCCCAGCCTCATACCCCTCCAGTCTACAAGGTGAAGGTAGGATTAGTATGAACACAGCATCTGGTTGGACTTATCACTTCATCCCCACTCCAACCCCAGCCTCATACCCTTCCAGTCTACAAGGTGAAGGTAGGGTTAGTATGAACACAGCATCTGGTTGGACTTATCACTTCATCCCCACTCCAACCCCAGCCTTATACCCCTCCAGTCTACAAGGTGAAGGTAGGGTTAGTATGAACACAGCATCTGGTTGGACTTATCACTTCATCCCCACTCCAACCCCAGCCTCATACCCCTCCAGTCTACAAGGTGAAGGTAGGATTAGTATGAACACAACATCTGGTTGGACTTATCACTTCGTCCCCACTCCAACCCCAGCCTCATACCCTTCCAGTCTACAAGGTGAAGGTAGGATTAGTATGAACACAGCATCTGGTTGGACTTATCACTTCGTCCCCACTCCAACCCCAGCCTCATACCCCTCCAGTCTACAAGGTGAAGGTAGGATTAGTATGAACACAACATCTGGTTGGACTTATCACTTCATCCCCACTCCAACCCCAGCCTCATACCCTTCCAGTCTACAAGGTGAAGGTAGGATTAGTATGAACACAGCATCTGGTTGGACTTATCACTTCGTCCCCACTCCAACCCCAGCCTCATACCCTTCCAGTCTACAAGGTGAAGGTAGGGTTAGTATGAACACAACATCTGGCTGGACTTATCACTTCGTCCCCACTCCAACCCCAGCCTCATACCCCTCCAGTCTACAAGGTGAAGGTAGGATTAGTATGAACACAGCATCTGGTTGGACTTATCACTTCGTCCCCACTCCAACCCCAGCCTCATACCCCTCCAGTCTACAAGGTGAAGGTAGGATTAGTATGAACACAACATCTGGTTGGACTTATCACTTCGTCCCCACTCCAACCCCAGCCTTATACCCCTCCAGTCTACAAGGTGAAGGTAGGGTTAGTATGAACACAGCATCTGGTTGGACTTATCACTTCGTCCCCACTCCAACCCCAGCCTCATACCCTTCCAGTCTACAAGGTGAAGGTAGGATTAGTATGAACACAGCATCTGGTTGGACTTATCACTTCGTCCCCACTCCAACCCCAGCCTCATACCCCTCCAGTCTACAAGGTGAAGGTAGGGTTAGTATGAACACAGCATCTGGTTGGACTTATCACTTCATCCCCACTCCAACCCCAGCCTCATACCCCTCCAGTCTACAAGGTGAAGGTAGGATTAGTATGAACACAACATCTGGTTGGACTTATCACTTCGTCCCCACTCCAACCCCAGCCTTATACCCCTCCAGTCTACAAGGTGAAGGTAGGGTTAGTATGAACACAACATCTGGTTGGACTTATCACTTCATCCCCACTCCAACCCCAGCCTCATACCCCTCCAGTCTACAAGGTGAAGGTAGGGTTAGTATGAACACAGCATCTGGCTGGACTTATCACTTCGTCCCCACTCCAACCCCAGCCTTATACCCCTCCAGTCTACAAGGTGAAGGTAGGGTTAGTATGAACACAACATCTGGTTGGACTTATCACTTCATCCCCCACTCCAACCCCAGCCTCATACCCCTCCAGTCTACAAGGTGAAGGTAGGATTAGTATGAACACAACATCTGGTTGGACTTATCACTTCGTCCCCACTCCAACCCCAGCCTCATACCCCTCCAGTCTACAAGGTGAAGGTAGGGTTAGTATGAACACAGCATCTGGCTGGACTTATCACTTCATCCCCACTCCAACCCCAGCCTCATACCCCTCCAGTCTACAAGGTGAAAGTAGGATTAGTATGAACACAACATCTGGCTGGACTTATCACTTCGTCCCCACTCCAACCCCAGCCTCATACCCCTCCAGTCTACAAGGTGAAGGTAGGGTTAGTATGAACACAGCATCTGGCTGGACTTATCACTCCAACCACAGCCTCAGTGCTGTACCACTGGCATGGACCAGTGGCCAGAAGTAAGCATTAGGACTGCAGTCATTGAAATGAATCATTGACACAGACTGAAGAGCCTGAGCTGTCACTCACTTCTTCAGCTCTGCCTCCTCTCTTTTCTTGTACAGTCGTCCCTCTCGCAGGATTGTCACAGTGTTCAGCTTCACTGGGGCGTTATCACTCTACAACCACATTTGTCATTCCATGTGATCTGATCCCACAATCAATGATTATTAAGTGAACATTATTTAATACTGTCATAGGTGGGCTGGCTGACATTTTGTCTCATGTGCTTATTATATCCCATTCTGAGGGAAATATTTTCTCACAAGAATCTTATATGTCAGCCTGTTATGTTAGTGTCAAGATTGTGGAACGTGATTTAAATAATTTTATCACTTCCGCAGGAATCAAATGTTTTTATAATGTGTTACAGATGAATATTCCAACCAACCAATATTTTCTGGCTATTAACTTGGTAAAAAAGCACAGGCATTGAATAAAAAACTCATTTGTAAGTAAACGAAACAACTAGAACACCTCAGTTTTTTATATTTAATTTTGTGCTTCTATGATATTTAATTATTTAAGACAACAACAGTGCTGTAGATATAGTATTATTTACTGCAATAATGTCATCACATTAAAATTACCTTAAAAAAAGGAACACAGAAATGAAATATTTTATATTTTCGTAAATGACAGTAACCATGAAGCGAGTTAAAACAAAAGGTAGTTGCATTATCTCAACCATACGACAACATCCCACAATGCAACACAGAATGTTAGTGCATGTTTACTTACAATCTTCCTAGGTGGCGCCGGCATTGCTTTACTTTTGTTGAACTGTAGTTTTTCCTCCTCCTCTGTGATAATCTTTGCCAGTCTCTGTTTTGTCTTTGATGACTTCTCAGGATTGGCACAAGCAAACTGTGACCGGGAAGCCTCCATTAACTGCTCCTGTCAGTGGATCATAAAACAATACTAGACACTGGAGACTGGAATATCAATGGTGCCTTATTTCAAATCTAGGCCCCTTTCCACAACATGATTTACTTCTTTCATTTTAAATTTCACTCATCTTATAACTGCAAATCACTGACATCGTGTCTTCACAAACAATCAGACATAACAGTGCTTGCACTAGTAGTTATGTATTAATGGAATCTAACATATATTCAATTACAAGAAAACACTTATGTTACTTGTTTCATGTTATATGTGTGTCAATAGGCTGCTAAGATAATTTCCTTCCACAATACTCATGTAACTTGATTGTTAGTGAGGCTTCTACTACATTCACACAAAAAAGAAAGGAGCTCAGACTTTTGGTAACTTCTCTGAGTGATCACAGCTTTAGTTATAGCTTTCACAAAAGAGCAGTTGACTTTACAGGATGCATATGTTGCTAACTATGCAAAAAATTACTTTATAGGACGGTGCTGCCTACTAAGCAGAATGAGTGAAGATGTTCATCAGACTGGAGTAATGAGTAATATTTTTACTTATTTCACAGTCAGTTTACCTTTTATCTTCCCGTGACGTTTTGACTGCTATCAGCAATCTTCTTCAGATGACTACCGCTAGATAGACACTTTGCTAGTGAGGAAAGAATCAGGAGAGGTGAAACTACTAATCTTCTGAAAGAATACCCATACAGACCAATGCCCACACAGACCAATACCCATACAGACCAATACCCATACAGACCAATACCTACACAGACCAATACCCATACAGACCAATACCCATACAGACCAATACCAACACAGACCAATACCCACACAGACCAATACCCACACAGACCAATACCCATACAGACCAATACTCACACAGATCAATACCCACACAGACCAATACCCATACAGACCAATACCCATACATACCAATACCTACACAGACCAATACCCGCACATACCAATACCCACACAGACCAATACCCATACAGACCAATACGTAAACTTTTCCTCACATCATCCATTACACCAGAAGATGGGAGTGATCCGTAAGTTACTAGACAGATGCAAAACACTTATGACAGAGGAAGAAGATAAACAGAAAGAAAGAGAACGCATAAAGGAAGCTCTACCGAGATGTGGGTTTCCACAATGGACCATATAAACAGTACAGCGCCAGCATGTGTGCTATCACCTGGTGATTTAGTTATACTGATGCTCAATGTGCGGCTCACAGAGTTCAGCCCCTTATCATCGCTTGCTTCGTGTGTGTTGTTTGTAATTGCCAGTGTCTCCTAACAAAGTTGGAGCATTAAAGTCATTTGCCATCTTTTGTAGTTCATTCGTAGTCTTAGGTAGCAACACATTATCTCCATCTATTGGCGTGGTGGCATGTTTGTGAAACAAATTCACGATCCGAAGCAGTTAATCGAAACGAACATAGATGGCTTTATCACCATTCGCTATCCGAGACTGAGTCTGCGATTCTACAATGAGCGAACAGTTGCAGATTTCAACTGGATAATCTACATTGATCAGATAAGTAACTTTTATTATCACATCATGGCTACTGCACATAGGGCACCAAAGCAATGGTGTTTGGGCAAAGACGAAAATGTTACTTCATCTGAGAACTGGAAACAGAACATCTTGTATACGTTGTCTCTTGACCCAAATTTTGCCCCCTTCCTGGTTGAGGGAGTGAGCTGGAGAAAAAAGTCCAAGTCTGACCCCCTTCATGCCTTTTCTGATGATGAAAACTTATGTTGGGCCAAATTGCAAACTACTGCCCGGTCTTGTCACGAAATACCATCGTACGCAATGCTATGTTACTGTTAGCAACATTTGGCAGAGTAACTGTCTACATTATGGCTTCCAGTCCACCGGGGATCACTTCACTGATTTCGATACCATCTAACTTGAGCCAGATGAGAAACCAGAAGATCTGTTTCAGTGCCTGGTTGCTTTCGTGGAAGATAACCTGTTACAGCTTGATGGGTCTATCTCTCTCCTTGGAGAAAGGGTCATGGAAGACAAGGAATTGTCTCCAACAATGGAGCATTTTATTGTGCTGATGTGGATGCATTTGAATGACCCCATCTACCGAGACTCATTAAGCAGTATTGTGGAACTGAATTATGATCGTGTACACTCGCTTCAATCAAACCAGAAATATCGCAAGCTCTGACGTTGTTGGTTGATGAAGTGCACAAGTGTAGGGCGATGTGGGCAGCTGCATCGAACATTCAACAATTTTCCAAACAACCTGGGAATACATCTGGGTTAACTTCAGGGGTCAAATGAGTAAATAAGATGTGCCCTCTGTGTAGAGAGGCAGACAGAGCTGACCAGCACTTCCTGAGTGCATGTAAACATTTACCTGATCAGGATCACAGGTATTTAACAAAGGCGCGCCTCATTGGAAGAATCACGGACGACCTCAAAGATGAAGTGCAGGTGTTGAACACTACAGTAGAGGAGGATATGGATGATCAACCTCAAATCATACAATCTCATGCTTTGCACATTCAGGTGTCAAGCCACTCCACCGTCCGACGTGTACTGAGGGCTCCTACCGAGAGATCAACAATCTGGCCTGGCGAATATGTCGAAGTGACTTTACCGAATGACTTGTCATCTCTCGATGGGTCATTCGCTTTGTTGATTCTCCCAGCTTGAAACATGAGAAGCCATCACAATTCTGGCCATCTCCTTGCATTATCGCGAGTGTAGCCGGGAAGATTCGCATACCAAACCTGACTAGTGAACCAAGAGTCCTGAAGAAGAACGAACAGTTCTGTCAGGTACGCCCTATTACCATAGCGTCAACCACAGTAAATGAGTCGAAGAACAACAGTGTCAAAGTTGATTCCCACAATGCACCATCAACCAGTTCCTTCCACTCTGCAAATGTTCGTGTTGATCCTGAGAGTATTCTGGATAACACTGTGAGGGGAAGTTCCAATCCCTACTGGAGGACAATGTCTTTGATCCAGCATTCAAAGTCTATAATGGTGATGAAGGACCATTCCAAGCCATTGTCAATATGGGTCCTGTCCAACCCCCACAACGCAAGAGTCGCATTCTACAATATTCATGAGATAAACTTGACAAATTACAACAGAAATTCAATGATCTTGAAAGAAAGGGGATGTTTGTCAAGCCAGAAGATGTTGGCATTATGGTTGAGTATCTGAATCTGTCATTCTTGGTGAAGGAAAGCAACGGAGGTTTCAGATTGGTCACCGCATTCGCTGATGTTGGCAAATATAGCAAGCCGCAACCCTCTCTTCTCCCCGACGTTGAGTCTACTCTTTGCAACATTGCAAAATGGAAGCACATCATTGTCACGGATCTTACAAATGCCTTTTACCAGGTCCCGTTGTCCCGTCAGTCCATGAAGTACTGTGGAGTTGCGACACCATTTCATGGAGTGCGCGTGTATGCAACGTCTGCCATGGGCATGCTAGGATCAGAGACTGCTCTCGAGGAACTGATGGAACTAGACGATCTACTTGAAGAAGGAAGGCATTGTCACCAAAAGTGCTGATGATTTGTGCTGGAGATGGGTTCTTCAGGCTCTAGACAAGTTTGTCTTGAACTTGGTGGCATCTAAGATGGTAATCTGCCCAAGAACCGCCACGATACTGGGATGGACCTGGTGCCTAGGCACGATTAGGGCTAGCCCTCACTGCATCGCTACACTCTCAACATGTTCCCCTCTGGACAAGGTATGAAAAATGAAGTCCTTCCTTGGCACGTACAAAGTATTATCAAGAGTAGTACCCGAGTGTGCTCATAATCTATCACCTCTCAAAGATGCTGTCACCGGTCGCGAATCCCAGGATCCTATTGTATGGTCAGATGAGTTGCATGAGGCATTCAGTAGAGCCCAGAACAAGTTGATGTCTAATCGCACAATAGTCCTTCCATGACCTGATGACTAATTATGGATTGTCACTGATGGTGCAGTAAAGAGTCATGGCATCAGGACTACCCTGTATGTACCAAGGGAAGGAAGACCACTTGTTGCAGGCTTTTTTAGCGCTAAACTCCGCACACGTCAAGTTATGTGGCTACAAAGCGAGATAGAGGCTCTTTCCATTGCCGTTGCAACAAAGCACTTCAGTTCAATCATTCAATCGAAACACAAGGTGTGCATCCTGACTGACAGCAAGCCTTATGTCCAAGCCATTGAGAAACTATGCCGAGGAGAATTTTCAGCCAGTCCATGTGTGTCAACATATTTGTCTTGTGTCAGCCGCTATCAAGCATCGGTGAGACACTTAGCGGAGTCAGCCATCATCCCTTCAGATTTCACAAGCCGTAATGCTGCTACTTGCAAAGAATCAATATGCCAGATCTGCTACTTTACAAGACAATTAGAAGACTGTGTTGTTCAAAGAGTGTCCACCGAAGATATCATCAAGGGCACTTCCAAGCTTCCATTCACCAGCAGGGCTGTCTGGTTACAGGGTTGGCATGTAATGAAGTAAAAGTACTTCATTACAATACTTGAGTTTATATTTCAAGTAATTGGCATGTAACGAAGTAGAATTTTTACTAAATACTTACGTATTTTTATTTACTTCGCAATATATTTTCGTTACATTTCGTTACGCCACTGGCAGCAGCGAAACCGCTGCTGCCAGTGGCGCTGCACCGTCAATGACATTTCGTAAACTGTACATAGTCGCCAGGCCAAAAGTTATTAATATAATCGACGCAACCATTGTTTTATATATACGTCAGTGAACGAAATCTGCCAAATATTGGCATAGGTTAGATCAAAGCCATTGACATGACATGTCACTCCGAGCACACAATGCTTGAACGCCATCTCAAACCATGATGCAAATGTCTCCGTTGCACCATATATGGACTATTAATCAGTAAGTTAATGTTATAAATATTAAAATTTTCAATTTTGGCAATTTATTGACAATCCCCATACACTGACACAATTCTGATATTCGTGAGCGAACGCGCATCGCCATCGAACTTCACCGATTTTCGCCCATCGTCACCAACGGCCTTACCGGCTTACGTCAGCATTAAACAGCATTTTTCTTTCAAGAATAAAATTGATATTGAGATGTTTAATAAATTTATAGTAATGATTACTCTACAGAACTAAAGAGTAAAGAATTGATACACTGCTATTTGGCAGCATCTTTTCCCAGCAGTGGCTTATTGAAGCTGACCCATAACAATCAGGGACAGGGGCCCTGACAGGGTCAGGGGCCCTGACAGGGTCAGGGAGAGGTCAGGGGCCCTGACAGGGACAGGTCAGGGACAGGGGCACTGACAGGGCACACTTTTAATTACATTTAGCAACAGCATTCTTCTACCTACTCAGATACAATCACATCTGCGTATACATATCCTGTTTTACAATCTAGCTCCTCCCATACCCCAGTGGAACAGGTCGATAATAAGACAGATTGTGCCTCATCATTAATTAAGTTATGTATTTAACTGAACTTATTTGATGTTGTGAGCTCTCATTAATGATAATGTAATTTTCTAAGCATCCACGTTAGCACCATGTTCAATGGTGGCAGACCTATTGACCAGCTAAGGCTGTCTGGGAACACTTTGTTATAAGCAGAGTGGTTGCAAAACAGTTGCCAGATGCAAGCTTTGTAATTTATATAATATTACTCATTTTGTTGTTATTTCTGAGTGTTGTACTTTTACTTCTACTTTTACTTCAAGTACTTTTGAAAACTAGTTTTACTTTTTACTCAAGTACTTTTTTACAAAGTACTTTTAATTTTACTCAAGTAGTTTTTAGGTGAATTACTTCTACTTTTACTCAAGTACAAAATTAAAGTAATTCAGTCAACCCTGCCTGGTTATCTATCCAATCCAACTGCCAGGATCTGAGGCATACACACACTCACTTGGTACAGGGTACTCGTCCATCAAAGAAATTGACTAATGTCAGGGACGTAGAGTGATACCTCAATGTCGCAACTGTGTCCAGTGATGGTTTGTTGGTGGCAAAGTGAGGTCAGCCATTGTCCACTACCAGGGAATGCATCATCGTGTCACGTCAAGTTCTATATGGTTTGTTGACAGCATTACATATCCAGCTGGATCATCCTACGTCACACCAACAAATCAACAGGCGATCCTCCAGATGCTGTTGGTGTTACATTTTCAGCAGATATCACAAAGAGAGCGCGACAGTTGGTACTTGTAGTCAGAGAGTGTGCAACATCATACACAAATACCTGCTTGGTTGAGGACGAATGCCACGAGACCTTACGGAGTGCCTTGATACACTTAGATGGTCCACTCGCTGCCATACGCAGAGGCCCTGCTCCTGATTTTACATCTCTGGTCGACGACAAGCTTCTCCTTTATCACAGGCTAGGCATTGAGGTAGGTCGGATAAAGAACATGGATAAAAATCCAGTAGCAGAAAAAGCAATCCGTGAGCTAGAGGATGAGTTGTTACGTCAAGAACCTACAGGTGGTGCAATGACCCCACTAAGCCAGGCTCTTGCAACAGCCTGGCTGAATACTCATATACATAACCGTGGGTGTTCAGCAAAGGAGCTGTTGATGCAAAGAGACCAGTTCAGCAACCAACAAATACCAGTATCAGACCTTGATCAGATGATTTTGAAGAAACACAAGCACTGATTTGATAACCACCCACATAGCGAGCGCTTGGCCACATACATCGGAGAAACGAAACGTACCCTAGGAACCCGCATCAAAGTACACAAAGAAGACGCTGAGAAAGCATCGACTAGCAGACCCTGCACCCGAATCACAGAAAAACATAGGAAAAAGAGATGCATAAATCAGCTATCACAGATCACATGACACAACAGAATCAAATAGTACACTGGGAGGGGGCCAATTTTGTAGACAGAGAGTCGGAGAACAAGAGGCATCAAAGAAGCGATATGGATAAGAAAAACCAAAGACAGCATGAATCGAGATGAGGACCGATACCAACTCTCACATATCTACGATGATCTCCTGAAGGGCCACCAAGGATGCGGCCACAGGGGGCACACACCAGAGTGATACATCTGCATAGAATGACTACCATGTCGCCATCTAGCGGTAGTCATCTGAAGAAGATTGCTGATAGCAGTCGAAACGTCACGAGAAGAAAAAAGGTAAACTGACTGTGAAATAAGTAAAAATATTACTCACTACTAAGCATAAGTTAACTTTACAGGACGTTGCTGCCTACTAAGCAGAAGTTGACTTTAGAGGACGATGCTGCCTACTAAGCAGAAGTTGACTTTAGAGGACGGTGCTGCCTACTAAGCAGAAGTTGACTTTAGAGGACGGTGCTGCCTACTAAGCAGAAGTTGACTTTAGAGGACGGTGCTGCCTACTAAGCAGAAGTTGCCCCAACCTCAGCCTGCCGCCTGTTCATCTCCTGGATGGCACTCATTTCTATTTGTTCCCTTGGCTCATGATAAGTCGTCTGAGGCACCGGACGATGCTTCTTCAGAATGGGGATCTGAAAGTTCAAGAAACTGAAACAGTTATCCTTCTTATCTAATGTACCCAAGAAATGATTAACTGATCTTTCTGCACCAGACACTTAACTATTTTTTATAATTAGTTATCCATTTTGATGACTTTTTTATTACAATTATTTTAGTGTAATGTTCACTAAGGTTTTCAAGAAGATTTACTATGTTAGAACTGTAAGAATTTTAAGAATACATTATAAGAATCAACAATTTTGACTTTTCTATTCTCAGTATGAAATGGTTCAGAAAACTTTAAAAGTGTGGCTAAAACTCAAATGTACCCTTTGGTAGAACTGACAATCCTGGAGCAGATGCAAGTAATATAAATAACAACAATATTGCTATTTTGTCATTTAACTTTAGTTAGTAGCATAATGTGCTATTGCTTAATATTTATAACACATTTAGTGAAACAGTTATCCATAAAGTAGCATAATGTGCTATTGCTTAATATTTATAACACATTTAATGCAAATAAAATGTTCAACAGTAAATATAGATCAAGGATTAAAAGTGTTCATTGGTATAAAATGGTAGGAAACATTGCCTTATTTAATGCAGTTAAAAACTTACTATGTCTGGCATGGGAATGCCTCGTGGTCGTGGCTTTGTCAGATTGAAAGGCTCTAATGCTGCAGTGAAACACAAACATGACACATACAAGACAGAGTTTTTCATTCATATTTCACTACCACCCTATTTTGATTTGCAAATAACATCCAGCAAGAATCTTGGATAATGTTACAAATAAATGCTACAATTAGCATTATAATATAAATAAATAAAATAAGATATTAAAAATATGAAAGGAAATTCCCAGTAGTCATGAGAAAACTAATGTAATAATTATAGGAAATTAAATCAATGTTGTCACCCCTTGTAACATGTTTCTAAAGTATAATTTGTAAGAATTACATAAATTGTCCCTTTGGTATTTTTTTATGCCTAGCAATGAAGGAAATGATTAGATGTCAATGTGAATAAAATGTCAGCTTAAAGGTGCCTCATCAATTCGACTTTTCGAATTAATTTTGCAAAAATTCAAACATACCAGTTTCTACTACAACATGCTAGCTCATTTGTGCAACTTTTGTATGTAGTTTTTTGTGAAATCATCAGACAAACTATTAAATTATTTAATGCTGCATGCAGAATTTATTGAATTGAAAATGGAAATGCTAAAAACTCACGAATTTCACCCTTGGTGAAATTTCATAACTTTGTCATGTGATCGGCGAGAGGATGGAATTCATGCCCATGATCAGCCTTAGCCCCATAAAGTGTTTACCATTTTGTATATCCACTATATTGTATATCCACTATTTTGTATATCCACTATATTGAGCCTTTCCAGATCTAATGACTAAAATGAATTCTTTCGATTATTTGAAAAAATATATGCACATTTTAATGAAACTGATTGCTAATATTACTTAAACTATTCACAAGCTACATATTAGGACATCAACGAACAGGATTCACGATAGGCTAAATCAGTTGAGGATGCAGTTTTAACAAAGTCATGCTTCTTTTTAACCATTTTAATTATTTAAAAAAAAAATGTGTCTACAGAAAAAGAAATGCCTATTAATGTACTATTATCAACACTTACCTGACAGACGTATATGAATTTATGTGACAGCGGCGCATAAAGGATTTTATGCGAGATGACAAGGCAATGAAGGCGATTTGAGGTTAGACCTTTTATGGTAGAGAGAGTATTGGCCTAATTACTCGCTCACGCGTATGGATACACCAACCACGTGACCTAGAGCCAGCCTCTCGATTTCCAAGTTAGCTGGTGTCGTTGCGAGACCTTTGCGCTGCAAATATTTCCGAATTTCTATTGTTACTGATTATTCGTTATCGCTGAATTTGTTGATTTTATTGCAAGATCAGTTTTGTTGTTCGGTTTATTCCGATCCGTTTGAAAAATCCCACCCTCCCTCCCTAATATTGTGTTAACAGTTGTTACCCAGTGTTATCTAATAAATCAAGTGGTGCATTATGTAGGGATACACTGTGAAACACTGAAGACAGAGAGGTAGTTCACAAAGTTTTTGAATTTTTTGACGCTTTTCCCTGTTATAGTTTGGTACACGAGGTTTTGTATTAACGCTTTTCCCTCCACTGAGTTTTCAGTAGTGTACACAGGGTTTTTAGTGCGGGTACTTTTTACGAGTACATTTGTGTGGCTGTTTGGCCCTACCTCTCGGTCTGATGGGTTAGTAGTAATTGGTTGACTAATGTCTAGATATGTAACACCTTTATACATTGTGTGTTGTGTTTCCATAATGTTCATTATGAATTGTTCAAGAATGTTGGGTGGTTAGCCCACTTTTTTCATTTACCATGTTTGGCTAGGGGATCGAGTACCCCAGCCTTTCTGTTTGTACATATATGTGTATGGTTAATTCACGGCGGAGTGACCCCCACCGATACCATGTGAATTGTATATAAGTCAGTAGTGGTACAGATAGTACTGGTAGTGGGTAGCTGATAGGCATGATTTACTAATTATGTGTAAACACCTTTTGGGGGCCGGCATGCTTGCTGAGATTATTGGATGTATCTTATTTTGATGGTGTATGCTTGCCTAATTTCATGCTCCTTAATTAATAAATCTAAATGTCATTCTTTGGCCTATTTCAATCTACGCTGGACTTGTGTTGTTATTTTGCATAAATAGCATATAACTGACAATATTTCCACTTCTTTACCCTTAGTTAAAAAATTCATCCCAACAAGCCTGCGTCCCATCACGTGAAGTCATGCAGTAGAACCAATCATGGTGGGCTTACTTGATAGCTGTGGCCCTGTTCTACTCAGTGTAAAAGCTGAAGTTTATCAACTTAAAAAAAAATAATTAGATATATATATGCTTACTAGTCATCTATACAAACAACCTGTATATACCTGTAGTTGTTGTTTTTGACTTCTTCTTAGCAGATTTGTTGTCTACCTTACTCTTGAGTTGAGCCACAAGCCTCATCAGTTCTGGGTGCCATCTGCACAGATACACAACACTACAGTCTTATCTCTACTGACATGTATATCTGCACAGATACATAACACTACAGTCTTTTCTCTACTGACATGTATATCTGCACAGATACATAACACTACAGTTTTATCTCTACTGACATGTATATCTGCACAGATACATAACACTACAGTCTTATCTCTACTGACATGTATATCTGCACAGATACATAACACTACAGTCTTATCTCTACTGACATGTATATCTGCACAGATACATAACACTATAGTCTTATCTCTACTGACATGTATATCTGCACAGATACATAACACTACAGTCTTATCTCTACTGACATGTATATCTGCACAGATACACAACACTACAGTCTTATCTCTACTGACATGTATATCTGCACAGATACATAACACTACAGTCTTTTCTCTACTGACATGTATATCTGCACAGATACATAACACTACAGTCTTATCTCTACTGACATGTATATCTGCACAGATACACAACACTACAGTCTTATCTTTACTGATATGTATATCTGCACAGATACATAACACTACAGTCTTATCTCTACTGACATGTATATCTGCACAGATACATAACACTATAGTCTTATCTCTACTGACATGTATATCTGCACAGATACATAACACTACAGTTTTATCTCTACTGACATGTATATCTGCACAGATACATAACACTACAGTTTTATCTCTACTGACATGTATATCTGCACAGATACATAACACTACAGTCTTATCTCTATTGACATGTATATCTGCACATATACATAACACTACAGTCTTTTCTCTACTGACATGTATATCTGCACAGATACATAACACTACAGTCTTATCTCTACTGACATGTATATCTGCACAGATACACAACACTACAGTTTTATCTCTACTGACATGTATATCTGCACAGATACATAACACTACAGTTTTATCTCTACTGACATGTATATCTGCACAGATACATAACACTACAGTTTTATCTCTACTGACATGTATATCTGCACAGATACACAACACTACAGTTTTATCTCTACTGACATGTATATCTGCACAGATACATAACACTACAGTTTTATCTCTACTGACATGTATATCTGCACAGATACATAACACTACAGTCTTATCTCTACTGACATGTATATCTGCACAGATACACAACACTACAGTCTTGTCTCTACTGACATGTATATCTGCACAGATACATAACACTACAGTTTTATCTCTACTGACATGTATATCTGCACAGATACATAACACTACAGTCTTATCTCTACTGACATGTATATCTGCACAGATACATAACACTACAGTCTTATCTCTACTGACATGTATATCTGCACAGATACATAACACTATAGTCTTATCTCTACTGACATGTATATCTGCACAGATACATAACACTACAGTCTTATCTCTACTGACATGTATATCTGCACAGATACACAACACTACAGTCTTATCTCTACTGACATGTATATCTGCACAGATACATAACACTACAGTCTTTTCTCTACTGACATGTATATCTGCACAGATACATAACACTACAGTCTTATCTCTACTGACATGTATATCTGCACAGATACACAACACTACAGTCTTATCTTTACTGATATGTATATCTGCACAGATACATAACACTACAGTCTTATCTCTACTGACATGTATATCTGCACAGATACATAACACTATAGTCTTATCTCTACTGACATGTATATCTGCACAGATACATAACACTACAGTTTTATCTCTACTGACATGTATATCTGCACAGATACATAACACTACAGTTTTATCTCTACTGACATGTATATCTGCACAGATACATAACACTACAGTCTTATCTCTATTGACATGTATATCTGCACAGATACATAACACTACAGTCTTTTCTCTACTGACATGTATATCTGCACAGATACATAACACTACAGTCTTATCTCTACTGACATGTATATCTGCACAGATACACAACACTACAGTTTTATCTCTACTGACATGTATATCTGCACAGATACATAACACTACAGTTTTATCTCTACTGACATGTATATCTGCACAGATACATAACACTACAGTTTTATCTCTACTGACATGTATATCTGCACAGATACACAACACTACAGTTTTATCTCTACTGACATGTATATCTGCACAGATACATAACACTACAGTTTTATCTCTACTGACATGTATATCTGCACAGATACATAACACTACAGTCTTATCTCTACTGACATGTATATCTGCACAGATACACAACACTACAGTCTTGTCTCTACTGACATGTATATCTGCACAGATACATAACACTACAGTTTTATCTCTACTGACATGTATATCTGCACAGATACATAACACTACAGTCTTATCTCTACTGACATGTATATCTGCACAGATACACAACACTACAGTCTTATCTCTACTGACATGTATATCTGCACAGATACATAACACTGCAGTCTTTTCTCTACTGACATGTATATCTGCACAGATACACAACACTACAGTTTTATCTCTACTGACATGTATATCTGCACAGATACATAACACTACAGTTTTATCTCTACTGACATGTATATCTGCACAGATACATAACACTACAGTTTTATCTCTACTGACATGTATATCTGCACAGATACACAACACTACAGTCTTATCTCTACTGACATGTATATCTGCACAGATACATAACACTGCAGTCTTTTCTCTACTGACATGTATATCTGCACAGATACACAACACTACAGTTTTATCTCTACTGACATGTATATCTGCACAGATACATAACACTACAGTTTTATCTCTACTGACATGTATATCTGCACAGATACATAACACTACAGTTTTATCTCTACTGACATGTATATCTGCACAGATACACAACACTACAGTCTTATCTCTACTGACACAAATAGTTGCACAAAACTACAGTCTTGTCTCTACTGACATGTATATCTGCACAGATACATAACACTACAGTTTTATCTCTACTGACATGTATATCTGCACAGATACACAACACTACAGTCTTATCTCTACTGACACAAATAGTTGCACAACACTACAGTCTTGCCTCTACTGATACATATATCTGCACAGACACATAACACTACAGTCTTGTCTGTACCGACACGTATATATGCACAGACACACAAAACATTACCTGAGGATAGGGAAGAGCAGGTCTGTCTGTACAAACATTACCTGAGGATAGGGGAGTAGGTATGTCTGTACAAACAATACCTGAGGATAGGGACAACCAGGTCTGTCTGCACAAACAATACCTGAGGATAGGGACAAACAAGTATGTCTGCACAAACAATACTTGAGGATAGGGACAAACAGGTCTGTCTGCACAAACAATACCTGAGGATAGGGACAAACAGGTCTGTCTGCACAAACAATACTTGAGGATAGGGACAAACAGGTCTGTCTGTACAAACAATACTTGAGGATAGGGACAAACAGGTCTGTCTGCACAAACAATACTTGAGGATAGGGACAAACAGGTCTGTCTGCACAAACAATACTTGAGGATAGGGACAAACAGGTCTGTCTGTACAAACAATACCTGAGGATAGGGACAAACAAGTATGTCTGCACAAACAATACTTGAGGATAGGGACAAACAGGTCTGTCTGCACAAACAATACTTGAGGATAGGGACAAACAGGTCTGTCTGCACAAACAATACTTGAGGATAGGGACAAACAGGTCTGTCTGCACAAACAATACTTGAGGATAGGGACAAACAGGTCTGTCTGTACAAACAATACCTGAGGACAGGGACAGACAGGTATGTCTGTACAAACAATACCTGAGGATAGGGACAGACAGGTCTGTCTGCACAAACAATACCTAAGGATAGGGACAAACAGGTCTGTCTGCACAAACAATACCTGAGTATAGGGACAAACAAGTCTGTCTGCACAAACAATACCTGAGGATAGGGACAAACAGGTCTGTCTGCACAAACAATACCTGAGGATAGGGACAAACAGGTCTGTCTGTACAAACAATACCTGAGGATAGGGACAAACAGGTTTGTCTGCACAAACAATACCTGAGGATAGGGGCAAGCAGGTCTGTCTGCACAAACGAGGCATCATATTGCTTGTTCCATGCATCCTTCGTCCAAGTTCTTAGATTCTTGTCATCCAAGAAGAAATTCAAAAACTGTAACAGAACAAGCATTATGAATAAAAGACTTGGTTATGTATATATGTACTAAACATGTTGATAGCTTGTTCATTTTGCTGTAATGAAATCAATGATGCAATAAAGATTAATTTTGATCACTGAGTGCTGCATTATCAGTACCAATACATGTAGTTGATACCTTTATCATCAATAGAAAGCTAATGACTCTGAATAATTTACTTACCATTTAGATGCCAATGCAGTAAGTAAGTACCCCAGAGAAAGAAACCCATGTAGCAGCTGTCACACGCTGTCATGACATCGTGACAGTGATGTCACACTCACCCGGTACATTTTGTTAGTGTCCTGTGATTGGACCAACTTGCGAAACACATCAAGGCCAAGTTCGTCCAATCGAAACAAGGCCAGGTATGTAAAGACTGCAAGAAAACAGATAAATACGCAACTAGAACACATTTTTGTATGACAACCATATTAGGTTAGGTTAAAATACATAAATAACTGATGTAACATATGTAATACTGAGTTTTGCACAATTAATTATGCAATGTTAGACATTTTACCAGAACTTGCATGAAAGTGCAATGATTTGCACTAACCACAAATTAATTCCTTCAATACTACACACTTGTCATAAATTTCTCAAGAATAAAAACTTTCTACATTTACTTGTCACAAAATGTATCTATATTTATAACATTTCAGTGAAACATGTCACTGAGATTCTTTTAAATATTACAATTATAAATATTACAATTAAATAAAAAAAATTAAGTATAGTTTCAAATAAATCTTAATTTTCTACTCTGCTTGACATACAGACATACAAATGCAACAAAATGTCACTGTCACTAAGCATATATATATAAAAGTTTATTGCACAATTTGGATTACCAATTTATCATTAATTATGACATGTGCCAAGTTAATAAAGACTAAAATTTTACCAAATGCTGACTTTTTGCAAGAAATACAATCAAATCAGTTAAATTAGCTTCCCAAATATGTCATACAAAGAATATGTCAGAATTCAAAACCATATATTCGTTCTAAAGAATTTTTTTATGTAGCATATTTTAGGCAACCTTAGCATGTACACTGATAGCATATTATTTACAATGACTGAGACCTCCAAATGTGATTGAAGTGGTCCATGCCAGTTCTAGTGACTGCGTTGACGACACAAGAAAATTTGACTGGATTAACCATGGTCTGATGCACATGCACAGTTTTAAATGATGCAAGAGATGTGCTGATAAACAAGTGTCAAACAATGGTTTTTATCAAGTGACAATACTGACACAGGTGATTTCTGTCACACAAAACATGCAGTCATATTTTATTAATTCATTGGTGACTGTCAGTGCAATCATTATAATAAACCAAAAGGATCTACTGATTGTGTTCATGTTAGCAGTGTGAATATGAATATAAGCCAACAGCTTCCTTCTCCATAAGGACAGGAGCTTGTTTCTGTGGCTGGCAATATTGTTAAATCTTATTAAAAACCAAAACATTTGGAAAAACAGATCACACTAAGTCAAATAATTCCCCCACAGTGCCAGATGTTGGCCTTATGTACCAACAAGGATATGTAAGTAAATACACCGCCAGATTGCCTCCAAATAACAAAATAAAAATATATATACCATTACCAGGTCAAATATTTTAGGATAAATGCGTCAGTCATGCATGCTAGAAAACAATAGTTGAATCACTGCACCACTGCACCATTCACTTTGCATTCTCTTGGTTCTCTCTAAATGACTGTATATATATATAAATACATATATATACATATATATATATATATATACATGTATATATATATATAAAATCCTTTATGCGCCGCTGTCACATAAATTCATAATTATGGTGGGGGTCGGTCACAGAGGGTGACCTAGTGGCGGAATGACCCCCACCGATACCATGTGAATTGTATATAAGTCAGTAGTGGTACAGATAGTACTGGTAGTGGGTAGCTGATAGGCATGATTTACTAATTATGTGTAAACACCTTTTGGGGGCCGGCATGCTTGCTGAGATTATTGGATGTATCTTATTTTGATGGTGTATGCTTGCCTAATTTCATGCTCCTTAATTAATAAATCTAAATGTTATTCTTTGGCCTATTTCAATCTACGCTGGACTTGTGTTATTATTTTGCATAAATATATATATATATATATATATATATATATATATACATACACACAACATATATATATATGGCCTTGGGTGGGGGTGGCGATCCTCATTACGAGTAGCACCCGTGGCAGATTGCCCCTCACCTTTGTTGTCATGTAGAGTAGCAGTTTCATGCATTGTATAGATATATGTATATATTTACTGTTTGTCTTTGTGTACTTCAGTAATTTACATTGCCTTGTTTGAGCTAAGGCTCGTGTATACAATGCTTTATATGTTCATTTTATATTCCTGGTATGTTTGAAGTGCATACCAATTGGCAATAAAATATGCCCATTACCAACCTTTATACACCATCATTTCCTTATTCATACATCAAACGAGCTTCGGCCATAATAAATGTCTTTACTTTCAAACCTCCATGACAGATGACATAAATATATATATATATATATATATATATATATATATATATATATATATATATATATATATATATATATATATATATATATATATATATATATATACATACACACACCATATATATATATATATATATATATATATACACACACACACACACACACACACACACACACACACACACACACACACACCACGCACCACGCACCACGCACCATGTGTGTGTGTGTGTGTGTGTGTGTGTGTGTGTGTGTGTGTGTGTGTGTATGTGTGTGTGTGTGTGTGTGTGTGTGTGTGTGTGTGTGTGTGTGTGTGTGTGTGACCTTAAATAGTGAGATGTATCTATAGCAATACAGTGACCTAAATAATGTTTGTAGCACATTATATACATGCAAAAATACTAACATGTTTGCAAGAACTTGAATTTATTAAAGCTTACCGTCTCTCTGTAAAGATGAAGATGCATGTTTGAATTATATTGGATCTATGTCATGAATAATAACAATAGTAATAAGGTGTGGTCTCATACAGTGTTGGAATCCATCTAGACAAAGTGCTCATATGGTGCTTAATAACTAATTATTAACATTATAGTAGTCTCCGCTAAATATACATTAGGGGCTAACTAATAATATAAACATTGATCACTTCCAGGGTTCTATGACATAGTTTGACATGATGACATGATGAAACATTAACTTGTGTTACAGAACAAGATACATCATCTGAGAGTAAGTCTTATAAACAAACTACAGGGCTATTTCAACACCATTTAATTTTATAATGCTGCAATATTATTAATTTGCTGGTAAATTCAGTCTATGTACCTATATGACATTCACAGTAAGTCAAGTGTCATGATTGCTGCCACATATTTATAATTACATTTACTACTGAGAATATGGACCAAAGATGTCTCACTTCATGATAAACATCAGACACATAACTAAGCCAGCACAGACAGAATCAACACTTTATTACTGTCAATTAAGTGTCATTGTTTATATGTGATGTGAGAAGAGGTTCTGACAATGAACACATATTCCATGGGACCAAAGTGACCACAGCTACATACAGTATACACAGTAGATGCTTACCTAGATAGAGAGTCTGCTCTGACCTCAGGATGGTCTTGCCATCACGGTTGTAGAAGCCATCAAGCACAACCCGCAACACTCGTGAGTAGCGGGTACAGCCAGAGAACACCTCCATGATGAAGGTCTGCTCCGACTCAGCTGCATCCTGTACCAGCATCAGCAAGCTATGTTAGGAGCACTCTCGAGGAATTACTCTCAAGGGGATTACTATCAGGGGGCTACTTTTAAGGGGGTTTCTCTCAAGGGGTTACTCTCATGATCCATACAAGAGAGCTGGTAGGAGACATCTTGAGGGGCAAGAGATAATCCTCATGATCTAGAGTTCTCTCGATGGGAAAGGGGCGGGGAATAGGGCAGAGGAATGGGATTAAACTCATGACTTGTCATTGGCTAAAAAATTCCCTTTCAGGTTTCGTTATGTTCATGCATGAACTTATGTGATTCGTTATTTTATTGAATTTTAATTATTATCTGCAACAGGTGAGACATTCAGATTCCTATCAACACTAAGCAATGTGTTAATTTGTTTCACCACAGATCACAAATGTGTCATTGATAAAAATATGTGTACAGTATTTTCAACACAAACTGATGAAGTATTTCCAATAAACATACATTATATGTATGGTATGTTGTAAAATATTTACATATTGCACATATGTCACAGAAAACACATTTCAGAGAAAGCTCAAGTTCTAAGTGTACTCACCAGGTGTTTCAGATATTGATTCACATGGTCTTCTGGTGCCTCAGTGGAGGGGTCAAATGATTGAATGACCTCCACACAACAATGCACCAATCCACCATAGCTCAGATTCATTATTGAAGATTATATCTGAAAAGATTAATCACAAACTACATGCATAACAATGGAAACAGGAGGTCTTTTCCAACAGGTGAAGCAATATAAACATGTTAGCATATTATATTGCTATGTGTGGTTTGTACCAGCTAGTTCAATATATGTATCATCTTGCCCTGTCTTTACATATGACAAGTGCACAGACACCCTGAACACTTAATCTTACCATGTGCACATTCTGTAGAACAAAACACTGCATGTCTACTTCACTATAGGAAAAATTACAAAAAACATTGTATCAGTGTGGCTGTGCGGGTACAGCTTTGTATCAGTGTGACTGTGCATGTATACTTGCACTGCCTTTGTATCAGTATGGCTGTGTGTGTACTCTTGCACTGCATGAGTGGGGTGCGGTGGTCACGTGGTAGAGTGAGTGGGTAGTCGTGTGGTAGAGAGTCAGGCTTTCTGTCGAAGGGACCAGGGTTTGAAACCACTAGCTGCTGTTTCAAAACTTGGGCAATTTCATTCACCCCACATTGCCCATGTTTTTCAGAAGAGACACTAAAAGTCGTTGGTCCCTTCTACCTGGTGCCTATGCCAGGGCAAGTTAAAGATCACACACACAGAAATGTTTAAAACATTTTGTGAACTCAGTGCATCTCACAGAGCTGGTGATCTCGATCTCTAAACTCGCTATGCTACCTCCCAGTTTAGATGTGATCAGCTGTAAAGGGAGTATCTCATCAAGCCTCTGTATCAGTGTGGCTGTGCATGTACTCTTGCACTGCCTCTGTATCAGTGTGGCTGTGCATGTACTCTTGCACTGCCTCTGTATCAGTGTGGCTGTGCATGTACTCTTGCACTGCCTCTGTATCAGTGTGGCTGTGCATGCACTCTTGCACTGCCTCTGTATCAGTGTGATTGTGCATGCACTCTTGTACTGCCTATGT
Source organism: Lamellibrachia columna (assembly GCA_963662155.1). NCBI lineage: Eukaryota > Metazoa > Annelida > Polychaeta > Sabellida > Siboglinidae > Lamellibrachia > Lamellibrachia columna. The sequence continues at coordinate 39,529,275 of OY759264.1, read as the reverse complement.
ATCAGTGTGGCTGTGCATGTACTCTTGCACTGCCTCTGTATCAGTGTGGCTGTGCATGCACTCTTGCACTGCCTCTGTATCAGTGTGATTGTGCATGCACTCTTGCACTGCCTCTGTATCAGTGTGATTCTGCATGCACTCTTGTACTGCCTATGTATCAGTGTGGCTGTGCATGTACTCTTGCACTGCCTCTGTATCAGTGTGGCTGTGCATGCACTCTTGCACTGCCTCTGTATCAGTGTGATTGTGCATGCACTCTTGTACTGCCTATGTATCAGTGTGGCTGTGCATGTACTCTTGCACTGCCTCTGTATCAGTGTGGCTGTGCATGCACTCTTGCACTGCCTCTGTATCAGTGTGATTGTGCATGCACTCTTGTACTGCCTATGTATCAGTGTGGCTGTGCATGTACTCTTGCACTGCCTCTGTATCAGTGTGGCTGTGCATGCACTCTTGCACTGCCTCTGTATCAGTGTGGCTGTGCATGTACTCTTGCACTGCCTCTGTATCAGTGTGGCTGTGCATGTACTCTTGCACTGCCTCTGTATCAGTGTGGCTGTGCATGCACTCTTGCCCTGCCTCTGTATCAGTGTGGTTGTGCATGCACTCTTGTACTGCCTCTGTATCAGTGTGGCTGTGCATGTACTCTTGTACTGCCTCTGTATCAGTGTGGCTGTGCATGTACTCTTGCACTGCCTCTGTATCAGTGTGGCTGTGCATGTACTCTTGCACTGCATTTGTATCAGTGTGGCTGTGCATGTACTCTTGCACTGCCTCTGTATCAGCGTGGCTGTGCATGTACCCTTGCACTGCCTCTGTATCAGTGTGGCTGTGCATGTACTCTTGCACTGCCTCTGTATCAGTGTGGCTGTGCATGCACTCTTGCCCTGCCTCTGTATCAGTGTGGTTGTGCATGCACTCTTGTACTGCCTCTGTATCAGTGTGGCTGTGCATGTACTCTTGCACTGCCTCTGTATCAGTGTGGCTGTGCATGTACTCTTGCACTGCATTTGTATCAGTGTGGCTGTGCATGTACTCTTGCACTGCCTCTGTATCAGCGTGGCTGTGCATGTACCCTTGCACTGCCTCTGTATCAGTGTGGCTGTGCATGTACTCTTGCACTGCCTATGTATCAGTGTGTTTGTGCATGCACTCTTGCACTGCCTATGTATCAGTGTGGCTGTGCATGTACTCTTGCACTGCCTCTGTATCAGTGTGGTTGTGCATGTACTCTTGCACTGCCTCTGTATCAGCGTGGCTGTGCATGTACTCTTGCACTGCCTCTGTATCAGTGTGGTTGTGCATGTACTCTTGCACTGCCTCTGTATCAGTGTGGTTGTACATGTACTCTTGCACTACCTCTGTATCAGTGTGGTTGTGCATGTACTCTTGCACTGCCTCTGTATCAGTGTGGTTGTGCATGTACTCTTGCACTGCCTCTGTATCAGTGTGGCTGTGCATCTACTCTTGCACTACCTCTGTATCAGTGTGGTTGTGCATGTACTCTTGCACTGCCTCTGTATCAGTGTGGTTGTGCATGTACTCTTGCACTGCCTCTGTATCAGTGTGGTTGTGCATGCACTCTTGCACTGCCTCTGTATCAGTGTGGTTGTGCATGCACTCTTGCACTGCCTCTGTATCAGTGTGGTTGTGTATGTACTCTTGCACTGCCTCTGTATCAGTGTGGTTGTGCATGTACTCTTGCACTGCCTCTGTATCAGTGTGGTTGTGCATGCATTCTTGCACTGCCACTGTATCAGTGTGGTTGTGCATGCACTCTTGCACTGCCTCTGTATCAGTGTGGTTATGCATGCACTCTTGCACTGCCTCGTTATCAGTATGGCTGTGCATGTACTCTTGCACTGCATTTGTATAAGTGTGGCTGTGCATGTATTCTTGCACTGCCTTTGTATCAGCATGGCTGTGCATATACTCTTGCACTGCCTCTATATCAGTGTTGCTGTGCATGTACTCTTGCACTGCCTTTGTATCAGTGTGGTTGAGCATGTACTCTTGCACTGCCTTTGTATCAGTGTGGCTGAGCATGTACTCTTGCACTGCCTTTGTATCAGTGTAGCTGAACATGTACTCTTGCACTGCCTTTGTATCAGTGTGGTTGAGCATGTACTCTTGCACTGCCTTTGTATCAGTGTGGCTGAGCATGTACTCTTGCACTGCCTTTGTATCAGTGTGGCTGAGCATGTACTCTTGCACTGCCTTTGTATCAGTGTGGTTGAGCATGTACTCTTGCACTGCCTCTGTATCAGTGTGGCTGAGCATGTACTCTTGCCCTGCCTCTGTATCAGTGTGGCTATGCATGTACTCTTGCACTGCCTCTGTATCAGTGTGGCTGAGCATGTACTCTTGCCCTGCCTCTGTATCAGTGTGGCTATGCATGTACTCTTGCACTGCCTCTATATCAGTGTGGCTGTGCATGCACTCTTGCACTGCCTCTGTATCAGTGTGGCTGTGCATGCACTCTTGCACTGCCTCTGTATCAGTGTGGCTGTGCATGCACTCTTACACTGCCTCTGTATCAGTGTGGCTGTGCATGCACTCTTGCACTGCCTCTGTATCAGTGTGGCTGTGCATGTACTCTTGCACTGCCTCTGTATCAGTGTGGCTGTGCATGTACTCTTGCACTGCCTCTGTATCAGTGTGGTAGTGCATGTACTCTTGCACTGCCTCTGTATCAGTGTGGCTGTGCATGTACTCTTGCACTGCCTTTGTATCAGTGTGGCTGTGCATGTACTCTTGCACTGCCTTTGTATCAGTGTAGCTGAGCATGTACCCTTGCACAGCTGTGTATCAGTGTGGCTGTGTGTGTACTCTTGCACTGCATAAGTGGGGCATGGTGGTCGTATGGTAGAGCGAGTGGGTAGTCGTGTGGTAGAGCGTCAGGCTTTCGGTCGAAGGGACTGGGGTTTGAAACCACCTACTGCTGTGAAGGACAAATAGAATATACCTGAGGGAAAGCCAATGGGAAGCAATCACTGGTTGCTTCTCACCAATGGAATGGGCTTCCTCAAGCAGTGGTAGATCTGTGCCAAGACCAGTCCCTCAGTTCAAAGCCATACTAGATTGGAGCAGCCAGGGATATGGGTACAAACAAACATTAACCTCTAAGTGTAAATGACTGCCGCTGGTCACTGTAATGTCAATATACTTCAATCTACAAAATGACATATAATTGCTTCCAATTTGGTGAAAAAACTGCTTTATACCATTATCTATTTACACATTCCAGTAACAAGCACCAACTGAATGCTATTTGCCAATCTCCGTTGTTCAGTGGCCACTTCACCTTTGGGGAATATTGACACCCCCACTCGCAGGCGGTAGACCAGTTCCAGTATAAGAATGTTCCAGTCCAAAACGTAATGCTTATACCCAGTTTACTTCTTGTCTCTTTCTTACTTACTTATTCTTACTTACTTATACTTACTTATACTTATCCTTACTTATCCCTCATCTCAGGAAGCTACTTTGTTGCATGTCTCAGTAAAAAAAATATCTATGGCATCTTTATATTTCTGCTTATAAGGGGACCATGATACAGATGTTGCATAATCTGAATGACTCCCAACTAAAGCTTTATATAATGGTACAACATCATTTTAATTTAGGGTCGTGAAAGACCTTCTAATAACTGTCATGATACTGCTTGCTTTGTTTATTTTTTGGTTGATGTGTTTATCAAATTCTACCTTTGAATCACTAATAACCCCAATGTCTTTTTCTTCTTATGTTTTTCCTAATTCATGGGTAGTAGTATCCATGTTCTGATTATAAGCATACTCCTGCTCTACTTTTTCCATAAGTGCATCAACTTGCATTTGTCTGGGTGAAATCTTAGTAACTATTGACTAGGCCAAGATGTTAGGTAATCTAAGTCGTCCTGTAGTGTGTGCTGGTCAACTGGACTAGTAATCACTTTAAACACCTTGGTATCATCTGCAAACATATACACATCCAAAACTATACTCTTCGAAAGATTATTTATACTATACAAAAGAAATAGTATCGGTCCTAAGACACTACCCTGCAGAATTCAACTGGTAACATTAGTCCACTCAGAGTTTGTACCATTTACACTGACCTGTTGTACACGGTCAGACAAGAATGCCAGGATACATCTTAGTGTGTAGTAATCTATACCATATGATTCAAGCTTGCCTACCAATCTTTTATGATGGGCGGTACGAACACTTTCATGAAGTGTACACTATACATGCACTATATCTATAGATTCTCCTCTATGTAAAGCTTTGGTTGATCTTTCGGAAGAGACAGTAAAAGCCATTGGTCGCTTCTATCTGTTGTCTATGCCAGAGGAAGTAAAAGATCCCATGCAGGGAAATGGAAAAAAAACCTGTCTAGAAAACATTTAACAGTTGGAGTGTAATTCTAGATTTGTCTCCAAATATGTGAAGCTATTGATCATACAAGTTTATGCATCAACGAATGAAGCCAAAGATGAAGATAAAGACAATTTCTACGAACAGCTACAGGCAGTTGTGGACAGTGTTCATAAGCATGAAATACTATTAGTAATGGGGGGATTTAAATGCCAAAGTTGGAGAAGACAACAAAGGATATGAAAACATAATAGGAAGCCTTGGAGTAGGTGAAAGAAATGACAACAAAGAAAGACTCACTGACTTCTGCGGACTCGATAACATTGTGGTAACAGATACCATTTTTTCACATAAACTGATACAGCAGCTATGGAATTCTCCAGGAGGAAGGACAAAGAATCAAACAGACCTTGACTTTTTTTGTGTTAGTGAGCAGGCAACACTGGACAACAGGGCCATGAGAGGAGCAGACATTGCAAGCAACCACCAATTAGTGCGCTCAAAAACCAAGCTGAAACAAAAAGAGAAAACAAAAGAAAAGGCTAGGTGATCAGAAAGAAATTTTATATAATTAAGTTAAAGCAACCAGCCATTAAAACACAATTCTCACAGAAGTTGCACAACAAATATGATGTATTACAAGATTACAATGAAATAGATGAAGAAGTAGTTGAAAAACAATGCCAGGACTTTGAGGCTGCATACAAAGAAACAGCTCAAGAGGTACTGGAGTACAAAAAGAAAGGGCAAAAACCATGGATCAGCAAGGAGTCATGGGAGCTAGTAGAAGAGAGAAAACACCTGAAGAACAACATTGAGCAGACAAAGTCAGACAGGATTAAGCAGAATTACATAGATAAATATAGGTGTAAAGACAAAGAAGTGAAGAAGAGTATGAGGCAAGACAAGAGGAAGTGGGTCGATCACCTTGCTATAGAAGCAGAGGAAGCAGCATGTAATGAAAGAATTAAAGAAGTGTGTGATATTACAAATACCCTCAGTAATGACAAATGTAAGACAACAAATGCAGTGAAAGACAAATGTGGAAATTTATTAATGGAAGGATTGGCCAGAAGGGAGCGATGGAAAGAACACTTTGAGGAAATGCTTAATATGATGATCCTGTAACAGATGTGGAGATAGATCCAATCATAAATTAAATCAGCACTGACCCAGTAACAAAAGCAGAAATTAGAACAGCACTGAACAACAGGAAGATGAAAAACGGGAAACCAGGGGGCAAGGACAAAATTACAGTAGAATTATTAAAAACAGACATGAATACAACAGAGAAATGGCTTGAAAACTTATTCAGAACATTTTGGGAACAAGAGAAAGTGCCAAAAACATGGAAGCAGAGTTGATCATTAAAATACCGAAGAAAGGTGACCTTACAGAGTGCAGGAATTGGAGAGGAATTACTTTGACATCTGTTCTTAGTAAAGTATTCGGAAGAGTACTCATTAACAGAATAAAAGATGGAGTTAACAGCAAGTTAAGAGATGAACAAGCAGGTTTCAGAAGTGGGAGAGGCACAGTTGAACAGATATTTATTTTGTGAAACATTATAGAACAGGTAATGGAATGGCAGGCAACTCTATGCATCACATTTGTGGACTTTAAAAAAGCGTTTGACTCGGTGCACCGAGAGAGTCTGTGGAAAATCATGGAGAGCCATTGAATGCCAGCAAGATATTCCACATGGTTCAGATGTTATACGAAGATAGTGATCCTCTAGTGGTAGATAAAGGTGAGGTCTGCACTTATCTTCTTGATGGTAGTGGACTGGATAATGAGAAAAACAACAGCAAGAAATAAAAAGGGGATTAGATGGACGTTCACATCAAAACTAGAGGACCTGGACTTTGCCGATGACATAACACTCATGTCATCATGCTACACACACATGCAAACAAAAACAAGACAATTGAATCAATTTGCAGCAAGGACAGGACTAAGAATGAATAAAAAGGATACTCAAGTATTGAAGATAAACACCAATGCAAAAACAGAATACTAATTGATGATCAAGAACTAAAGGAAGTGGACAACTATAACTACCTGGGTGCTAACATCAGTAAGCAAGGAGACGGCGATGACATTGTTAACAGAATTCATAAAGCTAGGGTATCTTTCATGAAGGTAAAGCAAATATGGAGTTAAAATATATACACATTGAGATCTAAATTGAGGCTTTTTAACACACTTGTTAAACCAGGCGACAAAAATTTTTTTTCAAGTGCTTAAGATGAATCAAATCAAGATATTCTTACAAAAACAAAATTGAAGACAATCAGCACCGAGGTCAAGTTAAGAAGATGGAAATGGGTAGGATATATCCTACGAATGGAAAAGAACAGCAAATGTGAAACGGTGTTGACCTGGATGCCTGAAGGTAGAAGAAAGGTTGGTTGACCAAAGATAAAGTGGCGATCAATTGTTGAAAATGAAAGACACGTATTGGGGTGGAACTGCTGGAACAAGGCCAGACGCATAGCAGCTGACAGAGCGAGCTGGAGGAGATGCACTTCAGCTTTGTGGGCCATTGGGCCAGAAGAGGATAGGTGAGATGAGGTAGTAGTACCGTAGTGTAGAACGACCTTAGCCTTTGAAGGCTTAGCCTTGGCTTATGCTAGGCACTTCAAAGAGAAATTAGATATCATGACAGAACATTGGCAATTGATTTAAATGAAAGGTGAAATGTAAAGGAACCAAAAACTGCTTATTTTATTAATATATCTTTATTAGATCCAAAGATATTGCGATTTTAATACAGTAAAATTAGAAAACCTTTTGTATCTCGTATACAGGAAAAAGACTCTCATTTTTGTGTTTTCTTTCAATCAATGTATGATTAAAATTGCATAACTTTTTTATTTTTGCATATATTTTAATAATTTTTCTTAGGAGTTGCAAGCACATTAAGTAGGGTCATAAATATGCATAATCCAGTCATGTTTCATTAAGAGTAACTCAGTTAATGCAATTAATAAGTCAATATTGGCTAATTAGTGCGTGAAGTCAACTGACCAACTTCCATGATTATGAAGATATTTGCATAATTTGTTCATGGTTTGCAAACTCATTAACCAGGGTCATAAATATACATCACACACTCATTTCATAACTCAATTGATGCAATTAATAAGTCAATACTGGCTAATTAATGTGTAAACTCAACAGACCAACACCTTTTGATAAAAGGCCATAACTTCCATGATTATGAAAACATCTGTATAATTTGTTTGGGGTTTACAAATTCATTAAACAGGGTCATAAAATATACATCACACAGTCATTTCATAACCATATTGATGTAATTAATAAGTAAATATTGGCTAATTAATGTGCAAACGCAACAGGTCAACACCTTTTTTATGCCAAACTTCCATCATTATGAAGATATTTGTATAATTTCAAAACACATTAAGTAGGATCATAAATGTACATTAGTCATTTATCATTAATAGTAACTCAATTAATAAATCAACAATGGCTAATCAGCATGCTATCTCAACAGACCAATACATTTCAATAAAAAGCCACAACTTCCATGATTACGAAGATATTTGTGTAATTTTGGCAGAGCCTCGGCTTTCTTTCCCTGCCAAAGAACACGAAAATAGTCTTGCATGGTGACTATGGAAAAATAATTATTGGAGAAATATATACTAGTTGGTGTTCCATATAGAGTGCTAAATGTTTTTGTTTAAAAAAACAATGTCATTGCATAAATATAACCCAATTTATTGTATATTCTGACATTTTGCAATTTCCTGCATGTACAGTTTACTGCAGGTTCAGTACAACAATTAGTTAATTATTAACTAGTGATTTAGAATATCTTTTGCATTTGTTTTTCAATCATTGAACAATTAAATAATAATTTCATTATTCTATTAACTTAGCACAGCCAGGCCCAACAAGTCTAATCAATACTAATGAATCTTTTATTTTAGACAAAAGAATACATGCAATATGCATTATGTAAATATACTATTTGATATTATAGTAATACAGATATACAAATATATATATATATATATATATATATATATATATATATATATATATATATATATATATATATATATATATGTTCCATTACTAATAATTATTAATAAAATTTGTTTTGCAAAACAAATATCAAGCAAATATTGGCTTTGTATTATTTGTAATAAATAAAAATCATAGACATGTAAAAAAGTCACAATTTTAGTTCAATCGCTCTCGCTCTACAATGCCAAGAATCAAAATCGGGTGAAATTTCGCACTCATGTGCATTCGCGTAGCGGGAAAATATTTCGTACACAGACTAACTAAGACCTCTAGAAGAAGTCACGAACATGTGGATGGAGTCATAAACAGCCTTGTCTGCTAAACTTACACCAGAAATACACCTATGTCTTCTAAGCGATGTATTTCATCTTAATTTTGGTTCAATTTTAATCAAAAACAGATGATCATGAAAAGGAATTTAAGTTACTAGTGTTCAATATGCCGCTGTAAGTCACAGAAAGGAACGGAAACAGCCGACAATACAGGATGTAAAACAAAAGGACCCAGCAGGCACACAACGTTGTGACAACATTGTAGCAACGTCAGGTATCGACGTTGTGATGATGTCGAATTATTGGTCGATATGAAAGTTGAGTCGACGTCGGATATCGACATTGTTTGAACGTTGGATATCGACATTGTTTCAACGTCGGATATCGACGTAGTTTCAACGTCAAGTATCGACGTTGTTTCAACGTCAGGTATCAAAGTTGTGATGACGTCGAATTATTGGTCGATGTCGGATATCAACGTTGTTTCAACGTCATGTATCAACGTTGTTTCAACGTCAGGTAGCAACGTTGTGACAACGTTACAAAACTGACTAGATTTCAACGTCCTTAGTAACGTTGATTTTGTAATTGAAACAATGCTGACTGATCTGCCAGCATTGTTTCAACTTCAATGATACAAAGACACAAATATATCGGTGAGTCCTATGTTTATTATTGATGATGTAACAGAGAATGCACTTTAGACTACTATATGTGTCTGATTAGGCAGTGTCGGTGGGTTGTTTGGTTGTGCTGGCTGTTCTTTCACCTCCCCCAGTCCTCTCTGGCGCATACTTCGGGGTGGCGGCAACAGCTGTGTTTACATCAGACTCGGTGCTGCCATTCACCGACTTCATAACACTAGCTGAAAGGGAATGCATATACGTAAGTTGTATTATATGATATTATGTGATATCCTGGTAGTTTCTAGTTGGAAACATAAATCACTGAAGAAGCCTTTCTGGTAAAAAAACTAATTAATTAAATTTAGTTAATTTAGTAAATTCAGTTTATACATTGTCTACACAGATGAAAAATACGTTGGTGTCAGTCGTCTGCATGTGCTAAACAAATAACGAACATTAATTACTTTTCACTTAATTTGTTCCTTTAATATCAAACAATGCCAGTCCCCTACACTATACACCACCACAATGCAACACTGCCTAAATATGACTACCAGGTACTCTAAAATGGCTGAGAGAGCAAGATACAATAGTCAATACCAAGTAGGAATTGGGCGCTTCCCGAAGTTAGGACACGTAACTGCCAACTATGATAGTATAAATGCAAGTATTGCTAACGAATTAAACAACCGCGATATGCAGCTCAGAACACTAAATGAAGATTTCACAGAATATATATATATATATATATATATATATATATATATATATATATATATATACAATATATATAATAATTATAATAATATATAATTTTGTTTCTATTCTGGTAAATTACTCGCAACAAATAAACATAGTGACAGCTAGTACTGATCGACGAGTACGGAACCTTCGGACTTCACCTAAGGCTAAGCCTAAGTCCAAGACAGTTCACGACCTTCGAGTTTGGCGCCTAAAATTACGATGTGCAAAGATCTACTTTCGTATGCTTTGCGAACAAAAAATTATTTGCATAATGCTCAAAATCAATGTATTGGATAATAAAAAATACAGCCAAAGATTCACAAAGGAATTTGTATGGACGTACCTTGTCTTGTGGCGCACCAATCGTTTATAAATTATAACTGTAAAAAGAGTGACTTCGAATATGGCGGCATAGGGTAGACTCGCAGTAAAAAGAAATTTAATAATGATAATCGTCAGTGAATATTGTAAACATATGGAGCTTACAATAAGAAAAATTTGGCATTGTTTGTTATTTTTTGTGAGAGTAACTATACACGGATCATACAAATTTGAGTTTCTTTTCATTTTATTTCGCTTCCCCGTGTGGTGCATTACCTCGCAGGAAAAATTCCTGTGCATGATATGCGAAATTTAATACAACTAATAAATCACAAGGCTACGACGCACATCAGATATCAGTGCTCTGGCCTCCCTCGGTCCGAGCACTGATAAATGACCTCCCGCGAGTGCGGGCCATCTGCGGCTGGGAAGCGGGCAGTTGTTGGCAAGTGCGTGCCTAATATCCGCCCTCGGGTCGATGACTGCATTAAACCTAAATTGGTTGTTTGTTTGAATCAAACAGGCAAAGTTGTGCGATCACAAATCCAGTCACTGGAAGCAGGCTGTATGTTGCTGTTCAAATAATGATCGTAGAAACTTTAATCTTTAGTATACCTACCTAAATTCGACGTCTTAACTACGTCAAACTTCGACGTTGTTACTACGAAGGTTGATCGATGTTATAATTATTGACGATGTTATAATTATGCGTGTATGTTGTCCACTAATGTGCATTGCGTACCGACCTAAATTCGACGTCGAATCAACGTCAAACTTCGACGTTGTTACGACGGAGGTTAATTGACATTACATTGACGTTGCGTGTAAGTTGTCCAGTTACATACGTTGTGTACCGACCTAAATTCGACGTGCTAACAACGTCAAACTTCGGCATTGTTACAAGTCAATCTTCGACGTCGGTACGACGGGGGTTAATCGACATTGCATAGACGTTGTGTATATGTAGTCCGACGTCGCAACTTTATTTCAACCTATTTTTGACATCGAAACGATGTCGGTGTGCCTGCTGGGGAGACCCCGGGTGCCGGGAATTGGCGAGGCTAAACTGAAATGATTTTTCGGCATGCCGCGCGAGCCGCTCAGTGGATTTTGTTGAAATGCCTACTTATGTAGGCACTTCAAACAAAAATGAGATCTCATGGTAGGACATTGGCTATTGATTTAAATGAAAGGTGACATGTAAAGGAACCCAAAACTGTTTATTTTATCAATATATATTTGTTAGATCCAAAGATATTGCGATTTTAATGCGGTTAAAATCCAAACATTTTGTGTATCTTGTATACAGGCAAAAGTCTCTCATTTTTGTGTTATTTTTCAGTAAATGTATGATTAAAATGGCATAACTTTTTTGTTTGTATATATATCTTAATAATTTCTTCAGGAGTTGCAAGCACATTAAGTAGGGTCATAAATATATATATAGTCCAGTCATGTGTCATTAATAGTAACTCAGTTAATGCAATTAATAAGTCAATATTGGCTAGTTAGTGCGTGAAGTCAACTGACTGACACATTTTGATAAAAGGCCATATCTTCCATGATTATGAAGATATTTGTATAATTTATTCAGGGTTTACAAACTCATTAACAAGGGTCATACATATACATCACACACACTTGTAACTCATTTGATGCAATTAATAAGTCAATATTGGCTAATTAATGCACAGCCTCAATAGGCCAACACCTTTTAATAAAAGGCCATAACTTCCATGATTATGAAGATATTTGCATAATTTGTTCATGGTTTACAAACTCATTAAACAGGGTCATAAAATATACATAACTCAATTGATGTAATTAATAAATCAATATTGGCTAATTAATGCGCAAACGCAACAGATCAACACCTTTTTATAAAAGGCCATAACTTCCATCATTATGAATATATTTGTATAATTTCAAAACACATTAAGTAGGGTCATAAATATACATTAGTCATCATTAATAGTAACTCAATTAATAAGTCAACAATGGCTAATTAGCATGCTATTTCATCAGACCAATACATTTCAATAAAAAGCCATAACTTCCATGATTATGAAGATATTTGTATAACTTTTGGCAGAGCCTGGACTTTCATTCCCTGCATATATATATATATATATATATATATATATATATATATATATATATACATATATACATATGCACGCACGCACGCACGCACACACAAAGAATACCAAAATAATCTTGCATAGTGACAATGATGAAATAATTATTTGAGAAATATATACTAATTGGTGTTCCACATAGAGTGCTAAATGTTTTTTTGTGAAGAAAAACAATGCCATTGCATAAATATAACACAATTTATTACATATTCTGGGACTGCACAGTACACTGCGGGTTCAGTACAGCAATATTTATATTTCAGTCACTGCTTCATAAAATAATGTTGACTTTACGTTGTGCAATTCAACATGATGTAATGTTTATAATTTTTTTTACAGTATTTTACTGTTGAAGCCGACATTTCTTGTGTTGAATGGACGACAGCTGCATGATTCTACATTATTCCATCTGGGAGCCAAGTGCATGATGATTGTTCACAGTACACTGTATGCTGTGTAGCAATATTCACTGTTTCATAAATCCACGCCGGTGAAGCATGTCAATCTTCAAAGTACACCGTATGCTGAGTGTAGCAATATTCACAGTTTACTGTCTCATATATCCTGGAATAAAAAAAGTCCTATATCATCAATCATCATCAACCAATAAAGTATATATATTAAACAAAATTATATGTTAATATAATGTTACTAATATAAATATATATATACATATACATATATACACAATGTGTTTTGCATGCTACGTGAAGCCCCTGCACAGCTGGCCATAGACCAATATTTCACACCCACTGACATTGCTGGCTGGCTGCCCTCGACAAAGATCTGCTGGAAGTTAGCGTCTTCAAAACCAGCAAAGATCTATACTGGCTGAGATCGCATAACCGAAATCAATGGAAGAACTTCAGCCAGAACATCTTGAAATAAAATTTGTCTAAATGATTTATACATTTCTTGCTGCAGTTATGATTTGGTCTAATTATCTTGATTATGCGTGTAAATATTGTTAAATTGTTTTTTATACAGTCTTCCCCCATTAAGTTAATTGTCAAAATTCACACAATATATTAGGTCAGAAAACAAAATCTTGAAATTTGGTCTTGAGAGGTGTATCTATATTCAGCAATTTTGCCCACCAGCACTGGCAGCTTGTCGCAAAACGTCTTGTTGTAATTCAATAATTAATTGTAACTGTTTTACAAGTATTTTAACTAAAAAATGGCTTAACAATTAGTTTGCACTGAATGAATAAAATAATTAATAACAGTCAGTTTGCACTGAATGAATAAAATTAATTGTTCTTGTAATTGAGAATATAAATATGTTGCACAAAGTTTTTTACGAATTTTAAAATCATTGAAAAAATGTATTATTATTTTTATTCTTTTATTTTTCTAGGCTTTATCCAAAGCCCACACAACATAAACAGTAATAATAATATCATGTAAAACAGATTGTATTGGCTTTGAAATTGTAGTGAATTCAATTCAGAGAAATGTAAATAAGCCATAATTTCGTTCTGGAGACTCGGTCTCACTGTCACAGATCCGTAAAACTTCACAATGTTGCGGTTGACTAAAACCACATTTCGCGTTCGTGCGGAAAGAAGATATTTCCCCTACATACTAACTTCGACCTATAGAAGGCAACCACAACATTGAAATAGTCTGAGGAATTCGATGAAGTTGTGCTACTTGCATTTGAAATATACCTATGAAGTCTAACTGACATTTTGTAAGCTTTATCTTGGTCCAATTTCGATAAGAAAAACACGACACGAAAGTTAACTTACCGCTTTCAAAGGTGCCGTCAAAGCTGACGAAAATGAACGCAAGCAGCCGATAAAACATGCGTCGAAACAAAACGTTAACGATATTTCGGTAATCGTAACAGCGTTAAATCGTGAACGGATTTTCGTGCGCGCGGAACGACCGAGGCAGCGCATTTTGTTGAAGTGCCTAATAAGACTTATGCTTAACAAACCCGAACTGCATGTTGCGTACTGAAAAGTTCATTTCTCGTCATATGACTAACAATATGGTCTTTGACACAGTGCTCCATAAATATGCATAATATACTTGTTAAACTGACTGGTCTATAATGTCATGCCTTTTTTCGAATACTCTTCTAAAATATAGCAGAGATCCTTCCTTGGACCTTGTTTCCATTCTTTGCCTTGGCCCGGGCCTTGGTATTTTCGTGTTTCGCCCACAGCAAGTGAATTATTAAATAGCTAGTGGTATATATAACTGTGATTCAAGTCAAACTGTTACAGCTTAATCACTTTATAAATTGGTAAAACCTACCTTAATAATGAATATGCTTTTGACTGTTTTCTGGACGGAGTTTTACTCTTAAAAGAATCGATTTGTTTATCGTGACAACAGCGGATATATGTACACGCATCTGAAATTAGTTTCGTATCAGCGTAATCGATTGTGTGACAATATATATATATATATCTATATACATGTCTATTTACTTGTTGCATTTATTTATTTATAATACGTTATGATGATGAACTAATAACAAAATGTATTGCATAATTTGGTGCTCCCAGATAGTGCTTCGTAATTTAACATGATTAGCTCCATTTGTTGGTGAAGGCTAAAGTTCAAGCATCAATCGGTATTTTCCGGACATAATCGGAAATGGTCGGATTGTTTTGGTGTACGGATCAAGGAGCTTGTCGCGTGTAGTTGTTCCCGCCAAAGAAAGCTCACAATTTACAGGTTTACACTTTGAGAACAATTATGTCGGACAAAGAGAATTCTCAGGTATGCTTCTTTATTGATTTGCATTTATTTAAATGTCTTACCAGTACCAGAATATTATATAATTTCGCATTACACGACTGTCCAAACTCACGCGAAACGCGCTGGCGTTTTGAAGCTGGGCTTGGCGTGAGGAATCCGACGTGAGAGAAGAAATGTTTGGCTTGGCAGACATATATTTGCGAAGTTAACGCACCACTCATTATGCCATTACTTTTTTTGCACACATCGAACAAGCGCACCTTACTTCAGTTCTGTATTATTAAAACTATGGGTTTTCTCGTTTGCTTGACGTTGTTACCCGAACATTAGTTATAACGTAGGCGCACTGCGCTTCGTGCCTGGATTTGCCTTCAAGATGTAAACAACAGGAGCTTGACCTTGGCCTTAAACACCGCGGTATTATAAACACTGTGACTGTCACCCGATACGACCGTTAACTTGTGTGCTTATAATATAATTTATAACGGCCCGTTCACACCACCAAAGACGTAGTCTGCCGCCATATTTCGCATCCATCTAGGATGGCGTGACTGTAGACACGTACGTACCACTTGACTATTGAGATTTGAGTTGTAACTTTAGTACGGCACCACTGGCACTACTAACTACTGGCTGCTACTTACAGGTCTAGGTACTAGGTTGTACTACTAAAAAATAGGGCCAGGCGTTTAGTATGGTGGTCTTATTTATTCCATACATATACATACATATCCTCTTCGGTCTTCAGACAAATCTGCGAATTGAATTGAATTTTATTCAACATAATCGATACATGTACATTTTCAATTATACATAGTTGTAAACATAACTACGATAAATGTGGAACAATGAACACATAATTATAGATAGACAATTAGAAAATGTTGAAAGAAAATGCAAGAAGTTAAAAACTTATATATAGCTTTCCCAAAAAATTACTATATTGCACTGATTCCATACATATAAGACAGATGATTTAACTAAGCTAAGCTTAAACTACCCAAAGGTAATGGTAGTTGGCATATCGATAAGATATAATAATAAGAAATATATTATATATATACACAACATGAAAACAAGATATTATTTGTACCTAAGCAAGAGTAAAGCTTTATAATTTTTCTTGAATTGATAATTGAATTGCACAACTTAATATCATCACACAGATCATTCCATATCTTTGGTCCTTTTACGCTAATACAGTCAGATTTTTTCGTAGTCCTACTAAATCTTATTTTAAAATTACCATTTTTCTTACGGATGTTGTGATTGTGGCTAGCATTAACTTTCTGGAAGTACAGCAGAATGTTAGCAGGTAATAGACTGTTATATACCTTGTACATAAACACCATGCTATTAAAATTCACCATGTCCTGTACTGCTAACATCTTCAGGTGATAAAAAATTGGTTTAGTGTGAGACATAGTCAGCTCGTTGACATATTCTAATAGCTCTTTTCTGAATAATATGCAAAGGATGTATTCGGCTCTTATAAGTATTGCCCCAAATTTCACAACAGTAATTTAAATATGGCATGATGAGAGTACAATATAATGAGTACAAAGCAGAACTATTCAATAAATGTTTCACCCTGTACATTACAGATACATTCTTTGAAATTTTATTTTTGGTGAAGTTGATGTGATCACTCCAATTCAAGTAGCAGTCAATGTGTACACCAATACATTTTGTAACATGCACTCTATTAATGTCCACACCATTTATACTGACCAAATGATTACCATCACACTTTTTGTTACTGAATATCATAAAGTTTGTTTTGGCAATATTTAAAGAAAGCTTATTAACTTGAAACCAACTACATTGTTTGTCCAGTTCTTCTGATACTGTATTACATGTTTCTGTCAAATCGTCTCCTGATTAGAAGAAATTAGTATCATCAGCAAATACAATTGATTTCATTAATGAAGTCACATTGCACATATCGTTAATATATAGGATAAACAAAGCAGGACCCAGTATAGATCCTTGCAGAACTCCACATGTTACATTCATGCCCTCAGAATGTGTGTCATTAATACAAACATACTGGCTTCTATTCTCAAGATAGCTGCAGATCCACATATTTGCACGTCCTCTTATTCCATAATGCTCAAGTTTTTTTTACAAGAATGCTGTGGTCAACTGTAGCAAACGCCTTTTTCAAGTCAATGAATACACCAATAGTAGACTTACAATCATCAATAGAAGTAGTAATTTCCTCAACAATGTGACATACTGTATTGTATATCTTTGTCAACTTGTCAGTAAAAGTATTATACATTTCATTTACATCTTCACTACACAGTATTTTGTTCCAGTTAGTTTCTTTAAGCTCGTTCATTAGCACATTTAACTTTTGGTCATTCACTATTCTCCTTCTGTTGTAAACTACCTTGCTGCATTTAAAATGGGTGCATTCAGTTATTTGGAAGATGGGAAAATGATCACTTATATCATTTATTATCAAAACACACTGTATAATTGATGATAAGTTTGTTGTGAATATATTATCTATCAGAGTTTTCGAGTGACTTGTGATCCTAGTAGGTCTTGTTATCAAAGGGTGTAATCCAAGACTGTACAACTGGTCAGTGAAATTGTTTGTGGCGTTTATCATACTGTAGGAGATCAACATTAAAAATGCCAAACATGTAGACCGTCTTATTACGAATGTTTCTACAAACGTTATTTATGAACTCGCTCAATTGATCCAGTTCAGTGTTTGGTGCCTGATATATACAACATATTATTACTTTTTTTGCCATTTTTAAGAGTGATTTCTACAGATACTGCCTCTGCACAATTATCAGTGCATTTATACTTATTTGGTAGGTACTTGTGTTGCAGCGAGTTGTTAATGTATAATGCAACTCCACCTCCATTTTTATTAATTCTTGAGCATGTGAAAGTTGTGTAACCATCTATGTTAAAGTTATCAATGTCATTATCGCTCAGTTAGGTCTCAGATATGGCAATTACATCAAATTGTAATCCCTAGGCTTTAATGCTGTCTTTCAACTTATTAAAGTTTCTTGCTAAACTTCGACAATTGAAATGTATTATAGAGAAGTTAGCAACTCCTTCTGATGTTAATGCAAATTTGTGCTTGAATTGTTCATCTGTATAATATAAACTGTCCGTAGACACATGTTTAGAAAAAATTGTCATCTGGATCAGCTTTGTCAGTCAGAAAATATTCCTTATTATCAGTAAATGTAAATGCTTTAAAGGTTAGACTAGAGCAGTTGTCAAACAAATCACCTAGGTTATCATCAATACCTAATGTGAGATAATTTAGTTCATCGTCATTAGTTTGACTAAACGGAAACATGTCCGAAGTACATTTCACACAAAACCATTCGTCTTCAATATGTGAATAATGGTCGAGTTCTACAACAGTTAAATTTGCACATTTCCGATGAATCCAAGTTTTACACACATTACAGAATATTGCATTTGAACGTACCTTTTTTAAGCACACACTGCATGGGTAATCCATGACACTAGGTTAAAGATGTTCAAATGTGACTGCTATAAAGCACAGTCCAATTAAAAGTTCAGTCCCTTTATCTTCTCCTTACTCCAGCCCAGATTGAAGAGGTCGTCCGGTGTTTCCACGATTCTCTTCATCTCCTTGCCGTTCTCTGTTGTGATGCAGAAGATCCTGCCGTCGATAGTCCACACGTTTCCATTGGTCGGATCATTTCTTAATACTCTTGTCAACTTCGCGCGGAAGGGTGTTAGGTCATCGTTCAGGAACACGCCCTTTCGGTTGAGATCCCTCAGTCGTCTCTTGTTTTTCATGAGTGCAA
Organism: Lamellibrachia columna; assembly: GCA_963662155.1. Lineage (NCBI taxonomy): Eukaryota > Metazoa > Annelida > Polychaeta > Sabellida > Siboglinidae > Lamellibrachia > Lamellibrachia columna. The sequence goes on along the minus strand of OY759264.1, from coordinate 39,510,225 downwards.
TCTTCATGTTGCGCCTAACAAATTTGACTATGATGGGTTTGGCTGTTCCTTGTCGTCCAGGAAGTCGGGACTATGTACCACCCTTGGCTTGCTTTTGTTTGGCTTTGTAATCATATTTGACTGTCTGGTTTAGCCAGTGTCTGTTAAGTCGATTTTTAAGTGTGTTCAGTGACGACAGTGTCCGGAAATGAATTCCATAGATTAACGACTCTCTGGCTAAAGAAATGCCTCCTTACTTCCCGTTTACTCCGGTCCTTGAACAGCTTTAGAGAATGACCCTGTGTGCCTTCATATAAGTCATGATTAAACATATCGTGCGATAAGGTAAAAAATGCCATGCAAGTATTTATATACATTGATAACATCTCGTAAATGACGATAGGTCATATATTAATGATAGAAAACAGTTTAAATTTGTGTGGTTCTTCATTGCAATGGTTTGTGTTTGTTCTTGAAAAGTAAGGCAAAAATATATACAATCATTGTGCTGTGTTTACAGATAGAATATGTCTTGGTTTTTTAATCAAGGTCCACAGCTCTTCTCCAACATGCAGTCATGCAGTGATGTGTGGCATCCAATGGGATACTGCACATTGGTGCCTCTAACAGTATGACTTCCTTACTTGTTCTTTCTCAGCTGGTATAACTTGAACCCACTTGATATATCATTGCACAGACACATCCTTTGATTTCAGTAGATCATAGAGTAAAAAATGATCTGGAAGTTATTTTCACAGATTCAGGGTTTTGTCCAATGCCAATAGAAAATAATGGTTTGGCATGTAGATGACAGTAGATCGTGGTGTTGCAAAAAATGTATATGTTTGTATGCATGCATGTACAGTGGAACCTCGGTATAGGGTCACCTCAGGTGTAGGGTCACCTCGCAATTACGGTCGCCTCGCTATTCAGGAATACGGTCAGTGACTTAGTGCAAAACTGCCAGATTGCATACATATGAACCCTGCAAACCCCACAAGCCACAATATAAAGGCATGTAAACTTGGGAAACCAATGAAAGAAGCAAGACCCTCAGTCACCTTAAGTACATAACACTTTGAACTGAAATTCTTAACGGATGAGTAGATTTACAGAAAAACATGTTCTTCAACGCTGCCAATATGGCGTCTGCTTTTAGGCGCATGATTATTTGATTAATGACCGAAGAGCTCTATTGGAGTAAATTAACGTGGAAAAACACTACTACACTGTGTGCGTGCGTGCATGTGTGTTAAATATATGGGCTACTGTACATAGCTACTTGTGTATTGTGGCCTGATGGACAGAGAGTAGCTACTTCTGTAGTGTGGCCTGATGGATAGATTGTAGCTACTTGTGTATTGTGGCCTGATGGACAGAGAGTAGCTACTTATGTAGCTTGGCCTGGTGGACAGACAGTAGCTACTTGTGTATTGTGGCCTGATGGACAGACAGTAGCTACTTGTGTAGTGTGGCCTGATGGACAGATTGTAGCTACTTGTGTATTGTGGCCTGATGGACAGACTGTAGCTACTTGTGTAGTGTGGCCTGATGGACAGACAGTAGCTACTTGTGTATTGTCTCATTGTGTTGTGTAAATGTAGTTGTAACTATCTGTAATAAACAGACATTTTTCAGCAGCTCATAAAAAGCACCTAACCTCTGCTTGCTTCATTTAATATGTTGACCTGTTATCATGATTGCAACAGCTGAGTCTGAGACAAAGTCCTCATCATTTATTTATACACTGTTTCATAAATGTTTGCTAAACTCCTTCTGTTGCCTGTATAACATGTGGCCACCCTAGATGGCTTGATAGATTTCAGGTCAGACCAAGTGGCTCATGTACACAGATACATTGTTTGATTAAAAATAAAAAATAATGTAGTTCTTTTCACCTTCTGACTTCTAAGCAGACATGGAGTCATTTCTATTTTGTCAATTAGACCTGGAATTAATCAATTCCATCTGATCAATTCTAGTTCAAGTCAACACAAAAATATTTATATAACATATATATGTACATGTATTTAAGTAATCAGCTTAACTTAACCTAAATTACCTAATATGGTGTGATGAGCTTAACTTTGAATTCAAAACAAGTTGTAGCTCCTATTCTAATAAAAAAATTGTAATTGGTTTGCTTGCACAGATCTGTAGTCGTGTCCTTTGTGTGTCCCTCAAGGGAGTAATTCACTTGCACAGATCTGTAGTCGTGTCCTTTGTGTGTCCCTCAAGGGAGTAATTCACTTGCACAGATCTGTAGTCGTGTCCTTTGTGTGTCCCTCAAGGGAGTAATTCACTTGCACAGATCTGTAGTCGTGTCCTTTGTGTGTCCCTCAAGGGAGTAATTCACTTGCACAGATCTGTAGTCGTGTCCTTTGTGTGTCCCTCAAGGGAGTCATTCACTTGCACAGATCTGTAGTCGTGGCCTTTGTGTGTCCCTCAAGGGAGTCATTCACTTGCACAGATCTGTAGTCGTGTCCTTTGTGTGTCCCTCAAGGGAGTCATTCACTTGCACAGATCTGTAGTCGTGTCCTTTGTGTGTCCCTCAAGGGAGTCATTCACTTGCACAGATCTGTAGTCGTGTCCTTTGTGTGTCCCTCAAGGGAGTCATTCAAAGACACAAAGGGCGGCAGACGACAGGAAGAAGTGGAGACAGCTGGTTTCAAGGTCATCGGTGGACGGTGGTGCCCCAACGACACTACGGGTTACGGGATTGATGATGTGATGACATGCCATTTTGCAGATGTGAACATTGTCAGTTAATGTTTTTGACCTTGTTTTTGTTGCTTGACATTGACAGACTGCTCATAGTCACATATGTTGCCTTTCATTCCAAGGTGGGACTTACATCTATATATATATATATATAATATATATAGCCATTCATCCAGTATTATAAACAACGATAAGATATTTTCTCCAGTGCATCCTGCCAGCGATTGACACTGTCTGTATCCTCAGTTATCTGCCACTCTGGCAACCTGGAATCCATCAAACAGCATACAGCAACGTTTGTTTGGCAACTACTGATTATACAGAATGCACACGATCGCAAGTTACATATTAGCTGAGATTTATGTAGATATGTTCATGCATGGTAAACATGTTATTTGTTAACATGCAAGCGTAGGCTATAGATTGCCCATTGTCCATAACTGTTCTGGATCAATCATTCATGCAATGATGTACAGATTCTTTATATAATGGTGAATTTTTTTTGGATAAATCTTGTTTCCAGATGCTCTGTAACATCCAGAAAAGATTGGAACTACTATTGTACAATCTCTCAGTTTAAACGATGTCTCCAATAGTACACTTGCTGACTTTTATGTTCAGCGTTTTCCCTGCCCAGGCTTGTATGGCAGAATATTGAAGCTGTGAGTGGTCCCTTTTAAATTGACATATCTGGCGTTTATGTCTGGCATTGACTTCTTCACGACGATGGCGTTTCGTTGACAGAGAATCTTCCAGAGCATTGAGTTTGCATTTGACGTGCGTTTGTGCCATGTTTAGATCGTTACTGATTCAAATTAATTGAGCCTCTAATTTATAGAGTTGTGGTATAACTATTAAACTATTAACTAATAAAGTGGTATAACTATTAACTAATAAAGTTCAACTGCAAATCTGTTTCAAGGAAAGTGGTCTTAATGTGTTCAAACATGTGATTAAACATAACCATGAGCACACCGTCTTGAGAGTCAAATTTTTTAATTGTATTGATCTATAAAATGACAGGCACATGGACAAAGATGAAATAATGTTGATGTGAAGTTACAGCAAGCACTGACTTCTAATTGCCCAGTCGGCTTCACACTAACGATTGAAGCCAATCCAAAGCCTTTGCAACTGACCACTTTCCTGGGCGGCTGCTGCAATGATTGGCTCCGCTCGGCTGATTTTCTAATCAGAGATCGACCGACCGGTTATCTGAATCAGAATACAGTGTTATATGGCCGGTTGGTTCCTCAAAACAGCGTGTGGAGCCGGAAACATGAATAACCGGATTAACGGAGCAATTAACGTGGTGTCGAGATGGTTCCCACACAAAAACGTGCAGATCGCGGAACATCCGGATTATCGAACAACGGATAAACGAGACTCCACTGTATATAATGTAAAGTTAACATATACTTTGAGCTCACAAATATACGTCCTTAAAAAATTCCAGATCCACACCTTTTCCCCCTGCGGATGCCCATATCACTAATGATCAATTGGCAGCTGCCACGCAAACACACCTTTGTTTCATTTCTGTTCCAAAACATCATGCAAACATACCGTTTTACTTAGAATTATTTGTAAGTATATTCTTTGCGAACATGACAAATTGTGATTTCTTTTAACATAAAACATTGCAGTAATCTACGAATGAGGTGACCATTGTAAGGCTGTTAAAAACTACTTATACAAGCCCTGCCATAGCAAGGCAAGTACGAGTGAGCATGATGCATACTGTGAGTCTGTGTTGTACAAGTGAGCATGATGCACACTGTGAGTCTGTGTGTTGTACAAGTGAGCATGATGCACACTGTGAGTTGGGGAGAATCACCTTTAGAGTGGCTGTCAACCTTCAGTACTATTTGCACAGATGTTTGCTGACTGGTAGAAATAGATCATATTTGTATTGTGTCAGTGAGGATGTGACATTTGTATTTGCAAGCACTTCTGACATGTTCAGAAAACGTGTACATTTGCAGGTGTTCTGAGTGAGAGCTATGCATAATGATGAAATGTAATAGATGACCAGACATGTTGACTCCAATCACGGGCTGAACGAATCGCACTGAATGGCATGTGCATTATTTTTTATGTCACACAGCTGTATGTTGAACTGAATAAAATCCATGTATACATATATAGTCATGGAATAGATTATGGATCGACAATAGTTTGCTATGATCTGATTGACCGACTACACTGTAATGGGAATCAAAAATAATAACCTGGATATGAGCAACCGACCACGCATATGAGTTGACACGAAGTGTAAAAGTTGGTTAAACATTGAAAATGACAATGTTAATAATTGTTCCACTTCGTTTTTCAGTCGCTCTGAACACAAATTCATGGTGCTCATCTCCGGTACTACTCAACATTGATTCACTGTTTCATGTGCAGATGACGAATTAATATTTTTGCGCACCGAGTTAAGTTTTTGATTTAGAGTGTTTGGCATAGCCATAATGATTTACAATGCAATGGAAGCATGCCATTTCACCCCAGTTTATATTGGCGTTGCCTACTAAGCTGCATTTAAGAATATATATTTGATACTTATACAAGGCGTATTTGTGAATCTTAATGGTGGCGCCACCACACGGTAAAAAAAACTAATAACAAATCGCTCGTCTAAATTAATTTGGCATATTTAGGTGAGCGATTTTCAAACATGAAGCACTGCAAAACCATGCTTAAATTCTTTGTTTCAGATCTTAATACATCGTTGTGTTAATACCGCTACAGTGACAATGGTATTGTTTGTTCAGGGAGAAAGTGTGAGTGCCTCTCCAGGGGCAGTGGAAGTATCCCCATGTCCAGGTGTGAGTGCCCCCTCCAGGGGTGGTGGAAGTATCCCCCATGTCCAGGTGTGAGTGCCCCCTCCAGGGATGGTGGAAGCGTCCCCCATGTCCAGGTGTGAGTGCCCCCTTTCCAGGGGTAGTGGAAGCATCCCCCATGTCCTGGGGTATGAGTGCCCCCTCTCCAGGGGTGGTGGAAGTATCCCCCATGTCCAGGTGTGAGTGCCCCCTTTCCAGGGGTGGTGGTAGAAGCATCCCCCATGTCCAGGGGTGGTGGATACTGACAAGTGCATTCTCATAATGATGTCAACTAGAAGTTGTGTTTGAGATATGTATGTTCCTGTCAAGCAGTACTGACACATGACCTTGACTTTTCCTGTCCCCAAACTTTGGATCTCTATAAAGAAAACTTGGAGTGTTTTGTGACCTAATGTTGGCGCACTGCCAGGTAAACAACTGGGTTCTATATTTACTCATACTTGTGTTGTTACTAATAAAACTGTGTTTCCAAAATAGTAACAGGTCATATGGCAACCATGTAAACAACTGGGCCCTGACTATGTTTTCAATTTTCTTTGGATCTAGGCAACAGTATAACAAAGATAACAATGTTACATAATATAACAGTGTAACAAAGACAACAGTGTTACATAATGTAACAGTGTTATTATGATGGTCAGTCTTCCTTTTGTCATTGGTAGTTGAGTCATCCCTGGTAATGATTTTAATAATTTTAAAAGGCTTGACATGTCTGATTATGTCCCCCCAGGCATGTCCCCCCCAGGCCTTCCAGTTGTGTCTGAGGTAGCATCTCTGTGGCCTCCTTTGTTTCAGGACAAGGTGGATGAGAACTCATTCTGTGGTCTCCTTTGTTTCAGGACAAGGTGGATGAGAACTCATTCTCTCGCAAGATCACAAGGCAAGAGATTGACTGTGGGAGCATTGGCAAGATCTCGGTTGCCCTGCAGGTAAGGGCATTAATGGCAGTACTGCAGCTCGGCAGATAGACAGGAGCTGTGTGTAATCATGATGTAGAAGTTGTACATGCACTTGTACTAAGTTGTACATGCACTTGTACTAAGTTGTACATGCACTTGTACTAAGTGAAGTTATGATGCTGCATGCTGTCTATTTGGTTATGCTATTTTGTACACAACAATTCTATAATTGTGTATGGAGTGTGTTCAGAATCTGTCAGACATGTTTTGTTGTTGTAATTGACTTTAATGTGGTCTAGTTTGCAACCAATGTAACTTCAACTAACTGAATGCCATGTTACATAAATTATGATATTATGTTAGTTAGAAGGCCGAGTTTCTGCTACACTGGTGATGCTGGCTTAGACCATCAGCTATAAATAGCCTGCAGCGGTTCAGTCACTGCATGTTCTGATAACACTCCTTTTCTTTCTGGAAATCTATGAGATTGAGCGGCTGGGTGCCACAAACCTTGTTTCTGTAGGCTTAGAGGAAGCGGCTTTGTGTCTCAACTTTTTCCTAGATCCAAGATTCTTAAAATGACCACGAGGAGGGGTGTAGATCTATTAAGGGACATATGCAATTTTGTTTGATGTCAATTTGTGCAATATTGCATTGCCCTTAATAGATTGACAAATTGCCATGATGTCAGCATGACAATATGTGAGTTTAATTAAAGACAATATGTGAGTTTAATTAAAGACAATAACAGGAAATACAGTATCAATATGTTAAATAGCATCTGAAAAATAAGAATGCCTTGAAAATGATAGCTTCTGTCAACTAAGCTGTCAGCAAAAGTTGGTTTTGGTGAAAGAAAAGGAAACATGTTATGTTCACTTTGCAAAGCATATATCTATTTATCTAAAATGGCATAGCAATATCGTGCAAATGTGAAATCATGAAGATATCCTGTCCTAATACACAGACCAGCTTGTTTACCTGTCACTGTGACCACAGCAGTGACCAGTGGTCATTTATTAGCTGTGCTATTAATTCTCCAGCCAGGACCTTGTATTTAAGTTCATTTAAGTTCACAACAGCACCGTTAGGTGACACTTTGTACATCCACTAACCCCTGCTGTACAGGAACTCAAACAGCAGAACATATCCTACAACAGTCCACCTACAGACTGACATCTCTTGGGCCAGTTGGAGATGCCGTAGAGCACACATGTAATTGTGTGACAATTGTGAATCATGTCCCCTTTAATAAACAATAATGAACGAATATGTTTGTTATAATGTATGATGCCTTTTAGTTTCATAATTTACAGACCATTAAAATATGTGTTCAATGTAATTAGTATCAGTGCTAATGTTATATTTAAAGGTTAGATTTGTTGGTTATTATTATGATGTTTCGTAGATATTTAAAATGACCATTTTGTAATGTGTTAGATGCATAACAGAACGTTGCATGCAAAATATTACCCATCCAGAAGCGTTCACAAACCTGTAGCCTGTACCCTTTGGCATTTCTGACTATTGGCCGTCAAGATTATATCTGTGTAACCTAGCCAGCTGTTGTAGCAGAAGCTAGAGTCAACTTGTGATTCTGTAAACAACAACAACCTTCTGGCCAAGGATAGTACACCATTAGTTTACTTCCACACAGAGTTCTCATCTCCATCTTATCACTGCTTCAGTTCACTCACTTAGTTTGTCTCCTAAATGCAGCAGTTTTGAGAGTTCATCTGGGGTGTTTTGTCTGTGATTGCCTTGTTTCCTGTCCAGACAAGATGTTTTACTGTTCAGAATATTGTTCATCTACTTATAACCCACCCTCCTGAGATATGTGTCAACCTTGTTTTTAAACATTTGATCCGTAGTGCTCATCCAAGGCAGTGCAGGTGGAAACTCTCCATCCCATTCTTTTTGGACAGTGGTCTTATTTAACTTCAGCTGACAGTTTGTCATTGCTCCCAATCTTGTTATTGTATTAGAGGCAGATGTTGCTTTGCCAATTCCTGTATGAATGTTATTGTCAGAATTTCCAGTGCCTAGCCCTAAAATCTGTGACTTCAACAACATCTTCAGTGCCTTGGTGTGGCGTGTCAGTGTAGATGTTGTAATGGTCACTCATAGGCTAGGAAACGGTATGGGTGCCCGTAGTTGACAATGGGTATGTGAAGGTGTGGGTGCCCATAGTTGACAGTGGATATGTGGAGGCATGGGTGCCCATAGTTGACAGTGAGTATGTGGAGGTGTGGGTGCCCGTAGTTGACAATGGTTATGTGAAGGTGTGGGTGCCCATAGTTGACAATGGGTATGTGGAGGTATGGGTGCCTGTAGTTGACAGTGGGTATGTGGATGTGTGGGTGCCTGTAGTTGACAGTGAGTATGTGGAGGTGTGGGTGCCTGTAGTTGACAGTGAGTATGTGGAGGTGTGGGTGCCTGTAGTTGACTGTGGATATGTGGAGGTGTGGGTGCCTGTAGTTGACTGTGGATATGTGGAATGTGGGCACCAAAAGCTCAGGTGCACTGCCTGTTATAAGCCTGGCAGCAACTTGGTCACTGACAAGGGCTACAGCTGTGACTTGTGTGTCATCCACCACAGGTGACAGTCTGAGAGATAGACAAAGTGCTGTGGTGGATGCAATCACTAATGACTGAAACAGCTGGAGGCAACATAGGGATGATGTTCTTGATAGCGTGTCATGACTGGGTTGACATAGTCACTGACACACAAAGCTGTGTCATGGGACATAAAGAAACAACTGTTGACACGAGTTGTGGCGAATAACCATCACACAGAAATGAAGATGCCATGGAGAAATTAACACAACACCCAGGAGAATCTGACACTGGACAGTCCATTACACTGGTCACTGATGCTGTAATTGCACAGGTAATTGATGTCATTACTGTATCCATGGCAACTCACAAGCTGCTCTTAACACTCAGGAACACTGATTACAACTTCACCCATTGCCACTCCTGTGACAACATCACTCATTGACACTCTGGTGTCAACATCATCCAATGACGCCCTCTGGTGACAACATCATCCTGTGACACTCTCTGGTGAAACTCTCTTAAGTTACACTTTGGTGACAATATCACCCAGTAACACTCATTGGTGACAACATCACCCAATGACACTCATAGGTGACAACATTACTCAGAGATACTCATTGGTGACAACATCACATCATGCTCTCACACACATGCACTCATGATGGCATGTAAACGCATGCCCACGCATACACAAACACACACACATAAACTATGTAATCATGTGCTACATCCAGACTTGTTGAGATACCTATATAGCAGCTATTAAATTGATATCGTCCAATACAAGTGTTATTGACAGAATGTTGGCATGTGCAGTAAACTTGATAGGTTTGTTGAGATGGAACACTTGCAGTGGAGCACCTGAATGCCTGCTTGGTGTCCGCACAGATCTGGAGCACCTGGATGCCTGCTTGGTGTCCGCACAGATCTGGAGCACCTGGATGCCTGCTTGGTGTCCGCACAGATCTGGAGCACCTGGATGCCTGCTTGGTGTCCGCACAGATCTGGAGCACCTGGATGCCTGCTTGGTGTCCACATAAGACTGGAGCACTTGGATGCCTGCTTGGTGTCCACACAGATCTGGAGCACCTGGATGCCTGCTTTGTGTCCACACAGATCTGGAGCATCTGGATGCCTGCTTGGTGTCCACGGAGCTACTCCGAGGATTAAAACCTTGTCGCGGTTGAGTAGCATGTGTGCTTCAGTGATTCTGAGAGCTATGCCGGCTGGGATACGTGTATCCCTGGTAGGTTTAACCATGCCAGACTGGTCGAGGATGAGATTCCAGACTAAGAGTGATCCCTGGTCCTCCAGGTTTGGGGTTGGGCGGCAGGCTAACAACCTGCTCCCGTAAAAACAACAGATGTTACAGAAACATGTACAAGAAATCCAGCCTTTCTGATGGGTGATATTGGCGCTCGTTCTTCGACAGAGGATAGCATGAATGGTGATCGCCAAAGCCGTAAGGAAGCTAACACCAAGATAGAGCCGTTAGTACATCCACGTAAACAGATCAAGGTTGCGTGTTGGAATGTGAGGACGATGAACGCAGATGGTAAAACTGAGCAAATTGTAGATGAAATGAACAACTATGGTATAGACAATAAAAATAGACATACTTGTAATCAGCGAGAGTAGGTGGACTGGAACAGGAAAAGTCAGCCTTGAAGGAGGGGAGACTTGTATTCTGGGGTAGAGACCGGGCACGAGTTTGGTGTTGGGATAATAATATCTAAGAAGAACAGGAATACACTTCTCGAACGAATTATTACTGCTAGATTCTATTCAAAACACACAAAGATGACTGTAGTGTAATGTTCCACGCCCACAAACGATGCAAGCGATGTGGATAAGGAGCGCTTCTATGAAGTTTTGCACGGTATAACAACAGCAGTACCGAAACATGACATGCTTGTGGTCCTAGGAGACATGAATGCAACAATAGGAGCGGACAATAAAGGCTATGAATATATGAGTATATTTCCACACAAGGACATCCACAAGTTAACGTGGACGTCACCAAATGGCGTTACCAAGAACCAAATTGATCACATCACAATTGATAGAAGATTCAGAAGATCATTGAAAGACGTAAAAGTAAGGAGAGGAGCAGATGTAGGCAGTGATCACGAACTTGTTGTAGCTAATATCCAACTTAAGCTGTGTAGACAGTCGGTGGAGAAGAGTGGTAGAAAGAGGTATGATGTTGATAAGCTTCGAGTGTATGAAACTGCTCAAGAGTTCAGGATTGCACTGAGTAATAGGTTCCAGGTGTTAGAACAAACTGAGAGAGTAGAGATTTTTGGTCAGGGGTGAAGGAAGCTGTTTGTGGTGCTAGTGAAGAAGTTCTTGGATTCAGAACACCCGCTTAACCAGGATGGATGACAGGAAAAAGCCTGAAAAAAGTAAGCGAGCGGAAGCAATCAAGGACAAAATCAATGCTACCAAGTTGGAAAGACTAAAGACAATACTAAAGAAAAAGTATAGAGCCAAAGATAAAGAAGTTAAAAACAGTGTCCGTGCAGACAAAAGGACGTATATGGACGACCTTGCAAAACAAGCAGAACGTGCTGCAAACAGAGGTGAACAAAGAACGTTGTTTACACTGACCAAGAAAATAAATAATGAAAGCTGCAGAAAAAGTACATTGGTCAAGAACAAAGAAGGAGAAGTAATAAAATCAGAAGCAGACCAGATAGAGAGATGGAGAGAACACTTCTCTGAGGTTCTGAACTTGGAGGCACCCGACGACCCTGTTGATGTTCCGAACAATGAATTATTCGATATAGACATTGACATTAATCCGCCTACTATAGAAGAAATTTTAAAAAGTATAAAAGCGTTGGGAAACGGTAAATCACCAGAAGTTGATAACATACAGGCTGAAATGTTGAAAACACAGAGTAATATGGTAGCACGAAAACTTGAGGAAGTGTTCAAATTAATATGGAAAAATGAAGAAATACCTGAAGAATGGCAGAAAGGAGTCGTCATTAAATTGCCTAAAAAAGGTGACCTGGAGAACTGTAATAACTGGAGAGGTGTTACGCTGTTGTCAGTTCCCAGCAAGGGGCTGGGTAGGGTGATTATAGTCAGGATAAGAGATGTGCTCGATAACAAACTGAGGAAAGAACAAACAGGGTTCAGAAGGGGGAACGGATGTATGCAGCAAATTTTCATATTAAGGAACATTATCGACCTGTGCCTCGAATGGAATAGCCCACTCTTCATAAACAAGAGTTTATGGAGAATTATGAAATACTATGGAATTCCATCCAAAATTATCAATCTTGTGAAAATGTCTTACAAAAACTTCAGATGTGCAGTTGAGCATGAAGGCAAATTGTCAAAATGGTTTCCTGTGATATCGGGAGTGAGGCAAGGATGTGTGATGTCAGGGTTTTTGTTTGTATTGGTGATAGACTGGATTATGTGGAAAACAACTAGAAGGAAAAGAGGAATTCAATGGGTATTAGGTACGATGGAGGACCTAGATTTTGCAGATGATTTAGCTCTGTTATCAACATCAAGAAGAAACTTACAACAGAAGACAAACGAGCTAGAAGTGCACGCAAAGAGAACTGGATTACACATAAACACAGCCAAAACGAAAGTGATGAAGATCAAGACTGATGATAACCAACCAATTGTAATAGGCATAGACGATGTAGAGACTGTTGATAGTTTCACTTATCTAGGCTCAGTTATGGATGCAGACAAAGGTTCAACAGCAGATATAAGCGCACGCATATAGAAAGCGAGAGCAGTCTATTATAAACTGAGGAAAGTGTGGGCATCAGACCAATACAGAAGGAAAACGAAACTCAGAATCTACAAGAGCAATGTGATGTCGGTTCTACTATACGGAGCAGAATGCCGGAAGGTAAACCAAAATGATGGACAAAGGCTCAATACATTTCACAATAGATGTTTGCGTTGAATTCTACATATATTCTGGCCAAGAACAATTTCAAATGAAAAACTGTATAAAGAGGTAGAAATAAGCAGGATAACAGACATCATCAAGGCTAGACGATGGAATTTTATTGGCCATAATCCTTCGGTTTGAGATTACAAATGACTGCCGTATAGTGATTAATTGGACACCTGTGGGAAAGAGATCGATCGGAAGACCAAAAGAGACGTGGCAGCAAATGGTGGAAAAAGAGCGAGATGCGTTTGGGTGGAAATCATGGGCAAAGGCAGCACAGAGGGCGACTGACAGGGCAGAATGGCGGACTCTTTACATGCCCTATGCTACACATGGCGCCCACGGGATCCGTAAGCCGTAAATAAGAATGCCTGCTTGGTGTCCACACAGATCTGGAGCACCTGGATGCCTGCTTGGTGTCCACACAGGTCTGGAGTACTTGGATGCCTGCTTGCTGTCCACACAAGACTGGAGCACTTGGATGCCTGCTTGGTGTCCACACAGATCTGGAGCACCTGGATGCCTGCTTGCTGTCCACACAAGACTGGAGCACTTGGATGCCTGCTTGGTGTCCACACAGGTCTGGAGTACCTGGATGCCTGCTTGGTGTCCTCACAGGTCTGGAGTACCTGGATGCCTGCTTGCTGTCCACACAAGACTGGAGCACTTGGATGCCTGCTTGGTGTCCACACAGGTCTGGAGTACCTGGATGCCTGCTTGCTGTCCACACAGGTCTGGTCAAATGTCACAGGGCTGGTGGAGCACATCAGAACTGGATGCTGGGACACCTAGTGGCCAGCAAGTCATCAACACCAGACCTGCTCATAGCCATCAGTAAGCCTGTTAGAGCAGCAATGAAATAATAAGTCAAATAATGAACAGTGATTATCTACATAATCCCACCTTGTCCATGCGCATGGGTCTCTGGCACCAGTCTTTGCTCATCCACAACATACGTAATCATGAACTTATTGATCGTGTTGTGGTGACCTGTTTATGCTTACTCGGTGGGGACAGTGTACACCAACTGCACACTAACTGGGGGGGACAGTGTACACTAACTGCACACTAACTGGGTGGGGACAGTGTACACCAACTGTACACTAACTGGGTGGGGACAGTGTACACCAACTGCACACTAACTGGGGGGGACAGTGTACACTAACTGGGTGGGGACAGTGTACACCAACTGTACACTAACTGGGTGGGGACAGTGTACACCAACTGTACACTAACTGGGTGGGGACAGTGTACACCAACTGCACACTAACTGGGGGGACAGTGTACACTAACTGCACACTAACTGGGTGGGGACAGTGTACACCAACTGTACACTAACTGGGTGGGGACAGTGTACACCAACTGTACACTAACTGGGTGGGGACAGTGTACACCAACTGCACACTAACTGGGGGGGACAGTGTACACTAACTGCACACTAACTGGGTGGGGACAGTGTACACCAACTGTACACTAACTGGGTGGGGACAGTGTACACCAACTGGTGCAAGGCAGAAATTTATTGATTTTGGCTGAATAATTATTTCTGAGAGAAAGCTTCTGATCAATGTCTTAATTAATATCAGTTTTACAGTAAACACTGCATGTTCGTTATTGCACTGTTGCTCTGCATTCTGCTATTGATTTCATGTAGATTACCTGTTTGGTACTGGCCGTGGGCAGCTTCTGATTGGCCTGCATACAGACCTAGTTATGACCAGTCCACTTTGTTTACCAGCTGCTTGTCCCTCAGATTAACACTGCACTGACTAGGATTAGGATAGTAAGTATGAGTAAGGCCCACATTCTCAAATACTTATACAGTTCCTTCCAGGTTTTCTAGGCAGGTATATAGAGGTTTGGCAGGTGGGTATGGATGGGTTGTGTTATAATGGTGGTTTTGGAGAGGGTTGTCTAGGTTGGTAAGGCTGGGTTGCCCAGATGGGTATTGAAGGCTTATAATGGTGGTTATGGAGGGGGTTGTCCTGGTTTGTATGGATGGGTTATCCATGTGGTTATGAAGGGGTTGTCCAAGTGGTTATGGAGGGGTTGTCCAGGTCGTTATGGATGGGGGTTGTCTAGGTCATAATAGAGGGGGGTTGTCTAAGTCATAATGGAGGAGGTTTTCTAAGTCATTATGGATGGGGTTTGTCTAGGTTATAATGGAGGGGGGGGGTGTCTAGGTTATAATGGAGGGGGTTGTCTAAGTCATAATGAAGGGGAGTTGTCTAAGTTGTTATGGATGGGGTTTGTCTAGGTCATAATGGAGGGGAGTTGTCTAGGTTGTTATGGAGGGATTGTCCAGGTTGTTATAGAGGGGGTTGTCTAGGCAGATGTCTAAAAAATCAGTTTGTTTAGTAAATTAGAGATATTGAACAATATAGATAGATGTAAAGCTTGCACAGAGAAAATAAGTAGAAAGGATTATTGCAGATGTTCTCAAATAATGCTCATTGCAACTTATTGAAACTGAATCTTCACCCTTAGAATGTCCTGGTCACCAGATAACTGAGCAGGGATAGCCCTGTTTCAACTGCACCAATGTAATCTACTTATCTACCCTCAACAGTGTTCATATTCATGGTCATACCATTTATATCTGTGGGTCACACACACTTAGTTGAAATGCAATATTTTTGTTCAACAGTCTCAAACCAATTTGTGGCTTTTGGACAATTGTGTTGCATGGAATATGAGTCAACAGTACTGGCGGTGCAGCCATGTGAACTGTTTGACACTATTGTAGCATCCACAGAGTCACAGACTGCAGGGACTTAATCAATAGTGTGGAGTATGCAGTCACAGCACCCTGTCATTCCCTCGTTGAGAATGTGATGTCAGTGGTAACTTACAATGACAGCTCTCTCAGCAGATGTGAGATAAAGCCCTGATGGAGGCACTTACTGTTGAGAACTTACTGTCATTGTGACACTTGTTCCACAGCCTCTACCAAACATCGACATAATCAGTTCTATCAGTCTCACAATCAGACAACAAAACCAGCTTGCAGGATATAAGTAGTAGACCCACACATCCTGAATATTGATGTGTTGTGTCCAGATAATTTCCTTGTTATGGATCATTTCACAATCAGGTCACAATATTGATGTGCTTGTATCCTGATAATTTCCTTGGTATGGGTCATCATTTCACACTCATGTCGTAATATTGACTACCTTACACCCGTCCATGTAGCAAAAGGGGTGAAACCACATCTGATTTTCAAATAGGCTGCCATTATAACATTTCTTAGGATTCCTACAACATTTGTTCTATGATTTGATTTTCTTCACAGCACAGTGATGCTCCATTAATACACAAGCTGTATTGTTCGACAAAATCACGATGTCAACACTTGCAACTATTAGTTGTTGAAGGAACACAGGAAAACACCTACAACTATTGATTGTTGCAAGGGACACAGGAAGACATGATGCCAGCACCTACAACTATTGGTTGTTGTAAAGGACACAGGAAAACATGATGTCAGCACATACAACTATTGGTTGTTGCAAGGGACACAGGAAGACATGATGCCAGCACCTACAACTATTGGTTGTTGCAAGGGACACAGGAAGACATGATGTCAGCACTTACAACTATTGGTTGTTGCAAGGGACACATGAAGACATGATGCCAGCACCTACAACTATTGGTTGTTGCAAGGGACACAGGAAGACATGATGCCAGCACCTACAACTATTGGTTGTTGCAAGGGACACAGGAAGACATGATGCCAGCACCTATAACTATTGGTTGTTGCAAGGGACACATGAAGACATGATGTCAGCACTTACAACTATTGGTTGTTGCAAGGGACACAGGAAAACATGATGCCAGCACCTACAACTATTGGTTGTTGCAAGGGACACAGGAAGACATGATGCCAGCACCTACAACTATTGGTTGTTGCAATAGACATAGGTAGACATGATGCCAGCACCTACAAATATTGGTTGTTGCAAGGGACACAGGAAGACATGATGCCAGCACCTACAACTATTGGTTGTTGCAAGGGACACAGGAAGACATGATGTCGGCACCTACAACTACTGGTTGTTTCAAGGGACACAGGAAAACATGATGCCAGCACCTACAACTATTGGTTGTTGTAAAGGACACAGGAAAACATGATGTCAGCACATACAACTATTGGTTGTTGCAAGGGACACAGGAAGACATGATGCCAGCACCTACAACTATTGGTTGTTGCAAGGGACACAGGAAGACATGATGTCAGCACTTACAACTATTGGTTGTTGCAAGGGACACATGAAGACATGATGCCAGCACCTACAACTATTGGTTGTTGCAAGGGACACAGGAAGACATGATGCCAGCACCTACAACTATTGGTTGTTGCAAGGGACACAGGAAGACATGATGCCAGCACCTACAACTATTGGTTGTTGCAAGGGACACAGGAAGACATGATGCCAGCACCTACAACTATTGGTTGTTGCAAGGGACACAGGAAGACATGATGTCGGCACCTACAACTACTGGTTGTTTCAAGGGACACAGGAAGACATGATGCCAGCACCTACAACTATTGGTTGTTGCAAGGGACACATGAAGACATGATGCCAGCACCTACAACTATTGGTTGTTTCAAGGGACACAGGAAGACATGATGCCAGCACCTACAACTATTGGTTGTTGCAAGGGACACATGAAGACATGATGCCAGCACCTACAACTATTGGTTGTTGCAAGGGACACAGGAAGACATGATGCCAGCACCTGCAACTATTGGTTGTTGCAAGGGACACAGGAAGACATGATGTCGGCACCTACAACTATTGGTTGTTGCAAGGGACACAGGAAGACATGATGTTAGCACTTACAACTATTGGTTGTTGCAAGGGATACAGGAAGACATGATGTCAGCAGAAAAGTATTGTCTATGTATGTGCCTTGATTGTATTTATTACAGGTTAAACTATCCAATTATCTGTAATGAAAGTTTTGTTGTGAGACAAATTTTAGAATTTCCAGGAATTGTGCCACTGAGAGCAAGCTAAACAGCTAAGTAAACAGTCAACCGTTATTGTTATTACTGATCTGCATTCAAACTGACTGAGTGCAATATGAGGCAGTGTTATTGATACTAATATCCAGACTTTAGTATACATCAAAGAGTCACATTCTCCAGAAACACTTAGTGACTGGCTGAAGGTTCAATCTCCAGGGACACTTAATGACTAGCTGAAGGTTCAGTATCCCAGGACACATAGTGACTGGTTGTCAGTTCAGTCTCCAGGGACAATTAGTGACTGGTTGTCAGTTCAGGTTCCCTGGACACTTAGTGCCTTAGCCCAAAATTAGTGGGGGCCAGTTGGACCCCCACTTTCCAGTATCTATGGGTCCACAACCAAAACTGGGAACCCAAAGCTGTTATATATATATATATATATATATATATATATATATATATATATATATATATATATATATATATATATATATATATATATATATATGTATGCATGCATGCATGTATATGCTATACGTATATGCTATACGTATATGCTATACGTATATGCTATACAAGTGAAATAATAACTATGAAAGCCTAGAATAATTATCAACCAAAAAACGTCCAAGAATACAACTGAGAAAACGATACCTTTGAGTGACAATAAGTCATTGTCAGAACTTAAGGAGCGGTTATACTTGTATATTTTGTTTACCAATCAGTCACATTATCATATGTTAATCCACATACAGTGTTTTACTCTGGCAAAGGTCTGAATAACTGTATGAATTCTAAATGCTTTGGCTTTACTACAATTTATGAAAGTCTAATTAAACATAACTAATATTACCCAACTATTCTTAAAGTTATGCCACTATGGTATGTAGTGCTTTAATTTTGAAATCTTAAAGTAGACACAACACTAAGTTTATCTAAAAGTTTGTTATACTGGGGTTTTCTAGTCTGTTTGCAAATTTTCTTTTAATACCATTTATTACCAGTGCTGTGTGATAACAATTTAACCTGCTTACCTGGTAAACAAATTCTTGGCACATGGCCGCAATGTTTACATGTTGCTATAGTAACCATGTCATACCAGGTATATTTGTCTGATTGGACATTCTAATCAAGATACATCACTGAGCTGCATTGAAGTTGTTGCTATAAATATCATGTATTGTAGGGTTTCTTGTGTTGATTGCTAGTTGAACCTAGAACAGTTGAACAGACATCAAGAGCAAGTTAACAATGCACTCAACCATTTGTTCCACTTCTTTACCTGTATTCTCGTAGACTTTGTCAATGTTGGCTAAAAGCATGATACATAGGCCAGGTTGACACACTTTCCAGTTGACAATGGACAGCACAGTGACCCACTTCTAAATGAGACTGCATATCTCACAATTTACATTTAACTGAGTATTATTTAACTGAGTATTATTCTTTCTCTTACAATTAAGTTTTCCACTGTTTCTACAGATTCTTGTACCTTCCTTTGCCCTCTCACCCTTATACTTTCCCCTTCCCATTCTGCCTTTTTAGACATATTTTGTCTGTTATAACTTCCACTAAGTTGAATAATAATTTGTCATGTCAGGTTGTTTTCATGTCAGTTATATTCCTACTTTATCTCCAAAGTTCTATTTTTCATACCATTAATCTAAAAAAATTAAATTCACCATTGTTTTAATGCTTCAAATGCTGGTTGTCTTAGCATATGTGACATAGTCACTTGTCGGTTCGAGTAGTTTAGTTACCCACCACATGATGGCAGCACCCAGGGTAATGTAATGTAATTTAGAGAATATAGTTAGTGAACTATTATTGCTATGATTATTTGTCCTATAATTAGTTGTATTTACTGTGTAGGTAGTTGGTCTTATTACTAATAATTCAGTTGTTTAAACATAAATTTTACCCTAGAGACAGGGGTCACGTGTGGTTAGTGGAAGGGGCCCTGCCCCAGTGGGCCAGGCGTGATTCTACAGTTAATGACAACTATGTTTTGGCGAACGCAAGTCCTGGCCCACTCCTGATTGTGGCCAGTCGTCTTTTAAGACATCTTTTAAGTCTTATTTTGAGTCGTCTTTATTATTGTGTTAAATGTCATCTGTTCTTTCATCTTTTATGGTTGTTCTTAACGCTCTTGCTTTTGGTTGTATTTTGAACTTTCGGTTGACATTTTATACTTTGATGAGGTACCGAAGTTAGATCAGTAGTGCAAATTGTGCAAGGACTGAGAAACTTGGTTTTGTATAATTTTAGTAGTTAAACTGTAATAAACGCAATTTTATCTTCAAATTTGCCTTACAGTGGTCTATTCTTAATTTAGGCATAAGCTTACCACCCACAGCCTACACATAGATGTAGTTTATAAAAAAAACATGTCTGTTTGTTTCCAGGGTAACCTGACTAACAATCAGGTGGTCATCCTAACCGTACATGACTTGGGCTGTGATGGTGAGTAAAAACATAGTCACTGTTGGGGTGCCACTCAAGGGACACTGTATTGACCAATGTGCAGACAAAAAACTGATGAGACAATCCCCATAGGGGTTTTGTCAAGTGGGGGTTTTGTCGAATTCATATCGACTGCTAATTACAAATATCAAGGAGGTAATATTTCACTGACACATGTTTAGAAGAACATGACAGGGCTCTACACTAACTCCTGGAACATCACAGGGCTCTACACTAACTCCTAGAACATCACAGGGCTCTACACTAACTCCTAGAACATCACAGGGCTCTACACTAACTCCTAGAACATCACAGGGCTCTACACTAACTCCTAGAACATCACAGGGCTCTACACTAACTCCTAGAACATCACAAGGCTCTACACTAACTCCTAGAAGGCACTTGTCCTGTAGGACAAGTAGCAGGTCATGTTTACTTGTCCCACCAAAACTATACTTGTCCACCGATAAAACTACAAACGCATTGAATTACTATGCCATGATATAACACCCACCTGCAGGGGTGAGATTTAGCAAGTCGTGGAAGGTAGCCAGTCGGGCAACCAACCTTGCAAAGTGAAGTAGCCCGACAGCTTTTTAGGTAGCCCACTTGCTAATCAATACTTTGAAGATAGAATGTATGAACACCATAAACAACAAATAAAAAACATCAAAAACAAACAGTTTTGAAACATTTATTTTCAAGGCAGGATCAATAGAATGTGATACATAATACTGAATAAAATACAGTATACAATTGTACACAGGTTTTTTTTTTTCATAACATGGTACACCAACAGTTTACGCGAAAAGTCTCCAAGCATCACAGGACATCAGGTCCTGTGAACTGGATAGTTTTGCTGATTTTTTACAGGACCTGATTTTACCCTAGCCTACAGAAATTTTAACTAGGTTCCGATCAATTCACCAGAAGTGCTCCGCGCATCATGGAGATAATTATATCTAACATTAATCGAGATAGTGTATGTTTTTATGTATGTATGTGGTTATGTTCATGGATTCCTAGACGGCATGCACCTCGGGCGCCAAACTTTCAGGCATTAATCTACGACCCCACGAATGAAACGTAACGCCTTTATTTTTTCAAAATACCCCATATATAAAGGGTTCTTAGTGGTTTTTATGGTAAATCAAATGTTCACTGCATAAAACGTTAACTTCCAACAATCACAGAAACCATGCGTGCCACTGCAAATACTTTGGTACTTAACCGTTTGAGAGTACATAGCGCCATATGGGCGGTTTATATTATTATAGTAGAAAGCACGCACCCATGTATTGGCCCAAGGTCACAGATGGATACACAATAAAAAGACAGTAGAAAGCAGATATTCTACAACCAACACAAGTATCCATTCCCCATGGGTCTAAATTTACATGACCTACATTTTGAACATGCAACGAGTATTGCATCACGTGTGTGACGTGGTTGTTTCTAGTAATACATTCGAGCGTATTGATGGCATATTGGCCTGAGGCATTTGGAAAGACATTGCTATCATGACTGTCACGTATAAACTACCACGTAATCCTGTCCTGGGGACGGAAATTTTTGCTAGTATGTATAAAAGTGGGGCCACGCGGCACCAAGACTATTAACATGACCGGTTATTATTTCAATGTAGAATGACCATTCAGTTACATGTTGAGCGTTGATGTGGTTGATTAAAAATACAATGAATTCTCCCTATTGATATCGCTTCGGCTACTGTTTGGCAACATTTCTTGCAATGTCAAATGTGTCACAAGCACAATATTTTTGGTTAACATATAGCCAGAACAACACTTCTGAGATGTTTATTAACATTCCGTTTATTTTTGCTGGATCTAAAATATTGCAGCTCCATAAATATTTTAAGTAGCTATGCAGGCTACTGTAGTCAAAAATTGAAGTCGCCCGAAGCCATTTTTGGGTGCTATTGGTGACCGGGCGACCGCTAAATCTCACCCCTGCACCTGGATGTATATAATATCCAGGATGATGTTTGTAACAAATATATCTTAGTGCATTTTCAGAGTGTAGAAGGAAAATGTCTACGAAACAAGATAGCGTTTGCCAACTTTTATTCTGCAAATTCTAACCGAAAGGAAATAACTGAATTACAATGCCGACTTAGACACAATTTTTTTCATGTTTTTTTCAACAAAAGTGCATATTTAGCAAGAGCTATAATATTCTGCAAGGAACAAACACTGGTAGCAGTCCAGTACGCAAATGATAACAACATGCAACAAAATAAATTACTAATAAGTATTGCATTAATAAAACAGAATAAATTAACCATTAATTAAAGTGCTTTTCATTATGACCTATGTATACTGTGAATGCAACTGAACTGAAAAATTACTCATGCCTGCGACTATAGGGCTTAGGGTTGCTGCTGTAGATATCAGCATACTTGCGGTGATATGATTGTACTACGTTGTATAACAAAACATGCCTAGTAATATAAATACGCATAACTTTTGCAGTCACGCCGAAGCCGAGTGGCGTTAGGGATTAGGCCATTGCGCTGGCATTTGTTACGATCGCGATATGTTTCTGACATTAGACATCAAATTTTATGTGTTCCCATGTAGCAATAAAGTTAAAAATTCAAAACATAAAACGAGCATATATGTCAGAAGTGTGGCTGTGTAAGGGGGACAGTTAAATAAGGAATGTTTGTTCATGTTTTCAACGGAACAGCATTGCTCTCCTGGTGAGTAAGATAGTTTCTAAAATACTACATGTGCCATCTGGTGATTACATTGGCAGTAGTCACATGGCAGAAAGAAAGCGGTAATACGCACGACATCGTATAAAATAATAGATTCCATTAAACGTTATTTATTTTTGGTGTCAACAAGTCAAAACCTTTCAGTCTTTTTTTTTTCAGCCAGCTCCACCAGTGATCCTATGTCCGCTTGAGTCCGCTCCACCAGTGATCCTATGTCCACTTGAGTCCGCTCCACCAGTGATCCTATGTCCACTTGAGTCAGCTCCACCAGTGATCCTATGTCCACCTGAGTCCGCTCCACCAGTGATCATGTCTCTGAGTCAGCTCCACCAGTGATCCTATGTCCACTTGAGTCAGCTCCACCAGTGATCCTATGTCCACCCGAGTCTGCTCCACCAGTGATCATATGTCTCCTTGAGTCAGCTGCACCAGTGATCCTATGTCCACTTGAGTCAGCTCCACCAGTGATCCTATGTCCACTTGAGTCAGCTCCACCAGTCATCCTATGTCCACCTGAGTCCGCTCCACCAGTGATCATATGTCTCCTTGAGTCAGCTCCACCAGTCATCCTATGTCCACTTGATTCAGCTCCACCAGTCATCCTATGTCCACTTGATTCAGCTCCACCAGTCATCCTATGTCCACCTGAGTTCGCTCCACCAGTGATCATATGTCTCCTTGAGTCAGCTCCACCAGTCATCCTATGTCCACTTGATTCAGCTCCACCAGTCATCCTATGTCCACCTGAGTCCGCTCCACCAGTGATCCTATGTCCACCTGAGTCCGCTCCACCAGTGATCATATGTCCCCTTGAATCAGCTCCACCAGTGATCCTATGTCCACTTGATTCAGCTCCACCAGTGATCCTATGTCCACTTGAGTCAGCTCCACCAGTGATCCTATGTCCACCTGAGTCCGCTCCACCAGTGATCCTATGTCCCCTTGAGTCAGCTTCATCAGTGATCCTATGTCCACTTATATGTCAGTGGTTTGTATTTGTGTGTCAGGACTTGAACTATGTTTGTTCTTGCAGAGACGATGTATGATGACTTTGTCAACTACCCTCAGATGATGCAGATCCGTGATCGTACTCTCTGGGTTCATGTCCAGATTCCAGGCCAGGCCCGAGAAGCCCCGGATCTGCCTGCTGAGTAAGTGCTGGTTAGACCCGTGTAATGACAGTGCAAGGATTGTGTCTGCTTCTCCAGAGAATTAGCCTCACTTTCTGCTTGTGCACACACACAAGTTATATGCACATTGCCACTGATACGCACTGATAAAGACTCATATTATTACATCAAGACAACCCACGTGTCATGGTGGCGTGAGGTTTTATTGGTTTTGACATTTACTGAACCAAGTTCTGTAAATGTCATTTGTCACAAGATGGTATAATTTTTTTTATTAATGCTAGTCACAGTTGTTATTGCAATTTCATAAATGTAAATTTTACCAGGAATTGACACAACATCAATATGCGCACTGTACAGATGCGTTACAAAAAGTAAGAGAAACACTAATTATAATTGAAATTAATTATAAAGGGCTGACAGTGACTAAATGTGAGGGGAGCTACTAACATGTTCTGATATATGTCAGACATAGAAGTGCCTTAGTAACATCATTGTTTGTATGTCTGGGCTATTTCAGTTACTCGTTCCCGTCTATGAGTCAGCTGGGGGAGGAACTGATTCACGTTTTAGATGTACTCAAGTAAGTATTATTGTCTGTGCCTCCCAGGATGTTCCAGTTATCTGCAGATGTTGTAGACCCTTGTAAAGAGAGGGAACATATAAGACATTTGTATGAGTTCTGTTGACATCCACTCAAATTGTTTAACACAAGAAAAACTGTATGAAATCCTCAATATATTACTTGAACGGTTTATGCATTTACAATTAAATGAGCAATTTACATTTCCAAACAAATAATCTTGTGTTCAGATGATGACTTTATGTTAAATGTATCACACATCACAACGGAGTGTACATCACAACGGAATGTACCCTATGACTGTGTACATCACAACGGAATATACCCTGTGTACATCACAACGGAATGTACCCTGGGTATATCACAATGGGGTGTATACTGTATCAATTCATGAAACTACTTTCGTGTGCTGCAGGATTAAACAGGTGGTGTGCTTTGGTGAGGGAGCAGGTGCACACATCCTGGGCTGGTTTGCGGTGAGTTTGGTTTGCAATGCGCTGGCTGTAGGCAACAGATTCTGTTATTCAGATAGTAATTAGACTGGTGAGAGGCATTGTTGGCAGTGGTGTGTCATATTCCATTATTCTGTCATCTTTTGGCATTGTCTGGCATTTTGCCTGAGATAACCGCGAGCACTGGTAGCCGAACCCCTAAAATAAACCCCTGAAATATCCTAAAATAAAACATTATTTACACATTACATACATAATAACATAACTAAACAATGTCAGTTCCACTAATTTGGAAAGTCTGCCCCTGCTGAGGCAACCTCCACGGGCTCGACGCGGCCTTTGAAGTAATCTTCAATCATGGCAGCTAAATTGTTGTCCTCGACATTGCACCCCCTCGCACGATCCAACTTGATAGCTAAATAAGCTTCTTTCGATGCCGTAGTGCAAATCTTTAATGAACCGAAGACGAAAACAGTTGTGAAAATGGCGAACGAAGAAGAAAGGAAAGTGTAAACAAGTGTTTACGTTTTCGACCAATCAGCGAGTGTTTCGCTACTTCCATAGCAACAGCAGCACTTTGTTTCTGGATAAATTATGTAAAATAGGAGCTGTTCCATTGGTCTAGAGTAAGAGATTCCCAGTCACGTGTAGTTAACGTCATAAGCTTTCCAGCCGTGGGGTTTCCTGCTTGTAAGCAGGTGAAGACGGTCGATCAAAAACGCATAAAAATGGCTTTGTTTCAGACTTCCCAACCAAGATGCTAATCAGGGGCTTCAATAAAGTGCTAAATATTACTAGTTTGAAAATGTTTTCATCTGATATAAATGGATGTATGGAAAGAGGGATAATTTTGCTGATTGATTCTGTCGTTAACCCATTTTCGACAATTCGAAGGTACACCATGCATTTTAGGCTCCTGCGCCGAACAAAATCTAGCGAGAAGCACCTGGTTTTGGCATGGTACATCACATATTAGACACATTATAGCTAGGAGGAGTTTAATTAGTGCATGTTTTATATTTGCTTAACATGATCTGTGACCTCTTGATCTCATTTGATAAAATAAGCTGTGGAAAATCCTGAATATTGCTGATTTTTCATTCTTGAAATTGTGCTTATAGCTTTAGGTTGCAATTTTGTTAAATCTTGTTAAGTATAATTTATCAGTGTAGGTAAATTGTTATATAATATATTATATTATTATCTTGTTTAATCACTTCAACAAATACTCCTTATCTCCTCAGCATACCGATCCAACTGTTTATGAGTGGATGTTTTGGTTCACTGCTGAACCTGGGTGTCTCAAGGATTTTAGCACAATAGAAGTTTTTTTACTGTATTTTAATGTATTATTTGAACTTAATGAAATTTTATAATAGACTGTTAAACAAGTGTGACATATGGATAAGTAGGTCACACAACAGATCCACAGTGAATGTAACAGGTCTGCAGTAAATGCTGTTACTGCTGCAGATTGCACACGTAGACCGTGTCCTTGGCGTCTGTCTGATCCACTGCATCGGGACAGCGGCCGGATTCATGGAGTCTATGAGAGACAAGGTCAGGCAGGGTGCTGTCTTGGTGACAGGCGTCACTTTATAATGTCACGGGATGTTACTCTGGGACAGGGATGATAGGTGCTGAGAGAAAAAAACGGCTGTGTAACTTCAGCAAGAGTCAGGGGCATTTTTTTTACTGTAGTTGGAGAGTTTTGTAATTGCAACTTTGGTAATATAATCCAGTTGGGTACTTCAAATATAGCACGAACAAAACTTCATTAAAAATATCATTATTGTTCAGTTATTCCATCACCTATGATGTTCAGAATCTATCTCATGTTTGCTATACATAAGGCCCAATAGCCTTCAGTTGGTTTACCCTGTGAACAGTATCGCTAACAGGAAGTTCAAATACTATTTCAGCTGTCCGGTCTGGCATTAATAGGACAAATAAGCATTGTATAGCTATCTTGTATAAGTGTGCGTATGATTGTGTACATGCATATTGCATAATTCATAATGTTCTTTTATTTATATATATTTATATGGTTTATTATCCCTGCTTCAGATGATTAGTTGGAAGTTCAACACAATCGGCATGAATCCATCTGCAGAGGCTTACCTTGTGCTGCACAGATTTGGCTCGGTGAGACTGCACATTTCTTTCTAGATTGATTAAAACTGGAATCTGTACTGCAAGAATATTGTATCTGTGAGTCGGTGTACTGCATGTTTATGGCTGTTTGTTGAATTGAGATTTTGTTGGAATTACAATAACTTTTTTGAGGATTTTAGTAACTGCTTAACATATTGGATTGCCAGATCATTTTCTAATATATAACACAATTCTACTGTAGTCATAGATATAAGACTAGCTGAGGATATAAGAACAATATAAGATGAAGGAGTAATATCAAGTTCAACATGTAGAGTAAAGCTATTTTGTAGCAGTTTGCTCAATTTAGATAAAGACTGGGCTGATCCTGTTTAAATTATGGGAGCTTGTAATGCTGAGCTTTGAAGTTGTGAAACATGTTGTGTAGACCAGAGTGGTTCTTGCCAGTGTCTACTTGTGTGTTTATTATTGTGTCATGTATGTGTATGAGGTTACATGTTTATTATTGTGTCATGTATGTGTATGAGGTTACATGTTTATTATTGTGTCATGTATGTGTATGAGGTTACATGTTTATTATTGTGTCATGTATGTGTATGAGGTTACATGTTTATTATTGTGTCATGTATGTGTATGAGGTTACATGTTTATTATTGTGTCATGTATGTGTATGAGGTTACATGTTTATTATTGTGTCATGTATGTGTATGAGGTTACATGTTTATTATTGTGTCATGTATGTGTATGAGGTTACATGTTTATTATTGTGTCATGTATGTGTATGAGCTTACATGTTTATTATTGTGTCATGTATGTGTACGAGGTTACATGTTTATTATTGTGTCATGTATGTGTATGAGGTTACATGTTTATTATTGTGTCATGTATGTGTATGAGGTTACATGTTTATTATTGTGTCATGTATGTGTATGAGGTTACATGTTTATTATTGTGTCATGTATGTGTATGAGGTTACATGTTTATTATTGTGTCATGTATGTGTATGAGGTTACATGTTTATTATTGTGTCATGTATGTGTATGAGGTTACATGTTTATTATTGTGTCATGTATGTGTATGAGGTTACATGTTTATTATTGTGTCATGTATGTGTATGAGGTTACATGTTTATTATTGTGTCATGTATGTGTATGAGGTTACATGTTTATTATTGTGTCATGTATGTGTATGAGGTTACATGTTTATTATTGTGTCATGTATGTGTATGAGGTTACATGTTTATTATTGTGTCATGTATGTGTATGAGGTTACATGTTTATTATTGTGTCATGTATGTGTATGAGGTTACATGTTTATTATTGTGTCATGTATGTGTATGAGGTTACATGTTTATTATTGTGTCATGTATGTGTATGAGGTTACATGTTTATTATTGTGTCATGTATGTGTATGAGCTTACATATTTATTACATGTTTATTATTGTGTCATGTATGTGTATGAGGTTACATGTTTATTATTGTGTCATGTATGTGTATGAGGTTACATGTTTATTATTGTGTCATGTATGTGTATGAGGTTACATGTTTATTATTGTGTCATGTATGTGTATGAGGTTACATGTTTATTATTGTGTCATGTATGTGTATGAGGTTACATGTTTATTATTGTGTCATGTATGTGTATGAGGTTACATGTTTATTATTGTGTCATGTATGTGTATGAGGTTACATGTTTATTATTGTGTCATGTATGTGTATGAGCTTACATATTTATTACATGTTTATTATTGTGTCATGTATGTGTATGAGCTTACATGTTTCAACTCGCAATATAATTCATTGCTGTCAGTCAAAGAAAAAAATCAAGGTCATAATATTAATCTAGAACATTTTCATACATTTATTACCCATCTTTGAAGAAAAATGTCCCAAACACCCTTTTCAACAGAACTTCCATCGTGACCTCCCTTGAGTGGGGTATGCAGTGACGTCCCTTGGGTGGGGTATGCAGTGACCTCCCTGGTGTGGAGTATGCAATGACCTGTTGGGATTGGGTATGCAGTGACTCTTGTAAGGGGTGCTGAGTGTGCCATTGGTTCTTGATGTATTCACTGTTCTATTGCTGTAGAGTTCAGCTGAGGTAAGCCATTGTAGACATTGTCGTTTATTCTTCTTTCTAGCTGTTTCTCTTTAGATAACTTGTTTTATTTATTTTCTCACACAAATCACCTGTATGCACCAATTTATTTTAATGCTCATAACTACTGTATAAATCTTTGTGTATATGTTATTAGTATTAGTCAGTAATTAATGTATAAGATAATGTATTACAAATTGCATTGTGTGGATATTAATTATTTTGTTTTTACATTTGACAGTTTTTGTTTTGCAAAATCTAGTACAGGTTTCTCTACAAAGCTTTTCATATACCTCCAGATGAGCAAACAAATGTTTTATTATCTCACATTTATATACTGCTTCACCATGACATGAATTTACAAAAAAATTTATGAGCACTAAATTCACCCATCATGATTAGCTAGCTCCTTGCGAGCATCACTGAAGGTATTCTATACTCAAGCTCACGCAATGCACTATTTGCACCTGTTTTGAGTTGATCATGTTATTATTTGCCTAACACCAAGTTTGTTTCTAGTTACTTATGCTCAGACATATATATTGTGTGATAATTGAAACTCCAGTTTCTATTTGCAACTCTTGCAGTATTCTTCATTTTCATCCTTTTTAAATTGTCATATTTTCTTTACACAAAAAACACAGCTGTTATGTAGCAAATTTGGCATGTCTTAATGTATAATATATTAGAGCTTGGTGTTTAGTCGAGTGTCTTTGCACCTAGCTAAAGCCACTTCTTAAAGCCATATAGGTGACCAAAAATCTGTTTTTTTGGTAGACATTTGCAAAAATTATTTTAACAAATTAATTATGAATTATAATATTTACACATAATTTGTTAATTTTGATTACATAAAGACATTTTTAAATACCCCCATTATATTGCAATGTATCAAGTTTGCAGTGCTTAATTATTATATTTGGTGACATTTGGCATAATGTTAAATCAGGAAAATCCCAATTATCAACTTCTAAGTACAGGTACACATTGCTGACAAAATTACTGTGTATTAGCTGTATTGGTCAGAGTGAGCAGACAGGTTGCTGACACAGTTACTATGCATTAGCTGTATTGGTCAGAGTGAGCAGACAGGTTGCTGACACAGTTACTATGCATTAGCTGTATTGGTCAGAGTGAGCAGACAGGTTGCTGACAAAATTACTGTGTATTAGCTGTATTGGTCAGAGTGAGCAGACAGGTTGCTGACACAGTTACTATGCATTAGCTGTATTGGTCAGAGTGAGCAGACAGGTTGCTGAAACAGTTACTATGCATTAGCTGTATTGGTCAGAGTGAGCAGACAGGTTGCTGACACAGTTACTATTCATTAGCTGTATTGGTCAGAGTGAGCAGACAGGTTGCTGACACAGTTACTATTCATTAGCTGTATTGGTCAGAGTGAGCAGACAGGTTGCTGACACAGTTACTAAACATTAGCTGTATTGGTCAGAGTGAGCAGACAGGTTGCTGACACAGTTACTAAACATTAGCTGTATTGGTCAGAGTGAGCAGACAGGTTGCTGAAACAGTTACTATGCATTAGCTGTATTGGTCAGAGTGAGCAGACATGTTGCTGACACAGTTAGTATGCATTAGTTGTATTGGTCAGAGTGAGCAGACAGGTTGCTGACACAATTACTGTACATTAGCTGTATTGGTCAGAGTGAGCAGACAGGTTGCTGACACAGTTAGTATGCATTAGTTGTATTGGTCAGAGTGAGCAGACAGGTTGCTGACACAATTACTGTACATTAGCTGTATTGGTCAGAGTGAGCAGACATGTTGCTGACACAGTTAGTATGCATTAGTTGTATTGGTCAGAGTGAGCAGACAGGTTGCTGACACAATTACTGTACATTAGCTGTATTGGTCAGAGTGAGCAGACAGGTTGCTGACACAGTTAGTATGCATTAGTTGTATTGGTCAGAGTGAGCAGACAGGTTGCTGACACAATTACTGTACATTAGCTGTATTGGTCAGAGTGAGCAGACATGTTGCTGACACAGTTAGTATGCATTAGTTGTATTGGTCAGAGTGAGCAGACAGGTTGCTGACACAATTACTGTACATTAGCTGTATTGGTCAGAGTGAGCAGACAGGTTGCTGACACAGTTAGTATGCATTAGTTGTATTGGTCAGAGTGAGCAGACAGGTTGCTGACACAATTACTGTACATTAGCTGTATTGGTCAGAGTGAGCAGACAGGTTGCTGACACAGTTACTATGCATTAGCTGTATTGGTCAGAGTGAGCAGACAGGTTGCTGACACAGTTACTATTCATTAGCTGTATTGGTCAGAGTGAGCAGACAGGTTGCTGACACAGTTAGCACATTAGCTGTATTGGTCAGAGTGACAGACAGGTTGCTGACACAGTTACTATACATTAGCTGTATTGGTCAGAGTGACAGACAGGTTGCTGTGTGATTGCTTCTAACATCTATAGTCTACTCTGTAGACAATAGTACGTGTTCGTGCGCACACTCACTGATTATGTAATATTGATTATAGTTTGTTACGATTACAACTTAAGTGTAATGAATTACAAAGATTGATTATGATTACAATCATAATGAAACCTTCCTGTGATGACCTGGTGTCCTCTGTCCTCATGTCACACACATCAGTAATATCATGTCACTGGCAAGTTTATCTCCAGTCATGTCTGTTCAATTACTGTGACACAATAATTGTGAATGGATTCTATGAGATCCGTGCAACCTTTGAAGTTTGCTCATTACCTTAGGTTGTTTGTATGTGCTTAAAAACTCTTGCCTTGTTTAGCAAATCAAATTTGGCTACACATTCAATTGATCAGTGTGAGCAGACAGGTTGCTGACACAGTTACTATACATTAGCTGTATTGGTCAGAGTGAGCAGACAGGTTGCTGAAACAGTTACTATGCATTAGCTGTATTGGTCAGAGTGAGCAGACAGGTTGCTGACACAGTTACTATGCATTAGCTGTATTGGTCAGAGTGAGCAGACAGGTTGCTGACACAATTACTGTACATTAGCTGTATTGGTCAGAGTGAGCAGACAGGTTGCTGACACAGTTACTATTCATTAGCTGTATTGGTCAGAGTGACAGACAGGTTGCTGACACAGTTACTATACATTAGCTGTATTGGTCAGAGTGACAGACAGGTTGCTGTGTGATTGCTTCTAACATCTATAGTCTACTCTGTAGACAATAGTAGGTGTTCGTGCGCACACTCACTGTTTATGTAATATTGATTATAGTTTGTTACGATTACAACTTAAGTGTAATGAATTACAAAGATTGATTATGATTACAATCATAATGAAACCTTCCTGTGATGACCTGGTGTCCTCTGTCCTCATGTCACACACATCAGTAATATCATGTCACTGGCAAGTTTATCTCCAGTCATGTCTGTTCAATTACTGTGACACAATAATTGTGAATGGATTCTATGAGATCCGTGCAACCTTTGAAGTTTGCTCATTACCTTAGGTTGTTTGTATGTGCTTAAAAACTCTTGCCTTGTTTAGCAAATCAAATTTGGCTACACATTCAATTTCTATGCAGCAGTGTTTTCTAAATAAAATATAGATGCTTCAAGATGAGTTTCTGAGTGCAGCAGTCTAGCAGGGTGGGTTGGATAGACTTGTGATGCTCATATTTACAAGACACAAACTGTGTGAATATTTATTAATTGGTCTTGGCATCATCTTTATTTCCTCTACAGGGCAACTGGGTAAGATGACATTTGTATAAGCTTGCTGTGTTCTACTGCCCCTTTGTCATTGTAGCATTTAAGTCCTTTACCCTTGGCATGTGAAATCTACCAAATCTACTCCTCTGTTTCACTTGTGTGTTTAGCTAGTGTGTCTGAGTGCCCGTATGTAATACTATGTATTCAGAATAGTTGTAAACTGTAATTTCTACTCAGATATTGTTGTGAATTATCTGTAGTACATGAAACTGTTATTGGAATCTAATGACATTTTGTAGCCACAGTTGTTGTTTAATGTTCACCTTTATAAATGATGTTTGCACTTTCTCCCATCATGCATCAGTGCCTGGCTTACTTTGAAGTAGATTGTATTTGGACATTGTATAGAGCACACATTCCCTTTCTTAACCTCTCTGACTTTAACCTTGGTTGTGATTTTGCACAGTTGCTGAGTTAAGGCATGCCATGTTTCATTAGCAATGCAACTGTTCCAAGTCTATTCCTCCTTACTTACATTTCTCTAATCTGCTGGTGGGTGCTCATTGCATGGCACAGTACATTTTGAAAACAGTCGTGGTTTATTGAGGTTGATTGCAGCAGTAGGTGCAGTGGTAGATGAGTTTGCCTACATCATCAACTCCTTAAATGACCAACAACGAACCAGGACTTGTCTTATCGTTTGATGTGTTTGTGACCAGACAACTGTAGTTGCCCTGTCTGAGTTGCTCAAGCAATCTGGCTATGTGCTAATATCACCAGCGCCACTTGGTGTCGTTAATGTCACCAGCACCACCTGGTGTCGCTAATGTAACCAGTGCCACCTGGTGTTGCTAATGTCATCAGTGCCACATGGTATCGCTAATGTCACCAGTGCCACCTGGCATCGCTAATGTCACCAGCGCCACCTGGCGTCGCTAATGTCACCAGTGCCATTTGGTGTTGCTAATGTCACCAGTGCCACCTGGTGATGCTAATGTCACCAGCGTCACCTGGTGATGCTAAGGTCACTAGCGTCACCCGGTGTTGCTAAGGTCACTAGCGTCGCCTGGCGTTGCTGTGGTTATCACCCTCTGATATCATTAGTGTAGCTGGCACCATCTGGTGTTGCAGCTGAACAAGGCCAAAGACAAAGATCAGGTGAGGGCGGCCATTGAGAACTACCAGTCAGTGCTGCGGACCAGCACCAACACAAAGAACCTCAAGAAGTTTGTCGAGTCATTCCTCAAGTAGGTCATCCTCATTGTCACAGTTGGCATTCTCAGTTCTCATGACTCTAGTCATACTAGCTATTGCTACGAGACCTATGTGTCAGCAGCCCCTACTGTGTACTATATTGTTGATATTATCATATATTTAATATATTGTAATAGTGTTCTGTAGAGATCTGTCTGTTGCGCATTTGATGACAACATCTGCTATAAAGTGCCTTTACATTTTGGCAGATTTGATATTAATCACAAGGGAATAGCACTTTATGATCAATACAATATGAACTAATCAGAAATGTTAGAAGCAAGGGCATGGATGCGTGTGTGCATTAATGCATGCATTTGACATGCATGCATGTTAATTTGTCTCGGCACTGTTAATAACTTGTCATTTGATAGTGTAATTTTTTTTCAGACGCTCCAACCTGTCGGACAGAGTCAAGAAGTTAACGTAAGTCAAAGCAGTTTATTTTTTATCACCCCAACATGGAACTACATACCTATCTCAAATACTTACTCCAGTGGTCTATATTCAAATATTTAATTATACATTACTCTTCATATTAATATTGGTTTTAAACACAACACTGTTTTTTTTTGCCTCCCTACCAGATGCCATCTGTTGTCATTTGACTGAGTTGTTTGCCTCCCTGCCAGATGCTCTGTGTTGTTATTTGATTAAGTTGTTTGCCTCCCTGCCAGATGCCGTGTTGTCATTTGACCAAGTTGTTTGTCTCCCTGCCAGATGTCCTGTGTTGTCATTTGACCAAGTTGTTTGCCTCCTTGCCAGATGCCCTGTGTTGCTGGTAGCAGGCCAGAAGTCTGTGTTTAACCAGACGACCAAGTCTTTCCACCAATCACTAGTGAAGCAGTGTGCAGACAAAGGTCGTGTGGAGTTCATCAGCATCGATGGGGTCGCTAACATACTGGAGGAAGCGGTGAGTGCAGGAAGCGTTCGCTCGCGTCGTTAAATCGATTGGCTCACGGCAGACGTGTTAAATTGATTTCTGAATAGTAATTGGGTCTCAAATAGAGCTGCACAAGCTGACGTCAGCAGAGTTATCATATTAAACGTACACTCACCTTGTGATAATTGAGCATCTATACAACTAAATTAGGTACAATTTGTGTGACTGCTTGAAAGTGATGGATATTGATTGTCACATCCAGATTCCAGTAACTTGTCATTTGCCACTTATTTTCATTAATACTTGATTCAAAATTTGCTGTGTTCTATTTGGAGAGCAGCTAAACTGTTTTGCCATGTCTTTGATAATGTTGTTGTTAATCATCCTAATCATCCACCCATGTACTACAGAGCACCAGTAGTGCTGTATAACTATCATTTCATCCCCCCTTTCCTTTGCAGCCTGACAAGCTGGCCGAGAGCTTCCAGTACTTCCTGCAGGGATTAGGTGTCGGTAAGTCTTCTTCAGCCTGGACACATTTAGCCCCCCAGGTCGGCCGTGGACGGGTGGTGGCTCAGATGTCACTACATCTGTTAACCATTTAGCCCCCCAGGTCAGCCGTGGATGGTGGCTCAGATGTCGCTACATCTGTTAACCATTTAGCCCCCCAGGTCGGCCGTGGACGGTGGCTCAGATGTCGCTACATCTGTTAACCATTTAGCCCCCCAGGTCGGCCGTGGACGGTGGCTCAGATGTCGCTACATCTGTTAACCATTTAGCCCCCCAGGTCGGCCGTGGACGGTGGCTCAGATGTCGCTACATAATGATCAGTAAATCGAGATTTCATGGTGCTTTGTATTGCATTTAAAAAAAATCGAGTTGGCAATTAACTTCTTAGGCATTTATGAATGTTTGTTTTTGGACAACACTACATATGACCAATATGTAGGTAATTCAGTTATCTTTTAAATAAAACTTATCAGTAAAAGAAGCCCAGAAAAGTTACACAGCATACAAGCCCATGTTATGATGCATTTTCAAAATGTGCCAAGCCCACTATGGTCAACAGTCAGATGAAGGGAGTAAATGTTCACTGTATCAGATGAAGCAAGATTTTGGTCACTCTCTTATGAAGTGAGTGTTCACCATGTCGGATATAGTGAGTGTGTTTCACCATGAAGTAAGTTCACCATGAAGTGAGTATTCACCATGAAGTAAGTTCACCATGAAGTGAGTGTTCACCATGAAGTAAGTTCATGAAGTGAGTGTTCACCATGAAGTAAGTTCACCATGAAGTGAGTGTTCACCATGAAGTAAGTTCACTATGAAGTGAGTGTTCACCATGAAGTAAGTTCACCATGAAGTGAGTGTTCACCATGAAGTAAGGTCACCATGAAGTAAGTTCACCATGAAGTGAGTGTTCACCATAAAGTAAGTTCACCATGAAGTGAGTGTTCACAGTGTGTCCCACTGTTTCAGTGTCTGCTGTGCCAATGCAGCATGTGACGCGGATCCCCCGCCGCCTGCGCTCCATGTCAATGGAGGAGTATGACAAGCCCAAGCTGCGCTCTCGCTCCATGTCCGGAGGCTCTGACACCATCAGCCCCATGTCCTCCAGCCCCCCCGCTGTCCCCATGCTCGACACCCCTGCTGAGTAAACACCTACGTCACCCTGCGGGGGTGTGACTGTTCACCCCTGACCCTTGGCAATACATGTCAAGTACTGTACAGTGTGGCTCTCCAGTAGGGAGGTAGAGACCTAGGTTCCAGCAGGCTGTGCTCTTCACAGCCACAAACTCAGTCCAGGCATCACGTCTGGCCAGCAACTCATACTGGGGAATACAAATGTTTATTTTTGAGATGCAACCATGAAAGAATGTAAGGGTGGTGTCCTGTAGTATTGTGTAGTGTGTGTGCCTGCTAGTTGTCTGTCAACGCTGGTCATTGGACAAGCAATGACGGTGTGTGTCTTTGAAGCACTGTGCTGCCACCTGCAGTAAATGCACAATACCACATTTTATGGGAACTTGCATATGTAGTGTTTCTAATATGCTATTTAATTGTTGCTTTAAGTTGAAACCTCATGCTTCAAAGCGGTTGGAAAACTGTTGAGAATGCACAAAAATGGACATCACTAAACTATACGGAAGACGGAACCTTTACAGAACTTCAAAAGCAGGGAGGTCAATGTCTTTTACGTTTGGAAAACACCTGCCTGACACTAAGGGGGCTGTAGGTAAACACCTGCCTGACACTAAGGGGGCTGTAGGTAAACAAACTATTTCCCTTGGACTTTGCAAAACAAAACTTGATGGAGCCACATATATTTTTTATTAAATGGAAAACAGTCTGGAGGATGTATATTTTACATTTAATTTTACATAACATTTATTACATGTAATCATAATTTTAAGTAATTTGGCATTTTGCACTATGGAATACAGGTAATGTAGTTCTTTGAAGTATTTTGCTTAAACACTAATGAACTTTTTTAATCATTGTCACAAACAATTTTGTAAAACCCAACTTCCATAATATCAGTTGGTGGCTTCCTTGTATAAGCTTTGTGGTGTTTAGGTGTAGTCTAACAGTTACATTCGGGTCAAAAATCCATGTTTCAGGAAGATTTCTTCAATTAGTTGCTTATTCAATTAGCAACAAGTTTGTAAAATATTTTGACTAATCCATCAATTTCAACACTTATTTAATAGGTAGGTAGGAACATTTTATTGACATAATTAATAATTTTTTTACTGTTTATTAGAGATTAGACTGGTTTAACTTCTCCTGCATATGAAAACTGTGCCACCTGGTGATCAACACCAGAACGAGGGGACTACACCTGCTATTATGCTGATAAGAGGATGTAAACAGTCCTAATAACCTATGTGTATGCTGAAAATTGTCAAGATCTGTGTTCTTGATTCAAAGTTTTTATATTTGTTGACACAGATATGTGTGCATGCGTGCGTTGGATTCATTTGATTGTGCGTGTTGATTATTTAACATATATAGCGTATAGTTTGTTAGTGTAAATTTTGAAGGAATTGTAATATGTTGATTGGTATACACATTAATTATGGGTAATAAAGACATCAACCCTCAACCAGTTCGTAATTTCATTATTTGTTATTTTATTAAAAGTTGCATGTCATTCTGTATGACTGTTGGTTTTTTAACCAGTTGGAATTAATACTTTAGGAAGATATAGTCTTTTTGTGTGACTGCTCTAAGCTACACGTCTATCAGGAAGTGAAACATTGGCCTTTGTAAATAACTGGACTGCGGTATGCCCTTTGACCACAGCGTGTCCTTGGGGCTCAGCGCGTCCTTTGACGACTTTTTGCCTCATCTGGCATCCAACTTGGCATACTCATACTTAAGTCAACTGTCAACTAACTTTGATGTTCCTGGATTTGTGTGAAATTTGCTGGCACTGTGTGAATGGG
This sequence comes from Lamellibrachia columna, assembly GCA_963662155.1. Classification (NCBI taxonomy): domain Eukaryota; kingdom Metazoa; phylum Annelida; class Polychaeta; order Sabellida; family Siboglinidae; genus Lamellibrachia; species Lamellibrachia columna. The sequence goes on along the minus strand of OY759264.1, from coordinate 39,471,473 downwards.
CAGCCATGTCTCTACTTGAGTACACTATTTATTAATGAAAACAACTGAACTGTACAGTAAGTAGTTTTGGACCATCTGCTAAAGATAGATGGACATACAATGAGAAGCGTACAACGTCAACCATGCAGTAATGTCAAACTACACTAGTTTTTCAGGCTGTTTTAACCACAGTTGTTCATTGTTGAGAGCTGTTGTTGCATTGTATCCGGCACTGCGTGATGTCAGTCTGACGGGTATACTTGCTAACGCATCTGACTGACAGAGAACTTGCCCCATCTAGCGGGCTGTTCTTGACCAGGGTGGACACATATAGGCCCACATAATCCTGCTGTCTCTCCCACCATCATGATGCAATAAAACACTTGACTAGAAAAAAAACACATTTTCTTACACACATGCCGTGAGTTATAAATAAACCAAACAGTTAATTGAGAACTGCCCTCGAGGCACACTGACCTTCCTTCAGTTGTCCCCGAGGGACACTGGCTTTTCTTCAGTTGTCCCCGAGGGACACTGGCCTTCCTTCAGTTGTCCCCGAGGGACACTGGCCTTCCTTCAGTTGTCCCCGAGGGACACTGGCCTTCCTTCAGTTGTCCCTGAGGGGCACTGGCCTTCCTTCAGTTGTCCCTCACAGAGGTATGTTGGCTTTGCGTAGGTTAATCTCGACGATTATGTTCATAACATCTTTGATGATACAACGCATCAGCTCTGTGTCGATTGCACATGATACATGCGTGTAGACACTCTTATCTTTGGGCTGTCGCTTTGTGAATTGGTCCTTGATGAAGGTGAGTGTCTCACTGACAGTGCTACCTCCTGAAACAATAAAGTATGTCACTCCTCCAGACAAAGAAACCATCACGTCACTTCTCCAGACAACAAAACCATCCAGACCACAAAAACCATCATCAGTTCATGGCAATGGATAGCATTCCCTGTATAGTGTGTAGCAGTACATCAATGCCTAACATTTAAGTAATGTTTGATTGTGACGATATAACCATGTACACATACCTTTGTATTCCTGTAAACACACGCTCAAAGGCACTGATTTGATTCGCTGTTCGAATAAGTCGCGTTTGTTAAGGAAGAGAATGAAGTCAGTCTTTACAAGAAAGCTGTTGTGGATGACCTCCTTGAACGACGTGAGGCTGTCCTCAAGTGAGTTCTGGAACACAAGCAGGTCAGTTACCCGAGTGTCAGGTCGGTTACCACATTGTCAGGTCAGTTATCACAGTGTCAGGTCAATTACCCCAGTGTCGGGTCAGTTACCCCAGGGTTGGCTCAGTTACCCTGGGATTGGGTCAGTTAGTGGCAGATCAGTTACCCCAGGGTTGGTTCAGTTAACCCAGTGTTGGGTCAATTACCTAGTGTCAGGTCATTTATGTCAGAATCAGGTCAGTTACCCTAATGTCAGATCAGTTACCCTAGTGTCAGGTCAATTACCCCAGAGTTGGTTCGGTTAACCCAGGTTCAGGTCAGTTACCCTAGTGTCAGGTCAATTACCCCATGGTCGGGTTAGTTACCCCAGAGTCAGGTCAGTTGCTTTAGTGTCAGGTTAGTTACCCCAGGGTCAGGGTAAGTAGCCCATTGTCAAGTCTGCAGGTCAGTTACCCCAGGGTCAATTCTGCAGGTCAGTTACACCAGTGATCATCATTTAGTGTATTTGTTTTTCCTTGTTCACCACATGGCACAGCTAGATGTATTTCATTGACAATTGGCTTCTTCGCCATTCACCAGGTGTCCTTACTAATCCATCCTGTTCACATTGTACAATAATTATTGTACTTGAACAACCAACATGTCACCCAGGATTCAGATTAATTATTGTACTTGAACAACCAACATGTCACCCAGGATTCAGATTAATTATTGTACTTGAACAACCAACATGTCACCCAGGATTCAGATTAACCTTTCACATGCTAATTTGGATTTACATTAACTACTAATTAAGAATTTTAATTGACTTTTTACCATCAATTCAGGGTTCACCAGCAATCTTGAATTCAGCTTAGTCCCTCACAAGAAATATGCTATTGAGAATAACCATTTACCAGCGTAGCGTCTTCCTCGAGAGTCTCGCAATAACCGCTGAGAGAAACAAAGAAGAAGACGGCAGTGACATTGTCAAAGAAGTGGATCCACTTCTTGCGTTGGTTCATCTGCCCTGCCACATCTATCACCCTGTAAATACAATACAGTTGTAATTGCAGCATGGCTGAATGCTTCCTAGAGACATCAAGTTCGTGTTGGAAGGAACAGGTCTACCAGGGGTGGAGTGTGAGGGAACAGGTCTGCCAGGGGGTGAAGTGTAAAGGAACAGGTCTGCCAGTTGGTGAAGTGTGAGGGAACAGGTCTGCCAGGGGGTGAAGTGTAAAGGAACAGGTCTGCCAGGAGGTAACGTGTGAGGGAACAGGTCTGCCAGGGGGTGAAGTGTAAAGGAACAGGTCTGCCAGGAGGTAAAGTGTGAGGGAACAGGTCTGCCAGGGGTGGAGTGTGAGGGAACAGGTCTGCCAGGGGGTGAAGTGTAAAGGAACAGGTCTGCCAGTTGGTGAAGTGTGAGGGAACAGGTCTGCCAGGGGGTGAAGTGTAAAGGAACAGGTCTGCCAGGAGGTAAAGTGTGAGGGAACAGGTCTGCCAGGGGGTGAAGTGTAAAGGAACAGGTCTGCCAGGAGGTAAAGTGTGAGGGAACAGGTCTGCCAGGGTGTGAAGTGTAAAGCGCTTTGAACTGTCCTAAGATTTTTACAAATGATACTTTTAACAAATCTCAAGGATATTTTTGTTTGTACAACGCATCATACAATTTGTGTGAAAAGTTTACCAATGAGAAGATTTAACTGCTTTCTTTCTATGATGCTGTGTTAATAAATATGTAAACCATATAATTTTATTTTGTCTGTATTATGTTAAGGCAAAGCATTTGCATGTTTTTTTATTTAAAAAATCTACATAATTATATTGTGAAATATCTTACAAGTACAAAGTACAACATAACCTCGACAGTGATCAGTGTAGAGATGTAGACACGGAAGCAACTATACATGGATATAATGTGGGAATATCAAACTTGGTGTGGGAGTATCAAAGTGAAAGTATCTAATGTTGGGTATCAAAATTGAAGTATATAATGAAGGTAGGAGTATCCATCCAGGGGTGTAGGAGTATCCATCCAGGGGTGTCAAAGTAAAATTATCCAAACCGAGCTATAAAAGTGGAAGTATCAGGATTCAGGGCCCAACGTGAATGTTAAGATTATTAGAATAGATAAGATAAATGCCACCCACCTGTAAGAAAGGCCATCAGACACAAATGTGTGTTCCTGTACTCCGAGGGTCGGCTTGCGTATATAGAGGACATCCATCAGTGTTGGCATGTACGCTGGGGCCAGTGTCCGCGTCAAATGTTCTAGGAAACTGTGGTAAGGAAAGAATGGCAAAAATTAAACAAATGATGTGTTGACAATACATACATATTGTGATGACAATACATACATATTGTGATGACAATACATACATATTGTGATGACAATACATACATATTGTGATGACAATACATACATATTGGTAAGTTGCAAAAAAATTTGAAAAGCTTGTTACATCCATAGATTCTATTTAACAAGATTTTGCAAGACTGACATGTAAGTCAACATGCACCAGGTAGCAGGTGGACAATGTAAGTCAACATGCACCAGGTAGCAGTTGGACAATGTAAGTCAACATGCACCAAGTAGCAGGTGGACAATGTAAGTCAACATGCACCAGGCGGACAATGTAAGTCAACATGCACCAGGTAGCAGGTGGACAATGTAAGTCAACATGCACCAGGTCGCAGGTGGACAATGTAAGTCAACATGCACCAGGTAGCAGGTGGACAATGTAAGTCAACATGCACCAGGTAGCAGGTGGACAATGTAAGTCAACATGCACCAGGTAGCAGGTGGACAGCGTAAGTCAACATGCACCAGGTAGCAGGTGGACAACGTAAGTCAACAGGTAAGTAAGCAGGTGGACAATAAACATTAACTTATCGAGGCCATTTAAACCGTGCTATGCAAAATCATTGAACTAGTGCTGAGTACATAAAACAAAAAGTATGTCATACTATTCTTCAGCAGGTACAAGAGGTGGTTCAAACTCGTGTTTGCGCAGTAGGCAACTCC